>CM060958.1:85073123-85600377 GCA_030765055.1 Mantis religiosa
TGCAAGAAAAATAAAAGAGGGCAAGTGTACTAGTGGTGGTTGTGTAATACTAGTAGTGATGCATTTGCCATAAATGTAAGACGTGTTCAATGCCTTACTCGTGATGGAACTAACAAACGATTGTATTGAGTTTTGCGAAAGTTAATACAAACATTTAACCCCTATAAACTTTATATTTAAAAAAGAAAAAAAAACATCGCAGTGTTGGGAAACAACAGGGTTTACAAAACATTAGAAAGATGTCTGCGTTTTCTTGATCAATGCATAATTATGCCCGCAACAATTTTGTTGTTCTGTGCTGCAAGACCAAACGAGGACATATCGTGGACGAGCAGTTAGGTCGCTTCACTCCTGTGGTTACCATCAAGTTCCTCCTGTAGCAAGGGTCCCATTCCCCAGGTACGACTTCTGCCCAACACCAGCTTTCTCTTCTTGTTCACCTTTTCGCTGTTCACTGTAACCATAGGTTCTACTTTTTTCAACCTTGAAAAAGACAACCTCTAAAACAGAAAATTTACTTCTATCCATGATTACTGGAGATTCTAAACTTCTGCTCCCTTGTCGCATAAGTTTTACAAATGAATTCTCTTGGCGGTGGCTACCATCATCATCCTTCAGCATCAACATATCCTACTGCTACACATTAATTAAATCCTCTGTAATTTGGGCATCTTTGTTACACAATTCACAAAACCAATCACCGCCTGGAATTATTTTCTTGGTTAATGCTGCACGATTAAAATGGTGCCATGGATCGCATTGAGTTCCTCCGGTGATCGTTTCCAGCAGCTATCACAACGTTCTTCCATTTTAGCAATTCTCTGTAGAATTGACGTGCCATTTCCAAATCCTGCAACCCACGTACCTACCTTATTTATAAAGTTGACATTTTAACTAACAAAATGGTACCGTAAAATTGTGCCATCGCGATGTCGTACAAATTCGGAGACCTGCTTTTTACTTTTGCTATCACGTATTTTGACATTAATGAACGCAGCTGACTATGTTGGTAATGACCAGAGTAGTCTTTTCCTCTTCCAGCTTCAATAGTTAATATTCTATTTGTTAATGCACTGACATTTGACAGTACGAAATTAAAATTTGGAGAATTATTAGGAAATAGGTACGAAAAAGATACGAAAATAAGCTCTTAGGATTTAGAAAAAGTAGATAAATAATAATCAGGTAAAATACTTTTTAAAAGGCACAAGGTTACTATTTGAAAAATAATACTGAATATCAGAGATCAACCCTTACTGGTCGTTTAAACAACCAAGATGTAAAACGTATGAGGAAACAACTCTTCAATATGATCTAAATAAATAAAATTCATATGTGTACATTAAAATGTATAAAAATACTAGATAATGGCTTTTGTAGTTCAAAAGAGAGTAAATTCAGTCATGTAATGTAAACTATGTAAACTGTTCTTTAATTACTGTATTTAAAGAATTAAAAAGTAGCCACTATTAACAATAATGTGACAAAATATCACGAAGTTGTAATAAACTTACTTTATTTGTCACTAGACTCATTAGCCCAATGCTAGCATACAAATATTTTGCTACTTGCAAATACACGGAGTGAGCACGTCAGTCTAATGTTCGCTTATATTTTTGTTACACACTCCAACTTGAATTGTTTGTAGCTTATTAACAAACAAAGAACGTTACGCTAGTACCACTCTGATACTAACTAGTCAATTCATAAGTAGTACCTGAACTTAAATGAGGTTGGCTTCTGCGCTTCCCTTAAATCGACTGCCTAGAAACTTTTGAGAAACCGAAAGAATAGAACAGAGTCGAAGTTAAATCTTCTAAATCTGCAAAAATCCCATGGTCTAGAAATATTTAGTGCAGTAATATTTCCGCCTAGTGATGTCAGTGGTTGTCCTTTAATGTTTCGGTTTCCTTTATTTTATTTTGTTCTGACTTCAAATAAAAATGGTGGAATGAAGGATTAAAACATACTTCCCTTCTGCAGGTATTCACTGCCGTCGTGACAATATTGTATACTACAAGTATTGTAATTTGTTTAATTTGGCAATGTGAAAAAATGGTGATTAACAGGATGTTACCAAATATAAACTTGCATCATATTAGCACCGCCCATTTACCAGAAGTTTTTCCGGCAGTAGTCCTTTTGTATACCAGTAAATCTACTGACATGGGTGCTGACGTTTTTAAGCACACTTAAAATTCACTAGTCTGGGTGGTGTTTGAACTTACGACCTTGGAATCAGTAGGCTAACATCTAACCAACTGAGCCCCCCAGTCCCAGGCCGATTTTCTAGGGAGAGTTGTTCTTTCCATAAACATAATTTCTAGCCATTAGGACACTTCATCTTGAGTTTGAGATTATGTCAAAAGATGGCAATAAGCTTTCCATATATTTTACGCAGGCATACTTAAAACTGTATCACAAAAAGCATTTTCGGTCTGGATGACTAAGTTGCCCTACTAATCCCAAGATCACAGGTTAAAACATGGCCCAGATGGATGGTTTTAAGTGTACTTAAAAGCGAAAGCCCTACATCAGTATATTTACTGACGTAAAATAAGTCCCATGAGACTGAATTCAAGCATACTGGCGATCCTTGGCCTCCTTCACAATCAGCCTCCTATCTATTTTATCTCTTAATTTCTCACACCCCCTTGTCACTTTCATAATGTTTAGGTCGTGCAGAAACACTATGAAACCATCTTATCCTAGGCTTTCCTGTTCTTCGTGCTGAATAAGTAATTAAAGGATGGGTTTTATATGAGGATTTATATATATTATTGTATGTCGTAAAGCTCCTTTATAAATATTAATAATTTTAACTTGCGTCTGTTAGGGATATGACAAGGATATTATTTTCTTCCATACGACACACATACCCAAACATTAGGTGCAATCTTCCTGACTTTTCCTTTTTATTACTTGACCAATTTCAAAATTGTTTCCAAACCTCCAATTATCTTGTTTGTTTATAGATCCACAAATTTTCCGTGTTACTATCCTTTCAAATTTCCTCAGTATTTCTTGGTTTACCATGGTCGTTGTCCAATTTCAGCACTATATTTCACCAATGTGTAATTAGTGGTTTATATTGTCACCCAACTATCGGAAGGCACGAGCAACTGGAGCTGAGTAGGGGACAGGAGGCATTCAGCCCACGCCCACCCATTTATCTTGTAACGCTAACATAGGGGATGGTTAGGAAAGTGTCAATAGGCACTGTACCGTCTGTTTCCCCTCCCCCTGACGTCTGGAACAGTCGGGATGATGTTCCGAGCCACGAAGCTTCCAGAAACAGCGATCTTCCTATATAAGGGCTGCAGTGGACGAGTCAGTTCAGTTCTTGGTGAGCAGCTGTGATGAGCGCTGTGCTAGCGAACAGACTGGAAGCCTGCGTACGTGTATCAGAGGAGTTGTACGTAATTGCGAGTGTGGAGTGGACCTGTGACAGACGAACTGGTGGATAGTGATTGTGTGTGCTACGTAATTCTATGTAATCGGCAAGTGTTCCAACTGTAATTCGGTGGAAATAAAGAACATTTTGAGTTTGTGCAATTGGACTTTTAATTCTACGAACCCACAAAGTCACAATATTTGGATATTTGTATCCTTGTTATCAGCTTACTTTTTATAGTTCTTAAATTTGCAAAATGTGCTTTATTCCCTTCTTGATTTTACCAACAATAATGCTGTTTATTCTACCATCATTGTCAATTAGGATAACCAAATATTTAAGATGAGATACACTTTCAAACATGTGTTGTCCTATTTCTAGATCCTTTAGTGCCTTTCTAGCTTCTAAGGCTGATATGAACACACGCTAATTTTCTCTGCATTTACTTTTAATTCAGTCTGATGCTCCTTTCTCTAAATACTCATCAACTTCAATTCATTTCTTTTTGGATCTTGCCACAATGATTACATTACGAACACATGCTAGTATCCGACTTTACCTACTCCCTGTTGTACCTCTTCAGTTCAAATCCTTTATAAAAATGTACGGCTAGAACAAAGTACCTAATATAATTTTGTCTATTAATAGTGTGGAAAGCAGGGGCGGCTTCTGAGGTAGTGCCGCTGTGCCATTTTGTAAGAAAACGAAAGAAAGAGAAGTGTATAGGAATTGCGCAAAAAGATTGTTTCTGAGTATCTGTTCCATCGTATGAATAGGCGTGTTAAACGCAAGCGCTCTGTCCTGGTAGTTTTCCGTGGCTTAGCGCCAATTCCAGAACGGCACCATCCACGCTCATACGCGATTGTTTTAAGGGCTAGGATATCTGCGTATACTCGGCTTCTTATGGGAGGAGGTAGTGCCGAGTTTTCTCTGGCGTATAACTTACGCTTTATCCGGGTTACGCTGCTCCTACTCACATCAAAAGGTTACAAATGCTCCAGAACAAAGTCTTACGTGTCATAACGAAAGTCCCAGCAATCACCCCTGCAAATATACTCCATAAAGAACTCAAGATCTACACCATAGAACAATTCATTAAAAAACTAGCCGCTGATCTATATGACCGGGCGGCCAACTGCCATAATCCACTTGTAAAGGACCTAGGACAGTACGAGACTACACACAATAAACACAAACGGCCACTATACTTATTTGATAGAAACATGACCGAGACTATTACACATGAAGATATAGATGACTACCTGGAGTTCCTCGTTCCCGATTGACTCAGACGCCTAGCACAAACCATCTTTGCAACTAATCACTTCTTCTGTCTTTTATCTCCCAACAGGTTGCCCTCTAAGTCCCTGATTACACAGGGCGGACCGGGGGGAAGAGGGCCCCCCCAACTGTGACCATAATAGACCACGCAATGGATACCGGACCTGCACAAGGAACACGACAACTCGCCCTTTTGACGAAGCCACGCCACGACTTGCATAGCCCAGCTGCCTGCAAATAGCCTAAGTATCACTTTGCATGCCGTAGACTAACCAAAGTAGTTCGCTCACCTATGCATTTCTTTAACTTCCCGCCCATTCTGCCTCACTTGTTTATCCCCCAAACCAAACTTCTCCTCTACTCCAAAACATCACCAAGACCCAAAGAGGCCCCTTCACGCTCCACGGCTCCACTCAGGACGTCGGTCATGGGTGCAGCCCTGGCCTGCATTTCCGTCACCCACTTGCATGCATCGCATGCTCGCCCGCAATTTCACCTACTACTAACCAGGGTGCTCTTAGCGGAACCTGACCAACTTGCAGTGGATAGATTAGACTGACAAGCACCCTCCCCTTGCCCTTGCATGATTAGTCTCACTAACTGCACGTGCATGGGGGGGACGATGTAGCCTCTTCAAGGCGGACGATCGTCACCGGGGGCGGAGGGGTGGAGCCGCCTCCAAAAAAAAAAAAAGGAAAAAAAACGCACGGGACCACAGACTAATACGGGACTTAAGATAACTGTCTCTCTGTCGCGAAATCGTACACGAACGCTTCGTATCACATTCTACATTAATTGTATTATCAAACTTTTACTGTGCTCGTTACACCCGTGCGTAACAAGAGCACGAATGTAATAAATATTTATATCTATTTCCGTTTCCCTGTATGTTCTATTTGATACAGTATATTATAAAATATGATGGATTATTGTTAAGATTACCCAAATAGTTCGAAATTGGTACACATATTTTTATTTGAACCCTTATTTATTCATTTATGGTACAGTCAATACCGGTCGAAAGATTGAATTTCAGCGGTTTTCGTCCGCTGTTTTAGTGACGGTAGCCCAGTCAGTCTAGTAGCTGGCTCTGTGATGCTACGTAACTGCCAGGAATCGAACAGGAATTATCTTCCAAGAAAGTAAATGTGCACTTTCCGCGGGAGTTATTCCGGCGTTCTGTGTCTATAGAGAGGGCATGAAAACTATATTGGGTTCGTAGATTTTTTCGTGGTCGTCATTTTAACCTGTTACTTCGAGGATTTCTATGGCTATACTAAACTAGTATGACGAAAGATTGATTAAATATCGCAAAGCAAGTAACAATTCTTTTGCAGCTGAGCTATTACCTACATGGCGCTGGAGACTATGCAATAAAACGGAAAACCCGTGGAATTATGATTTTAAGAGAATCAATATCTATGTTTTTATATAAGGCACGTTCTATTAACTGCTTCGTAGCTCAGTGGCAAAATGCAGGCTGTGACAAGCGAAACGAGTAATAAGAGCTGAAGCTTTCGTGGCGACGTAGATACTCCAGACATTCTTGGGCTTCAAGCCAGGTGATGAGTTTGTGTGACACAGACGTTTTGGGAGAGTTCATCCCTCCAATCTTAAAGATGGTGAATGGCACTGTAGGGAATTTGGTCCATACCACCCAGCATAAATATGGACCAGATTTCCTACAGTGCCATTCAGCATCCTGAGGATGGGAGGGATGAACTTTCCCCAAACGTCGGTGACAAACCAACTCATCACCTGGCTTAAGCCCGAGAACGTCTAGAGTGTAAGAGAAACAAGGTTTCACGGTTCAAACCCCAACATATGGGCATACTTTTCATTGCTTGATGCTGTTGGATGCTGTAACGAACTAATTTACAACTTATCAAGATATAACTGGTTGGAACACCACAGTGAAGCGAAATAAATTATAATAAATATGACTCATCTATAAATGAATAATTGACAACTGTTCTTTTGCAGGTAAGCTGCCTCTACATAGCATATCAAAGAAAACAGAAAACACGTGGAATGATTTTTATAGAATCAACTTCTACATTTTGTATATAAGCGGCGCTCTAACAATGGCTGTTGTAGCTCGGTCGGCAGTCAAAATTTTTATCCCAACATTTTTAGTATGTCAGACGTGGTAACGAACCAATTTACGAATGTTCTCTTACGGCTAAGATATTTCTACGTGGCATTAGAAAATATGCAAGAACAGGAAAAACACGTGGAACAGGTCTTTATTTTTAATAAAACCATCTATATTGTATACAACCTACAGTCTGATTTTTAAAAGCAGATACGTGAAGGTCATCTATTTCTCCATGTGGGGAGCTGTAATGTTGCCTAGAAGCAGATAGCAAGTTACGCGTACCTTTACCATCTCAATACTCAAAACATATAAACAAGCGTTTGAGCCTGCTTTTGTGCTCGTTTAACAAAATTGGAACCTACAAGCACTAATTTTTCTAAAGACGAGATTATTCCTAATAAGGTACAAGCACTACCAATGCTGACACCCACTTCTGATGCAATTTCTTGAACATTGGAGCAGCAATTGTCATCAATAAGATCTTGAATGGCTTAGATATTGTTACTTATAAGACTTGACCTTGGACATTGAGCATGACTTTCATTTTCCGCAAATCCTTGACCGCTCTTAAATAACCTGGCCCAAGTAAGCTCTCTATTCTAGGACAATGTAGTGTTTCCCAACTGCGCCTTTAAACGAGTTGAAATTTCCGAAGATTTAACCCCTTCATTGGTTAAAAACTTTATTATTATGCATTGCACAGAGACAAAGGAACCTCCTATTCATTCATGGCTGTACTGATGCCAGAACCCAGTGAAGTAGCTAAACAAGTTACTTCTTTCTGACACACTAACCTTCAACCCTCCACTCTGCCGGCACACTCAGAACTGCTTACTCTGTGATACACAACAATTACTCCTCATAATTTTTATCAATAGTTTGTCTTATAAACTTTTAAAACCATTACATAATTTTGAATAATTAATTGTGGGAAATGAAATAGAATTTCACCTTCTAAGCTAGAGAGTAATTTTTGCCTTGCATAAAAGATTATCTGTGCCAACTTTGGAGGAAATTGGTGCAATGGCTTAGAAACCTTTAAGGAGTGGGGGGGGGGGGGGGGGGAGAAAGAAAAGAAAAGAAAACTCACACATGTGTGCACATGCTAAATCCTTATATATAAGATTTGGTTTTACCAATTAATTCTGCAATTAAGTAAAAAGTTTACCATATTTACTTCTTGTGAATAATAGTTGTGAAGTTCATGACATACATAACTTATTTCAGACTAGCATCTAGTTGTCACTACAAATCTATACATAAAGTACCATTTTCTCATGTGTTGTTATACAAACAATACAGATCATCCAACATTGGAGTACATCATCAATCATTGGAGTAATTATAAATAGCTGCATAGTTATAACCTATAGTTACAAAATTAAAAAAAAAAAAAAAAAAAAAAAAAAAAAAAAATCCTTGAGGTAAGTAAGAAGGAGGTGAAGGCAGAAGTTCACAGAAAATCAAATAGAATAGTAGTAGTTAATGACCTGCTGCTTGGGTGTATTCAATTTTCTTTCTTGCTTCCCAATATAGATCTGTTAGTGATCCAAAGGTTAACATCTTGAAAGCCATACAATGGGGGAGATGATCTTTGTTCATTATGGAGTTCTCGTCTCAGCACATTATACAATTTGGGGAGTTGAAGATACCAATTATATGAAGGTGTGCAGCCAAAAGATCATGAAGGCAAAGTTGTTCACATCCATAGAATCCCTTAATCTACATGTGCCTTTGGGTGGTGCAAAATGAACAACACATAAGTCTAATTAATCATGAATTTGCTTCTATCTGCAAAATCAAACAGATATCTGCTAGAAAATGCAATGGAGTCCATTAATATGCTTTAGTTCATAATGGTAACTAATTTAGTTACACTTATTTCTTATATTAAACAGCATAATTTTGTCTCTTGTAGTACGTTCCAATTTTAGTTCTAGGAGTACTAGGGGTGTTGTGTTCTGAAATTATATATATATTTTATATATAAATCAGAAATTAATAAAAATCTGTATAAATTTTGAAAACTTAGTGAAGAAATACTCACTCTAAGTGATTTGCATGAAATAAATTTTAGTGTCTATATTTCCAGGAACTTGGAAGCCTACTTTGCTTTTTCATTCCATTCTACAGTTAATAATTTTCAGTAAACTTAATCTTTTCTTGAATTCTGCAACGTAAAATGAGATGGTGCTAAGTGGCAAAACAGATACAGATTCTTTGTGAAGTACAACAAAATAAGCTTCCTTTTGCAGTTCTTACTGTGACTATTAAATAATAAATTTACTTCACAAATTATAATAAATAAAGGACTAAAACTTGTTTGACAGTTGTAAATAAAAAACAGCACTATCAAAGCTAAATAGTTGATATTATTTATTATAATTTGTGAATTATATTTTTTTTCACTGTCAATAGCTTTAATGTTTTAATTTTATTAATAAATTTACTACTAAATTTAATATATAATTTTATTTTTAATATATAATAATAAATTTATGAAACATGGCAAAATGGACATTTTTCCCTTGTATATAATTTCCATTGATGTGTTAATTCTACTAGCCCTTGAATAGCATATTAGTTCTGTCAAACTGTATCAAAAAATTAAAACTTAAAAATGGTTTTTACAAAATCTGAGCTTGCTTTATTTTCTATGATATTGTAATAAGCTATATAGTAGCACTGAAATACTCTTTATATCCAACAACTATCACTTAATGCTAATTTTATTTACATTCTTTATGTACAGTCCTTGTCTTAAATAAAACAGGCTAACTTTTGGAATATCACTTTTTTGTACAACCTTGTTATCTATAAATTCGGCCCAAAACCTAAGACTGACTAATACAATAAATAATGAATTCACTTTCTTCTGTTACATTTTAAGAATGCTGAATTCACAGCATATGAAAATTGCAGATATAAAGACTGATTGTTTTCTTGCAATCAAATACAATGTTTAAATCATTTGGAGAATAAAAATCAAAGAGTACACATCACATGGTGAGATAATTAAATTGATCAGCTTCAAATTATACAATGCAAATATTTAAAACTACTATTCACAAGGGCTGGTTTCACCAACCATATACTTGAAAATTTAGTTTGTTAACATTATGTTAAAAGTTTAGCACCATGTTGCCTTTGATTACTAGTTCATTATTAAAGATATCCAGCAAGGCTACTTTGAGAAGAGAAACATTCTCAATGACATCCAAAAACCAAGGATACAACACATTCAAAGTGAACAGAATGGCAAACATTTGGCACCAGTTAATAAAGTACCATCTTTTAAGGATAATAATAGCTTCCCAGAAAAAGTTTCCTCTGCAGATTCGGAACTAACAAGGGAACTATCACTATGATCAGACCCGTACATGCTTGAGAGTTTGATGGCATCATATCTGCTCTATGTGGGGGGCAAGTGTGCAAAAATCGGATACAGAGTATAGCCGAAGTACCCAAAAGAGTCCAGAATATGTAGCAACATATAGGCATAATAACACAGTATTGTATGGAGGAATTATTTACCCCTGATGGGCAAGTGGTCTACACATGGCATATATAAGGAAAGACATCCCCCCACACCAGACACAGAGCTGATGAGGGATGTCCAGCAGCTACTTGCAAGTGGTCGCATGCAGCACTTTCCAGGCTTCAGTTTTTGGGTGTTGCGGTTCTACTCTGCAGCAGATTTTTGGTACATATGGTTTATATACTGCAGGCATTATGCCATTAAATTTTAAGGTGCATAGTGGTGTGAGTGCAGTGATAGTTCCCTTGTAAGTTTATGTGACAGGGATGGAGATACAATATAATTTTAACACTGATTGATGAAACTAGCCCTACTATGAAAGCTAAAATAGTTTACTATGATTTAGGGGGTGTCATGCAATTTCCATCAGGATAACGTTTCCTGAAAGCTTGAATTAACTCTGGATCCACCAGTCGGACACCATCCACCTGGTTTCCCAATGTTATCCTGAAAAATTGGTGGATATATGAAATGAGTAAACGGTAAAATAAATTATTCTGCACATTAATCATAAATTCCTAACACATTCTGCACTTTGCTCCAAAGGAACAAATGGAAAGTATGCATACATCTCCTTGAAATATTGCAAAATAACAATAAATTAGTTTTAAATATAACCATTAATGGGGTCTGGAACTTCAGCATTTGCCACAAAATAGGTGTTTTTAAATATGCTCCAAAATTAAGTGCTAAAATGAATAGACCTAAATGATCATTCACAATGAAAATAATATTCACAAATACAGTGTAAATATATAAGCTTATCTATGTAATGTAATAGATACATTCACAATGAATCATGTATGCATAATTATCGAGAAACTCCAGAGATTTAGAAAATTCAAGTGCATAGTTCTTAAATTCTTGAATAACTGGAATAAAAGTTTTTGACTAAACAAATGCCATGGTAAAACTTACAATATATTTGATTTTAACAGAGCTAAAATCTATTACTGAATATGCAATGTCATTAAAGTGTAATTTCTAAATCTTATATTTTTATATTAATGGCAGAACTGAAGAAAGTACAATCTTACACATCCTATACCAAACAATGCACATAAGTTACCACTGAATCTCTTGTACTAGAATTTTCAAAGTTTTAGCAAAACTGGAAGGAGATTTAACTTACAGTCAAAATTGTGTATGTTGGACTTCATGACAGTGATGTGCACCAACAATTTATTACGTTTTTCAAATGGAAAGAGTTCTGGTCTGGAGCAATTGAGACATGTTTGCGTGCTCAGCATTGCCACCTTGGTACCCCCATTTTTTCATATTTCCCTCTCTTTCACACACTATCCTACAGCAAGCAAGTCTCCTTGGCTGGATGTAAGGGAACCCAAACTGAATTTTCCAAAAATTTTATAATAATGCAGTAGTTAAAATAAAAACTGGAACAAGATATCTGCATGTTATGTATATGTTTTAAATGCTATAATTATAGTTTATTAATTACCTGATTTTGTAAATAAATACTATCCCCGATTATGAAGTAATAATAAACATATCATATGATGGAAAATTACAAGAAAAAAGAAGAAAAATTGCAGCGGACATAAGATTTATAAATTTATGTATCAAGAAAAAAGTAGTACCTAATTTCGTAAGAAAAGTAGTAAAATTTGATAAAAATAGTAGACAACAAAAAGCAGCAGAGAGAAAAGTATTAATTGTAGAAAAGAATAAACACTATAGAAATAAAAACACGCTAGAAATAAAATTGTACAATTTGCATAAAAAACTTACCAAACAATTAGGAAGTATATTTTGGGAAAATTTTGAAAACAATTTATTAGCATATCTTAATAGAAAAATGAAGACAAAAACAGCAAAGTTAAAGAATAAATTAAAAAATTTATGCCAGAAAGTAGGCACTTTTAAAAAGATAAATCAAAAAGACAAACATAACCTAAAAGATCATCTAAGCAATGTGGTAAACCTATCAAACCAAAATTTTACAAAAACAGAACTGAATATGCTGAATCTAGGTTTAAAGACATGTGTAGATTATTCCAACCAAATTGAAGATTACATTGCTGACATCCAAATTGCTACACAAACACTTAATGAAGAAAGTAAAAACACAGTAAAAAACAAATGCTCCAAAATAGTAGAAGAGATTAAAAATGAAAAGAAAAAGAATTTTAGTAACCAAATCATAAAAGCTCTTAAAAAGAAACCAGTTATTTATACTAAAGCAGACAAGGGAAATAAACTAGTAATTCTGGAAAAAGAAGAATACACAAAGAGGATGGAAGATTTGTTAGAAGACAGTAATTACCAAAAAGTAGAAACTAATCCATTAAAGTACTGCATTGAAACCACAAATAAAACGCTAAAAGAGAGCAAAATAATCAACAAAAAAGAATTGCACAAAATTAAAGTAGATAACCCAACTTTACCAAGAGTATATGGGCTGCCAAAAATTCATAAAACAGGGAAAGGCATGAGACCTATTACTAGTAGCATAAATGCCCCCACATATAATTTGGCCAAATGGTTACTAAGTAAATTTAATAGTTTTCCAAAATTTGAAAGTGCAAATTTAAGAAACTCTTTAGATTTAGTAGAAAAAATCAAAGATATAAATTTGGACAAAAATGACAGACTGGTTTCATTTGATGTCACATCTTTATTTCCAAGCATACCAACAGAAAAATTGCAGACTGTGTTAAAAAAATGGCTAGCTACAATTGATATGGAAGCAATAGAAGCAGAAGAATATATTTCTCTAACAAAAATATGCATTGAACAAAACTTCTTTAGCTTTAATGGAAAACACTACAAGCAGAAATCAGGATTATCAATGGGCAATCCACTTTCACCTTTTTTGGCTAACTTATTTATTAGTGCATTTGAAACACAAATTAAAAAGTCCTTCCCATTGATCTTCAAGGTTTGGTATAGATAAGTTGACGACATCTTTGCAATTGTACCAAGTAAACATTTAGATGATGCATTAAAATTACTCAATCTGCAAGAAAGGACTATCAAATTCACAATAGAAAAGGAAATCAATGGACAACTACCTTTCTTGGATCTAAATATCATCAGGAATGATACAAAAATAAAATTTGGAATTTACAGGAAGCCAACACATTCAGAAAATTATATAAAAAATAATAGCCACAACCCAATTACACATAAACATGCAATAATAAACAGCCTTACACACAGACTAGTCAACATACCCATGGAAAAAGAAGAATATTTCAAGGAACAAAAAGCAATAATACACATAGCAGAAGAAAACGGATACAACAAAAGTTTGGTGTTGAAGAATATTAGAAAATCTAAACTAAAGAAAACCATTAAGGAAGCAACCACATTTATTAAAGAAAAAGAAAGCAACAGCATATTCAGTTCATTCACATATCATCCAAAAACATTTAATAAATTTAAAAAGATATTCAAGGAACAAAATATCATCTTGGCACCTACTAATAGATACTCAATTTTAAAATTACTAAATTCAAAAACAAAAGATGAAATTCCTTCAGGTAACAAATCTGGAATATACCAAATAAATTGCAAGAATTGTGAAAAATGCTACATAGGTCAAACAAAAAGAAATTTAAAAACCAGAGTCAAAGAACACTTTAGAAACATCAGATTGAAACAAGAAGACAAGTCAGCAGTAGCATTTCATTTTTGGAATGAAAACCATGACATTGATCCAAATCCAAAATTATTAAAAGGAGTGATAAACCAAAATAGATTGACAACATGGGAGAACATATTCATCTGGAAAAATAAGGATCGCGTAATGAACTTTGAAATCCTGCCAGCAGATAATTTGACAAAAAAGTTCATAGTTCCACCACCAGAGAGAGCAGATAACAACAGTTGCCAGTTGGGAAGAGATTGAAAATGGAGGCCAGGGCCTTTGAAACTAGTCTCTCATAAATATATGAAAAAGTAAGTGACGAGTGTCAATAAACCAACCACAAATAATTTTTATATATGATGGCTCATTTTCTGCAGATACAGTTCTTCAGGCTAAGAGGAAATGAACTGTTTCCTCTTTCTCGAATTTAACAAAAACTTTGGCTTTTTCAAAATAATTCTTTTAGACTATCATGTCAATACATTACATTACAGTTCTGAGTAATTACAAATATATGTATACACATACATATCAACCAATAATAATGATCATTACAGTATTTACATTGTGATTTATCATTTAAGCTAAAAAATATAGGTGTTTTAAGGTTGTGTTAGAGACATTACTCCCTACCTTCCTCGTGGATTACGTTTCCCAAAGTTTAAATTTTTGTCTTAGCACAAGTGGTATCTTATTAGAGGTGAATTTACTTGCACTCGTCGCAACCTACTTGAGGGTAATGCAATATCACAACGTCACAGGACTCCAGTTGATTGCTGGCCTGTTAGCATTTAAGGACAAAAGTCATCCCATTTGAAAGTCACAGTAGTTAATCATTGAGTCAATTTAACACATCACTTATTTAACAAGAACAAATAAATACATCAGGAACATTAAGCAAAAAAGGAAGACAAATCAGCAATAACTTGACATTGGAGAGACCAAACAACTTACCATAAACAGAGATCTAATAATACTATAAAAACATTTCAAGAAAAACAGAATTCACAGTTTGGGAAAACATTTATATTTGGAGAAAAAGAAAAAATGTATTCAAATTTGAAATTCCTTAAATTGACATGCTTATGTAGTAACCAGAGACAGCTCAACTACCATTAAAGATGCAGACAGTCGACTCACAACTGAGGATGGGAGCAATTATCTACTGAAACATGTTTTCTTTATTAAATAAGTAAGCATACAGTGTCAATATTGACTCAATAATTAATTAAATTAAAGGGAGATACCGGTTTGCATAAATCTTTGTTGTTTTTATATGAAATTCTAAGTAAATAGTTATAAATTAGTGAATGCCAAAACAAATTAGATGTATAATTTTATGCTTCATTGTATCATAGTCCTTACACACTGAAATTATACGTATTATATTCAGTAATAAAAGAGACTAAACCAATTGATTAAAAATAATATAACATATGAAGAAGACTTATATAACTAAAATCTATAAAATTTGGTTCAACATGTGAACATTTTCAATGTTTTGTTGCTTACACTTTTATTACACTTAACCCAAAAATGTCATAATTCAAGGCCTAAACTGCCAAGAATATGAACATAGTAAAAACCACTTACATAAGACTTAGGGCTGCATGAAATGACTTCCGTTCTTTTAATAAATGTCCTCTAATGTAAGTCACATTGGACGATGAGAAAAATGGGTGAAATGATGTTCAAATGAGTCCAGGATGCACAGAGCTTAAGAGTTAACCAACATTCATCGTTGAGGATAACAGAAAACCTTATATTGACCGAATTTGTACTTGGGACCTCTTTAATGTGAGGCAGACATGCTGCTACCATGCTACAGAGGCAGGCATGAAATGCATAATCTAGCAAAATGCCAAATCTAACAAAACATCTAAAGGCCCCCAGTCTACACAAACTATAAAGTACAGCATACTGCAAATTACCAAGGTTGTCTCATAAATAATTTCCTCAGAATTCAATACAACAAACAAGGACTGCAACAAGAAATTTACTCTAGCTACAAAAATCTAGGTTTTTATTCAAATTAGTTTTTGAATAAACTTCAAAACCTTATGTAGTCTGCATCAGTTATTCCTATGCTAATATTGTGTAACAATATTACATATATACTGTTGCTAGAATGGAACAGCTACCATTATAGTGTAGCCAAGGTACACTCATTACTTGAAAGAGCCGAGCTAAGATACTGTGTAAATTACCACATCCTTTTTCTTTGGAGAGTCTTTACCAAGGCAGCAGTTTGGAAGCTCACAAGCAACTGTTGTCATGAACTGCAGCATAGTTGGATTTTCGCTTATTAGTTAGCATCACAGCTGTACACAACATGTGATGTGCAAATAGAGTATGACAGTGATTCATTTTCATTTTTGCCATGAATGTAGAAAGACATAGCAACCATCAATTCATTGTAACTTACATATCATCCATCACCAGAGAATAGTCAGGCATCATAATCCACATGTAGCTATAAGGGAGTATTCATGTATGGTAGTGGTAGGACAGCAAGAGAGGAAGCCAGCCTAATATTTGGAGTTGGAATAATTGTTGACGGATGAGAAGAACACGGAGACAAGTATTCAACCCGTTCAACCATGAAATGGCGGTGGAGCGACATGGTTATGGTTGAGGCAAATCTATCTACCCAGTAGGCAACGGTGTCTGCAGCATCAAAATATAAATGATAAAGTAAAAGATTTGGTATAAGTAAATTTAGACAGTCATGATTCGCAGGAATACTAAAACCAAGATTTCATGCTGACTGTGGGATATTCAGGATTTTATGAATTGTTATTTTAAATTGTCAAAGAATTTTATTGTTGGTGTTTAAAGGTTTTCAAGAAATGGGACCTGAAAATTGGGATTTTATAAGTAACTCAACATGTCTATAACTTCATTGTTAGCTCGCATGTAAAGTAAATGGTAGTCTGAAATGAGTTATTATATAGTTTGTTATTGGGTTATTCATGGTTAAAAGTGCCAAGTTATGATGTGTATTTGAGGGAGCATGAGCAGATGTGGCATGTGAGTTATATTAAGATAAGGGAAAGAGTCTCACCATTGAAAGCTTAATTAATGTCCTGACAGATAAGTTTTTTATTAATGTGCCATTTATTGTTAAAGTTATGAATGTTAATGATCAATTATTGCCGAAGCACTCATGTTAGTACTATCTTCTTGCTGTTATTAATAAATAGTTTCAAATTATTGAACCTGGATCACTATACACCACCAAACCACCCAGTAGTTTTCACAATGCACTCCATCAGGTTAAAAATACAAAGTAAAACATGGTAGTGTATGGACGTCTACACCATACTAGTTAACACCATGTCACAATTGTAAAACAGACTTATCTTCTGATGATAATAGCTTAGCTAGCAAGCTGATAGATGAATCTGACTCCTGATATCAGTAATAATTTCACTATTAACACATTAAATCAAGCACAAAAGTGAATCGAGAAGATATTGACACACTGCTTCACTCACACTGTTTTTTCACAGGACATGTTTCAAGAGATTTTGCTCTTATCATCAGCTGGAACTTGACTAGTGCAAATTGTAGTGGTTTCCTCTTTCTCCATATTGTCGATAGATGGCATGATGTACTTGTCAAAGATGTCCGGTGGTGGAGTTTCAAAATTCATGACTCTATGACGATTTTTGTTAATGAAGATTTTGTTTCCATATGGAAAGGTCTATAGGGTGATTAACGTATTTTATTAAAGATGTTTCCAAGTTGATGTCATGTCTAGTATTCAAAAAATGAAAAGCCACTGCTGATTTTTCTGTTTCACCAATTTTAATGTTTCTTATATGTTCTTTAGTTCTGATGTCAATATTTCTTTTTGTGTTTCCTATATAAATTTTAGGGCAAGTTTCACATTGGATTTCGTAGATTCCTAGTTTTTCTTTGGTGGTAATTGAATTTTTGGGGGGCATTTTAACAAATTTCTGATATTAAATCTATTTTAAGGTGCAAGAATTATGTTGTGTTTTGAGAAGATTTTTTGGAATTTATTATGGGCTGATGGCTGGAAGGTAAATTTCTTAAAAATGTTTTTCTCTTTTGCTCCTATAGGTTCTAGGGTGGTGGTTTCTTTTATTTTCTTAGCCTTGCTGAGTTTGTTAACTGTTTTGTCCACTAAATTTGGGTTGAAACCGTTGGACATAGCTATTTTAATTTTACTCACTTTTGGTATTTACAGGAAACTGACACATACAGACAATCACACTGAGAACAACGGTTTCAACCCAAACAACACCAACATGCCATTTTCAACAGTTTAATCGTTTGGATGATCAACCTTCCACTAAACAGAGAAGATTATCAAGAAGAATACCTACACATAAAAAAATAGCTATGTCCAATGGTTTGAACCCAAATTTAGTGGACAAAACAGGTAACAGACTCAACAAGGCTAAGAAAATAAAAGAAACCACCACCCTGGAACCAACAGGAGCAAAAGAGAAATTTTTTTTTAAAAAAATTTACCTTACATCCATCAGCCCATAATAAATTCCAAAAAATCTTCTCAAAACACAACATAATTCTTGCACCTCAAAATAGATTTAATATCAGAAATTTGTTAAAAGGCCCCCCCAAAAATTCAATTACCACCAAAGAAAAACCAGGAATCTACGAAATCAAATGTGAAACTTGCCCTAAAATTTATATAGGAAAAACAAAAAGAAAAATTGACATCAGAACTAAAGAACATATAAGAAACATTAAAAATGGTGAAACAGAAAAATCAGCAGTGTCTTTTCATTTTTTGAATACTAGACATGACATGAACTTTGAAACATCTTTAATACGTTAGTCACCCCATAGACCTTTCCGTATGGGAAAAAATCTTCATTAACAAAAATCGTCATAGAGTCATGAATTTTGAAACTCCACCACCAGACATCTTTTACGAGTGCATCATGCCATCTATTGACGATACGGAGAAAGAGGAAACCACTACAATTTCCACTAGTCGAGTTCCAGCTGATGATAAGAGCAAAAGCTCTTGAAACATGTCCTGTGAAAATACAGTGTGAGTGAAGCAGTGTGTCAATATCTTCTCAATTCACTTTTGTGCTAAGTTGTGCTTCACTGTCTTGATACCGTCCCTGTTAGGCATAACATTGTCATAATAACCCCGAAAATCTTATATGCATAATTAAGAGCGAATAGATACCACAATATGAATTAAACAAAGTTATAATAAATATAGAGGATAATGATTAAATATACAAGTGCAGATACTAAACAGGCAATCCCATATATATTATTGAAAGCAGGAGACCCCAACGTGTCATGAGAACGAGGAACATGTACACTTTCCCCTCACAGGTAGTTGCTTTGTGTTCCTAGCCGACAAAGGTGCCATTGTCCAAGGATAGACCCTCGGCGCCAGCCCATGTCTTGGCCTGCATATGATACGTGACGAGAGAATAGACTCTGGAATTTAAGATACACATTTGCAAACATGCTTATGCATTAATTAGCTTGACTGTGGGAAAGAGAAATTCGCGTGAAATACATACTAGAAATTGCTATTAAATTCAAGAGTAGGGATGAAACACAACCTATAAGGGACAAGCAACAGGTCACATGACCCCTAAAGTGTCCAAAATTCGGCGAAAGGAAGGGAAAATTTGTGCAATGGCGACGTTCGATGTTTGCTAGGAAAAACACTCTGTTTCGGCGTGTGAAAGAGGCAACAAGTACAGAAATTTCATCAGAGTCCGCGTTCGTGGATGGACGGAGTAACTCACATTAAGTGGTTATCGAACACCCTGTGTTAGCGAATGAGAGAAACTGCACTCGTTACGTCATTAAGATTTCACCAAACTCCGTTTTTTTTTATATCAAGATTTAACTGTATTGGAACACCACAGTGAAGCGAAAAATTATTAATTTTTAGATGAGTCGTATTTATTACACATCTGCTTCACTTTCGTACCTAATTTGAGGACATGTTTCACAAATCATCGTTTGCATTTACGGCTCTTATGCTCCATAAGAGTCGCATAAGAGCCGTAGATGCAAACGATGATTTGCGAAACATGTCCTCAAAATAGGTACGAAAGTGAAGCAGATGTGTAATAAATACGACTCATCTAAAAATTAATAATCCATTTTTTTTTGTTTAATAATCCTCCGGAAATACTATGTTGTGCGAAGTAATTCACTACCGACGTTCAGGAACAACGCGTACACAGATACATATAAGTCGTGTCATGCGCACAGCAACGGGAAAATCTCAAACCTCGCGCCTATGTGCGAATAACATCGTCAACAGTGGCGAGTGGAGAGGACTAATTGTAACAATAAACTTGACATTCAAAGGTCGTGGTGTCTTCTATGTGATAATACCCACACACTGTCAGGACACACCCACTCCCTGGAACTCAAAAGCGAGTATTCATGCAGATATACCCTGAGAAAAAAACCCGACCTGTTGGAATCCTCCCATCCGTAGTCCTCACCTATCACATATCCCATCTTATGAGGTGTTGAGTGCCGGGAGGGCTCAACGAGGTGCTTAACGGGCAAGGACCGCCTCAGTCTCTACGCTTCTTTCAATTTTATACTTTGACATTAAATCAAGTTTGTCTGTGCTAATAAAAAGCTTGAACTACACAAAGATCATTTTATCTCAAGATTCTGTGGCCAGCTGTATAAATATCTTGGCTATCTAGTTTTTACCGCGTCATGTTAGATAAAATCAACATTTCAACCATCCTGTCTTGATTGTCTTCAAAGGAAAAACAGTGCTACTTGCTGAGGCAAGTCAGCTTTTTGCAGAGGCAGGCAGGTAGAGGTGATCTCTGATTTGCTAGATGTTCTATACAGTGTGATGTAACTGCAATAGAGTCATTGCAATGTAGCACAGATTATCAGGGCTATTCTATTACTTCTGGTTCAAGCTAAACCCCTTGTTAAAGCCACTAACCACTGGCTATGCACCATTTGTTATTCTGTAACATTGTAACCACGACAACATCTTGTTGAGAGGAAGAAAGTTATGCTTAAGGATAACAAGAGGCGAGACCATGTTGTTAGCACCAGCAATACTACTTTTTCCTTGCTGAAAATTGATTTAGAGCATAAAGGAACAAAGAACACTGCAGGAGACGGATAACCTTATGTTATTTGCACATCGTAAAGTGAAACCATAAATTAGTGTGTGTGAAAATAACGAAAAGTGTATGCTTACACGAGAAATATGTAAAGAGTTTCCTAACCTAACATTTGACCTTTTTGTCATTTACATGATAGTAAAGAACATCTCGAAGAAATGTTTGCTCTAAGATTCATTTCTCCATCAAAATTATCTTGTAATCAAGCATTTACATTTAATTTTCTACAGTACAGGTTCTGAAATGCTGGTTTGGGTCAGAAAGTCATACAAACTGTAACCTCCACTCTCTTTTAGCAGCCGATGCCAAAGTAAACAAGTATCCAAAATTAAAGCAGTTTCTTTCAAATTAAGTGCTAGAAGATGTTACAAAATGTTACATGCATGTTACAAAATCACCAGAACTCATATTTCATTTCAGTATTGATTATTATAAGAAATTACACTGTCCTGCAAAATATAACTTTTGTTCGCTGGTTTCTGAGCTGAGAGCTGATGTTAACTAATTTTGTGTGGTAAATTGAATCACTGTCCTTTTTTCTCTATCAAGTAAGGTTTTTTTGCAAATCACAAATAATTTGAAAGTAGTATTTTTATAAAAATTTTGCTTACAAAATGAATACAAAAAGAAAATTTCTGAGTAATAAATATATAGAAATACCTGTGTACCTATCTGTAAAATAAGGTGTGCAGTTACATTTCTTTGACCGGAAAGTCTGTTGAGCTGATTTACATTTAAGTTGTGATTAAGGAACTTTGGTTTTCAAGTATTAACAGTAGCCCATTTGCAATGTTTCAGCCACGTGATATCTCCTGCCCATCTCCTTGATTTCTTGCTGAAATCATTCATCTCGTTCATCTCTGAGGGATCCAAAATTATCAAGAAAATAGTTTAGCTGAGAAATGTACTGAGAGTACATGTAGTGGAGCTTTAAACTCATATTTCGTCTGGAAGCTCATAGCTTTTGAGGTATATTTTTCATAATTTTTTCATATCACAGATTGTTTATAAGAAACTTATTGACTAGCTCTTTGAAAGCATACCATGGTTGTGGTTCTCTATCATTCGTGGTTCATCAAAACTGGGAAAGTGTCGCAGGACAGTGTTATTAAATGCAAAGCATTTCAAATATTTAGCAGTTACTTCATGTTTGCATTACTTTGCAACAATTGCTTAAACCCTAATCCTGGTAAAGTGAAACCATATATCTATGTGCTCAGTGTGAATATAACGTCATATCACTATAAGCTCGAGTGAAAGGATTTCCTAACCTAATCTCTGAGGAATTGTTAATTCCTAATGGAGAAATACATCTTTTATATGGTGCACAATTATCAAAATGTTTGTAAAATGGTATATTTTTTCAGCTAAATAGAAGCTATAAAAGGTAAAAGTTCACACTTAGGATGTACTAGAGCGTATACTTCCTTTCAATACTGGTTGGATATTATTACAATGAAAATACGAAATCCAATTTTAATTATGCTACTAGTACTTTAAGAAGTACTAAGAATTTATTTTATCGAGATTTAACTGTATTGGAACACCACAGTGAAGCGAAATAATTATTAATTTTTAGATGAGTCGTATTTATTACACATCTGCTTCACTTTCGTACAATACGGTACGAAATTAAGCAGATGTGTAATAAATACGACTCATCTAAAAATTAATAATTATTTCGCTTCACTGTGGTGTTCCAATACAGTTAAATCTCAATAAATTGAAGTGATGTCAAGTCAAGAGGAACACGCGAAAGTTAGATCCAGCCAATTTTAAAAACTGAACAACCTGGAGGTAAGAAAGTTCACATTTGAAAATTTCAACGAACATTTCGGCAAGAAGAAAGAAATAAAACAATATTTAGGTACGAAAGTGAAGCAGATGTGTAATAAATACGACTCATCTAAAAATTAATAAGAATTTATTTGTTGTATTGCTTTGCAATAAATCATTGACATACCAAACATAGTTCATATAAGACGTCATTTACTCAAAATTATGTACTACCCTAAAATCAGCATCTTTTCGTATATATATATATATATATATATATATATATATATATATATATATATATATATATATAACAATCGTTATGTCAAATTACTAAATGGAATTACTTCTGCAATAATCAGTATATTTTGTATTGCTCTTCCGAAATCTTTGTAGCTCGCTTGCCTTCTAACTTGTTCTGTATAGAATGGACGTATCAAAGTGATTGCAATTGCAGTATTTGAACTGGTGCGCTGAGAGCAGTGGAAAAACAAAACATGCCTGCAAAGCGACGAGTTGCTCCAGGTACTTAACAATATGGTTGAGAAGATCCATTGTCATAACAAGCATGGTTAAAATCAAGCATATGAAAACCCACCATACTTGTTCACGCTCAGTTGTTAGCCTTAACAATAATTGTTAGCAATATTCTTAACCAGAAGTTACAGAATAGTCCTGAATTGTAGTGTCAAAAACTACTCTTTTCTTTTTGTTTTCCATTTGGCCAACAACCAGAGTTTATTAACATACATCCCACTACTATTGTTGAAATTTTGAGGTCAATGGCCAATTTCTAAGGCCTCTTTACCAACAACAAAAACCACCACCACTACAACAATGATGATAATGACGACAATTATGATGATGATGATGATGATGATGATGATGATCATCATCATCATCATCATCATCATCCTTCTCCTCATCTACCATTTAGGTAATTTAGGTAAGGTACCATGTTGAACCTTAAACTTAATTTTTCTCAATTCTTTTCTCCAAGAATTTTTCACTATTCAAAATGCTCCTTTGAATAAATTTTAAAATATTAGTTTAAAATGTTCAGGAGAATTTAAGGAATTACAGGTTTAAAAACTATTGTGTGTTATTAATTTTTAGACGAGTCGTATTTATTACACATCTGCTTCACTTTCGTACCTATTTTGAGGACATGTTTCGCAAATCATCGTTTGCATCTTCTGCTCTTATGCAACTAAAGCTTGATCCAGTGAGGCACTTAAGATACAAAAATATTGATAAGTCCGCAATAGCAGCTCATTTCCGGTCTGAAAATCATGAAATTGAAGATAGCACAGAATTACTAAAATACGTACAAAAACATAGTGAACTCGTCATATGGAAGAGAATATACATAGAGAAGCATAAAAACCAACTAATGAACTTTGAAATCCCGCCAGAAGAGAATCCCACATTTATGTTCATCACCAAATCAACAGATGGCAGCAGCAACTCCAGAATTACCCACACCCACCACACCACTGGACCAAGCTTTAGTCGCATAAGAGCAGAAGATGCAAACAATGATTTGCGAAACATGTCCTCAAAATAGGTACGAAAGTGAAGCAGATGTGTAATAAATACGACTCATCTAAAAATTAATAATTATTTCGCTTCACTGTGGTGTTCCAATACAGTTAAATCTCGATATATTGTGTGTTAGTTAAAAGTTAGGTAAAAGCTAAGTTAAAAAAGAGTTTAGCTAAAACAGTTATTTTCCAAAACTCACACCAAAAAAGTTTGAAAAATTCAGTAATGTGTCCAAGAAATCTTTGCTTTAAAATAATTAAAATTTAGAATGGGCTGTATAACAATTTATATTTGAGTACTACACTCAAATTAAAAATTTGGGAATCATACTATTGGGTTCATGAACATTTCAAATTATATAAAAAACTGATTAATTACAACCATTAAATTATCACAACAATGGTTTCATATACATTATCAAAATTTATATGTCCTACATGTTTTATGTTCTGAGTGTACAGCATAAAACTTAAAAAATAAACTGGGATTTTTTAATTTTCATAGACATTGCTTAAAGATGTCAAATATTTTTGGGCAATATTTCAAATTTTCATTCTTACCAGTTAGGCTGAACATTATGTGGCCGACCAAACAACTCTATTTTTCTTGTTCCAGGAGATAGACGCTCAATGATGCCATATATTTCATCTGGTTTATGACTGGTAGCTCTGACCTCTGCTACTATTACATCACAGTCCAACCCTCGATTCAAATTGTCAGGATTTCCCTTCATTCCAACCTTTAAAAAATAATTGCAATAATCATGTAACTGCACTGGAGCATATGAAGGGCAATTCAGCATTTAAGAATTTACCCTATCCCTTTCAATTAGAACTGATATTTTCTCTTACAATAAGAATTATTTTCTCTTTGATTTTTGCTTATGTTACACACATAAGATATAATACCATATAATACCAACAATAGCAACTGTAGTTTTATACATAAGTAAAGTAATGTTTAAATATGTCAGCTGCATTGCAAAGATATGTTTAGCAGTAAAAAGTGTGTAAGGGCAATATTTAAACACCAAATGATACTGTTCTACTCTAAATCTGTGCAACTTCCTTATCTGAATGGTACTTCTAAACTGCAGTTGAATAATTGCGTAATCACAAAAGCGGGAGAATTGCAGCCTGACTAACTAAAGGAAATTACACATTCCATAAACATGGAAGATTACCAGCCTAAAACTGGAGTCATGTGCAGCCCCATATTAACAGAATGCAAACAAAAAAATAATGCTAGAACACCTAATTAAGTCCCATTAATATGTATTGGATTTTGACATAAACTGCTATTGTATTATATAGAATAAAAAGAAGTATTTCACAAACTGGAGTGCCATTGTTACTAAAATTAGGCAAATGAGTCAACCTTGTATATACTTTTCTCCACTTAC
The DNA here is from genome assembly GCA_030765055.1 of Mantis religiosa. Classification (NCBI taxonomy): domain Eukaryota; kingdom Metazoa; phylum Arthropoda; class Insecta; order Mantodea; family Mantidae; genus Mantis; species Mantis religiosa. The sequence continues at coordinate 85,098,910 of CM060958.1, forward strand.
AAGCTTTTCTGATGAAGACTAGTTTCTGGGAACCTCTTCCCTATTGTCAGTTCTGTGGTTGACTGATGATGCATCCGGTGTCTGCATCTGGCTTGGTGTCGTGCTGCCATCTAATGTTCTGGTAAGTTTGATGACATCATCCACGGCGGGAATTTCAAAATTCATCAAGAGGTCCTGTTTTCTTTGAATAAATAAGTTTTCCCAAATCTGTAGTTCCAGAGGTTTCCTTGCCTGTTTGATCAGTTCTATTTCTTGATTTATGTTGTGACTCTCAGACCAAAAGTGATGTGTTTGACTTGTCCATGTGTTTGAATTTAATATTTCTGAAGTGTTCTTTCATTCTTGTTCCTAGATTTCTTTTGGTCTTACCAATGTATATCTTGTCACAATCCTGGCAACTCATTTGGTAAATGCCTGATAATTGAGTTTTTGGCGTGCTATTTTTTAGAGGGTGGTTTAGTAAGTTGCGGATGTTGTGTTTGTTGTGAGGGGCTAATTTTATGTTGAAGCTCTTAAATATCTTTTTGACTTTTTTTAAGTATTTTGGATGAAATGTAAATTTGCCATATCTGGTGTTTGGGTTTTCTAGTTTTTTTAACGTAGTAGTATCTTTAAGTTTTTGTTTCTTTTGTGTCTGTAGATCAGTTTTTTGATGAAATTTGTGTTATAGGTGTTCAATTCGGCAACCTGGTGTGTGTGAGTGTACTCCTGTGCATATTCTGTTTTTGTTAGCGGAATGTTGATTAGTCTGTGAACCAAACTATGGAATACTGCATATTGATGTTGTACTGGGTTAAATGGGTTGCATTTAATGTAATTGTCAACATGTGTTGCTTTTCTGTATATTCCAAATTGTAATCCTGTTGGTGTTCTAATGATTTTCAAATCTAGAAAAGGTAGCCATTCATCCTGCTCTACTTCAATGGTGAAAACTATGGATTTTTTTTGTAGGTTTAGCAACTTTATAGCGTCCTCGGTTAGTCTTCTAGGAACTATAGCAAACACATTGTCGACATATCTATGCCAACATTTGAAAATATGTGGAAAGGCTTTAATAATGTATGTTTCCATATTGCTCATGAACAGATTAGCTAGTAATGATGAAAGACGGTTACCCATGGCCAAGCCTGCTGTTTGTTGGAAGATCCTGCTGGAGAACGTGAAGCTGTTTTGTTCAATACATAAGATGGGTAATTTGATGTATTCCTCTATTTTATCATCTGCAATGCTGCTTTTGGATAACCAGCCTTTCATCAATTTTGGAATTTTTTCTACTGATATGCTCGTGAATAGAGATCAGATATCAAAGGACACCATCACCTCTTCAGTTTGATGAATTTTGAAATTCCCGCCATAGATGATGTCATCAAACTTACCAGAACATTAGATGGCAGCATGACACCAAGCCAGATGCAGACACCGGATGCATCATCAGTCAACCACAGAACTGACGATAGGGAAGAGGTTCCCAGAAACTAGTCTTCATCAAAAAACTTGTAAGTGGAGAAAAGTATATACAAGGTTGACTCATTTGACTAATTTTAGTAACTGCTATTGTATGTTTTTATTATTCTTTCTATTCCTTACTACCTTTACTGTCATAAGCAGTTCACCGCTTAATAGATTAAATAATACTCTTTTCTTCAACGGAAAATGTCACATGTTTATCCATAAAATGTAATCTCATATGTGTACGCAATTCCAGTTTGTACTTTAATTGATACAAATCAAAATATACTTTACCCCTTTTAATGAAATAGCAGAGAAAAAAGAATAAAGAAACAATGGCACCCTATATTTCCAAGAAGTATTGCTATTATAACAAGGTTAACAGCTTCCACATGCATTCATGTGAAGGCCCAGTGTTATTTTACCACTGTGTTGTCAGTATGATTTATTAAGATACCAGAAAAGAAAGAAAAAAAAAAGAAAGGAAGGAAGGAAGAAGGGAGGGATGAAAGGGAGAAAAGGGAGGGAAGAGCACTATCAAATAATTTAAACTTTTCATTTTAGGTTGTATTGTAGCTTTTTAAAACAAAATGGTGTCTCAACACCAAGTATTTCAAGTATTTATTTATGCTAAGCAATGTACAATTGATTGTGACCAGTGTTCAGCCCTAGCTCTGTATCAGTTATACTCATTTTTTTTTACAGTAGATCCTTATTTCAATCAATTAATTATAACAATGTAGGTTCGTTATTAGATGATGTCCATAACCACATTTTTTTTTTAACTTGTCCAAGAATTGACCAATCTTCTTGCTACCTTTAACAAACATTTCAGCTAAAGCTACCTTCCCATGTAACTTAAACCATTTCTTATTAATAAACTCTTTTCTCCAAATTTCTGCACCTTTACAGTAAAAAAAAATATATGTTCCAAGTTGTCATTTCCACCACATATGGGACAGTAATTTTATGGAACACCCTTCCTTAAACCTTTTAGTTGCCATACTCCTGCTCTCACCCATGCCTCACCTTCTCTCTCCTCTTATTTGTCACGTCTATGTACTTTTCCATTCCTCAAGCCACCTTCATTGGTATATAGAAAACTAAAGAGCTCTTCTCAGCTATTTCTCTAAATATTATCTGCACTTATAGGTCTTTGAATATTTTTCTTGCAGATTTCCAGAAATTTTTCACATTATTCTTTTTTTCCCACATTTGCCCTAACTCACTGCTCTCCAAGTTATTTCTAAGACAGTCTACCCATCCCTTGTTCTTTAACAAGAAATTCTCTTGATATATTAAACATTGTTTTAACAAATTTCTTTCTTCCAGATTCAATATTCTATACCAGAGTTTCAAAGCCCTTTCCATAATCTTCCCTTTACTGGCAACTCTATCCCTCTCTATCTTTGCTACCTGCCTAACAGTTGCATTTGGTAACCCAAGCATTTCTTTACAGCATCTCCTATACATCTCATCTATAACTTCCCATCCTCCTAGTCCCCATACAGTACCCATATAACATTTTTGCCTCTACCACCATACTATAAACTTTTTCTAACCATTTGATATTTATATCTGGTACTTTATACTTGAATTTTTGATGGCTGCAAAGGCTCCTTTTCCTTTTTCCAAGGCAAATTTCTTTTGTTTTCTCCAATTCCCTCTGCTGTGAAACTGTTTCATATGCATCGATGAAGCGATGTTGCTGATGCTCTCAAAGCACCACGTTGGGAAGCCATATGTAACAAAATTGCTTCATATGTAGCGAATGCAGAGAAGGTGATGATGTGATACAATGATGGACCATGTTGATTATCTCAAAGCTTGATTTTGGACCCGATGTTCCCAGTTGCAATGGATTCTGGAACTAACCACAGCTGCTCTCGTTTTAGCATGAAGATCTATTTTTCAGGGTGTGGTCACGGATGAGAAGTGATGATGATTTTCAGGAAGATTAAACAATTTTTATAACTTTCTTTTCCAAAATTATATTTTAATTTAATTAGACCATTAAATTAACTCTTTGAAACATTGAATAAATAATCACTTTGTGAATGTCGATATTAAGTGTTTTTAAAAACAATCATATTTTTTATACAATGCTTTCTCCACCGCGTCTTTTCTGCAGACTTTCGGTCTAGCACATACGTTCGATCTCTATGGTGGTTAAATGCATAAGACAGCTTGCTTTCACCTATTTCAAGTTATTGGTCCTGCCATTACTATGGCAACTCAACATCATCCAATTGGTCCATGTCACATCTAATTATAACAATGTTTGTTATCAAAATCATGATTAATATTCAGTTTCCTTTTCTCCTATTTATCTGATCACTTTCACACTTTCAATTGTTGTCTTTAACCTTGTTCCCCATCCACTAACTCATAAATAAATGCAATCTCTAACTACTCTATACTCTTTTTTTTTTCATTCATCCATTTTTTATATTTTCTGTTTCCCACCTTTTTTCAACACAATGATCTGTGCCTTATCCTCGTTTACTGTTAAACTCCAGTTTTTACAGTAATTATATACAGCTTCCAAGAATTGTTTTAATCCATTCAGCGTAACTGCAGCTACAACTAGGTCATCAACATCAACAGATATTAATGTTTATCAAGCAGCTTCTTGTGAGTGGAAAAAATTTACTGATTTTATAAAACAGTCTTTGTATATTTATATTTTAATTATTTTATTCATTTTTTAACTGAACATCAGTTATGTTTACACTGTATCTCACTTGTGAAAAATTATTTCAATTAGTCTGATGATCAATAATGTTGTTAAACTCACTTTTCAAAAACTTTGCTTTATTAGTGTATTAGTTTTTTTGTAGTGTTTAATGACTTTACTTTTACCACATGCAGCACAGCAGGCGATGACATTGATGATACATGAAATGAAGATGGAGCATTGATAGAATGAGGAGGCAGGGGAAACTGGAGCACCCAGAGGAAACCCATGCAGTGTTGTCCACCACAAATCTCACATGCAGTCACCTGGGATCGAACCTGGGTCACTTTGATGAGTCGAGTGGTCTAACCACTTGGCCACAGCGCTGCCTAGTGTATTAGTGAACTATATTTTAATACTATAAACAGTAGTCTAATTTATTAAACATTAATACATATATTTGGAATACAATTATTTTCTTCCTTTCATTGCTTAAAATTACCATTAGTTATATGAAAAAATGTGTTATCCAAAATGGCTCTGTCCCCTTCTTAAACAGGATTCTACTATACTTCCTTTTTCTAGGTTATATTTTGATACTGGGGAAGTTATGTCAAAACATTGGAAGTTTGTACTTAAATGCTTTTTAACTAGACAGCAAAGCCACTTTAACTTAATTATTGTTTCTTAGGATCATAACTGGAGGGAAGGCAAGCAGGTATCTGCTCCCAGATACTGTGTAGTATACTGATATTGTTGAATTTTTCATGATACAACCAGTAATAAATAATTTAATATGTAAGTAATATTTAACAATGTGGAATTTAAATGTCACATTTAATTTAATGTGATGAATATGCCATTCAGCAACAGAGTTTTAATATTATATGCCATGTAGATGGTGACTGCCAAAGTAGCAAAGTGTGCATTAAGCGGTTGTGTCCTGTTGTCTTGCAGTGCAGTTGAATTCAGTGCAATGTGTTACTGTTGGAGTTCAAGAGCAGCAATGATCAGGAATGTTCTTCCTGTAAATCCTTCAATTCTGTAGCAATAACAAAAGTAAAATCATGATTAAAGATGATGTGTCAGCTCATATATAATTTCAAAAACTAAACATGTTGAAAAAACCAGGAGCACAATACAATAATATAAGAAAGAAACAAAATAAGGCAACACAATGGTTCATGATATTTTGGTTGAATGACTGCAGTTAAGTTACACTGCAAATATTGCAAATTGCAATGTCCACTAAAAATTGTAGCAAACCTGTATCTACGATCACGTGGCTTGTTTAAACAAAAGAAACTGATAGGAGGGTAGTGTGAAAAACCAAGAGCCCGTGGACAAAGATAACAGGCAGATAAGGGTCTGCCGAAACAAACTGAGATAAATGGAAATTTCTAGTAACTTCTGGACTGATAGAGATTGTTCGCATTCTGGTTTATTTGCGAATCATCTAGAAATTATCTGTGAAGTATTTAAAGAGGCAACGATTGGCCAAGAGTTGAGTAGTGAGTTGTGAAACAGTGTTGTGAACGAGAGACAGCTGGAAGTGTTATTGTAACGAGAGCTAATCTGCTGTCACTGCTTGTTATTGTGATCGACCTTGGTAGACTGATGGTGACGTAACGTAATGCTGCTGTAATCTATAAGAGTATTTCTACGAAAATAAAGAAATTTTTAATTATATGTGTTTGGAGGAATTTAGTAACAGTGATGTCAAAATTAATCTCAGAAACTATTTGTAGTTGGTTTATTAATACTCGTCACACTTGTAGCATTTCACTTTTGGAATGAAAACCATGACATTGATCCAAATCCAAAATTATTAAAAGGAGTGATAAACCAAAATAAATTGACAACATGGGAGAACATATTCATATGGAAAAATAAGGATCGTGTAATGAACTTTGAAATCCCACCAGTAGATAATTTGACAAAGAAGTTCATAGTTCCACCACCAGAGAGAGAGCAGACAACAACAGATGCCAGTTGGAAAGAAATTGAAAATGGAGGCGAATGTCTTTGAAACTAGTCTCTCATAAATATAAACAAGTAAGTGACGAGTATTAATAAACCAACTACAAATAGTTTCTGAGATTTTTAATTTCTGCAACTTGGCCTTTTAATTCTATGAACCCATAAAGCCACAATATTGTAACAGCAGCGAATGCCTACAGCAAAAGCATTAAATGTGAGTCAACCCACTCCACAGTTTTTGTTATTACAATGAAAGAAGAAAAACACGGAACATTTGACAGCTACTGATGTCATGATCCAGAAGTAGCCTCTTTGAGATGTCTGGTCTTTTAGACGTTTTGTTTTTAGCAGAAGTAAAACATTTGACTCCAATAATGTTCCATTCCTTTGATTCGAGAGATTTCTGGAAACTAGATGACTAAAATTCCTTTAAAGCAGGTAACCATATAGATACATTATTTATAAGTATATTGGAGAAATTATTAATATAATGTAAATAATAGATGAGAGGATTAACATATGTGAATGTAATATATTGTAACATTCTGTTGTTTAAGGACTTGATAGAATGAAGCACAAAATTAATACAATTTTGAGTCAAACTAATACTCAATGCTCCATTTATTGCTAGTATTTACCTAGAACGCGTTTCGTTAGGTTCTTCCTAACATCATCAGCTGAGTCGACAACAGCTGATGATGTTAGGAAGAACCTAACGAAACGCGTTCTAGGTAAATACTAGCAATAAATGGAGCATTGAGTATTAGTTCGACTCAAAATTGTATTAATATTGTAACATATTGAAAAAGTTTCCACCAATGAACATTACCACTGGTTACAAAGAATGCACCATACCATCTTTTCCAAACAGGGTCCTAACGGGACATAATGGTATGAAAGCTTAGGAAGGTCACGGTACTCACCCTTACAAAGAAATAAGTACAGGTAGAACGGAGGGACAGAGTGTTGGTCTAACAAAAAAATCCAAGGTATGAACCTCAGTCTAGCAATAAAATTCAAGGTATGTGAACATTATTTCCTTAAGTAGAGTTTGCGCCATTAAGTATTATACCTTAAGCCTTCAATCTGTGTGCGTATATAGTGGAAACAGTCTCGTCAATGGAAACAGGAAATTAATCGTATAAATATTATAATAAACAGCAATTAGTCTACCATTTTCTTGTTGAATTGTCTCTAGTCACATTGCCCTAAGATCTCCATAATTACATCATGCTCTACCCAAATGATAGCAGCTGACCAGCCAAGAACAAACGATGAAAACAGGACTAACAAATCACACTATCACACACATATAACAAAAAAAATTTGACATAATTTGTAAGTACCGCTGCGGTTGCCACAAATTAATGGGCAACCAAAGGAAACACTGCACTCATTATTCTCACACAGTAGATTTTTTCACAATCTTGCAATTTAGTCTATAGATTCTTGGTTTTTCATTTGATGAATTTTTTCCAGTTTACTGGATATGTTAAATTCTTCACAATGAGCATTTTATGAGGTGCCAAAATTATATATCATTGAAAGGTAGCATCAAATTAAAAAATTAAGTGCCACAGAGTTGAGCTATGAATTTCTTGGTTTACATTTTAAGGTCACCCAATATTGGAGGAGGGTGCACACCTTGCTGCCTGAAAGTTAAGCCTATGACTTGGTTCTCTCTGCAACTCCTAGAGCTTTATAATGGATGTTTCTCAATACACTCTTAGTTACTTTCCTTAGAGAATAATTCTGTGCTGACAAATGCCTCTAATCCCCATCAACATTAATCCTTGCCACAGCTTAGTATTAAGCAATTCATATTCTGTATGTGGCGTAATGCTAGCAATAGAAATAAATTTTTTTTACCAAACAGTGTTCCTTTCCATGATTAAGCCAGTGACCTGTTCGGCCAGTTCTGATAATTCTCTGCAGCTGATTAGTCTTCACCCATATTATTTCATCGACTCTTTCATAGCCCCACAGTTTCAGGCATTCTCTCCCAAGTTCCATTGCTCTGTAATAAGTTTAAGTTGGATATCACATTTTAACGTTCCTTTGTACTATATGAAAGGCTCTGCTAAAATAAGTCATTAGAATTCTAATTTACCTTCCTGTGACCCAAAGAAATATAAGTCCTTCATCTTGCAATTGGGGAATACCAAGCTGTCTCATTTCGTCATCAGACATGGTACCATATGGCAACTCCATGTGAATATCCCATGGAGGATCTGCCATTATCACTGCAAATTTACCTGCAAGTAAGAAAACATATTTATGGAAATGGCAGCCTAACAGAAACATAAGAAATATGAATATCAAAGCTATCTGGTTATTAAGGAAATTAATTACTTTCTCTGCCACCTAGTGCAACAGTGGATAAGAGAAGTATTATATGCTACCAAAAATTCAATGTTGAGATTTTACAGATTTTGAGGATTCCTGAATAAATAAATAAACAAACAACAAGGACAATGATAAAATTTAGGAAAATGTTTATGCAGGTGTGTGGTGTGTGTATATGTGTGCATGTGCATGCTTGTGCATGTACAGACAGCACAATTAAAAAACAAAACGTCAAATAAATCCTGAATTCGGTATTTAAGTTCAGAAGTTTCCAAGGAAGTGATATAAAGATTCTTTAAAAAATCTCTGCAACCCAAATTACCCTTTACACGGGATATTTTTAAAAATGTTAATTTTCTCAAAAGATGCTCTTAGAATTTTGATTTAAATGCATTATATGTAACATACATGATAAATAAAATATATGTCTTACATTTTCTGGAACTAGCTTGTGAACTAGCTTACAATTAACTGTTTAGAATACTGAATCCACAACATTGTATGTTAAATTGGATGAATAAATAAATGAAATGAAGTCCTTTTCATTTGGAACAAGTTTAAATAATTTAATTGATGTACTACAAGAAATAGAAATGTGATACATAAAAAATGTTGATCTCTTTAAAACAAACAAAATATTCCAAATAACGATTTTTGTGACATTGGTAGATGTGAAGCAACAACAAGCTTTGCAATGGCATGCTTAACCCAAGAGTATACGCTGGGGTATAAAGTACCTCAATCTTACACTTTTGCATGAGGCAATATTGCTAATGATTCCATCAGTATCTTCAGTTATATCAGTATAAGTATGAACAAATAGTTATATGTGTTTGGAGGAATTTAGTAACAGTGACATCAAAATTAATCTCAGAAACTATTTGTACTTGGTTTATTGATACTCGTCACTTACTTGTTTATATTAATGAGAGACTAGTTTCAAAGGCAATGGAGGCGAATGCCTTTGAAACTAGTCTCTCATTAATATAAACAATGGAGGCGAATGCCTTTGAAACTAGTCTCTCATTAATATAAACAAGTAAGTGACGAGTATCAATAAAAAGGCAATGGAGGCGAATGCCTTTGAAACTAGTCTCTCATTAATATAAACAAGTAAGTGACGAGTATCAATAAACCAACTACAAATAGTTTCTGAGATGAACAAATAGCTTGCATAGAGTCACATTAGAGCAGAAGATGCAAACGATGATTTGCGAAACATGTTCTCAAAATAGGTACGAAAGTGAAGCAGATGTGTAATAAATACGACTCATCTAAAAATTAATAAATAGCTTGCTATTTGTTCATTGTTCTTTTGAATGTGTGTTGATACAGTCACATCCTATTTTGCAAGTGTGAAGGATTGTTTATAACTACTCATTCGGTGAAGATCTAGGTAAGTCTGAAACAAGTATAAAAATAGTCAATTTATAACATTTATTGCTTTCCATCCTTCATCTGACCCCCCTGTCCAAGTAAGTAATCTCATACAAAATTCAGTAAAAAGTCATTGTGAAAATATTTTGGAGGAAATAAAGAACAGATCCTTTCAGAAGAGAAAACATAATACTATCCATTCTTTGAAACAGAAAAACGTCATTTACACAAAGGCAGACAAAGGCAACAAGATTGTCATAATGGAAAAATCAGATTATATTGAAAAAATGGAAAAATGCTAACTGACAATGAATATGAAATCATTAACAAAAATCCTCTAAAAACTTGCATACAGTCATTTGAAAAAACAATAGCAAAATCAAGCATAATACCAAACAAATATGCAGTTAAACCGGATAACCCAACCTTATGGTTGGCTTGGCTATTTTATGGCTTACCCAAAATACACAAACCATCCATAACAATGAGACCTATAGTTAGCAGTATAAATTCACCAACATACAAACTTGCAAAGTGGCTAACAAACAAATTCAACTCATTTCCAAAATTCGACAGCCTAAGCATCAAAAACACCCATGAACTTATAGAACACATTAAGGATACTGAACTAAAAGAAGAGGACACACTAGTCTCGTTTGATGTTAAATCACTGTTTCCCAGCATACCAGTTAATCAACTCCCACCGTTGATAGAAAAATGGCTCAAATCACTTGGAATAGCATCACCTGAAATTTCAGACTACATCGAACTAACCAAATTATGCATAGGACAAAATTTCTTCCAGTTTCAAACAAAATATTTCCACCAAACTTCAGGGTTAGCAATGGGCAACCCCCTATCACCCTTCCTGGCCGATCTGTACATGACTGCATTAGAAATAAGGATCAACAAAGGTTTCCCTTGGATGTTCAAACTCTGGCAACGATATGTAGATGACATCTTTGCAATAGTACCAAAAAAAAAAAAACACATCAGTGATGCACTAAAACTTTTAAATATCCAAGAAAAAAGCATCAAGTTCACTGTAGAAATAGAAAAAGATGAGCATTTACCATTTTTGGATCTAAAAATAATGAGGAATAAAAACAGACTAAACTTTGGCATTTACAGAAAACCAACACAGACAGACAACTACATAAAAGCTAATGGCTACAACCCAAGATCCCACAAACAGGCAATCTTCAATAGTTTAGCACACAGACTGGTAAACATCCCTCTCACAGCAGAAGAATACAAAACAGAATACAACAAAATAATTGAAATAGCACAGAAAAATAACTTTCCCAAATCATTAGTGGACAAAAAAGTGAACTTAGCAAAAAAGAAGAAGCTACTAAAGGAAACCACAACCCTCTCAGCCACAGAAACTAATATGATTTTCAAAAAAATTCACTTACCATCCATGGGCCTATGATAAATTAAAAAAAGTCTTCAAAAAACAAAACAATCAACTAGCACCAGTCAACCATTTCTCCTTAAAAAACATAATTTGCTCAAACATTAAAGATGCCATTCCATCTAACAAAAAATCTGGTATATATCAAATTGAATGCAATGACTGTAGTCAAATTTATATTGGAAAAACCAAAAGAAATTTAGAAACAAGAGCAAAGGAACACTTTAGAAACATGAAATATAAACAATTAGAAAAATCAGCAGTTGCCACACATTTTGGGGAAAAAAACCACAACATAAATCCAGAACCAAAACTACTAAAATATACATCAGGAAAACAAGAACTATCCACATGGGAACAAATCTTCATTTCAAAAAATAGGAACAAAGTATTCAATTTCGACATCCCCCAGAAAGATTTGTTCAGCAAGTTCCTTGAACCGCCACCAGAGTAGACCTGTGACAAAATATCGTCAACTACACCAATGAGAACCAGTCGAGAGCCGGCTGATGATAGAGGCAAAGCCTCAGAAACATGTTCCGGAAAAATTTAAAAGTGTTGTTTAGTGTCATTAATCGACCCTCTTTAAAGTTAATTAAAGTAATCTCATTTTTGAGTTTGATTTATGAATCACTATGTTTACACTCAAACTTCACTTACTTGTTGTTGTATAATTGAAACGTTTTTAAGATAATTCGATCTCATCCTCAGCTGTTTGGTGACTAAATGAACCTTCCTCTTCTTCCACTACTATGGAGCTCCGATCACTCTGCCATCTGGTGTTAGTTTGAGTGTAAACATAGTGACTCATAAATCAAACTCAAATATGAAGAATACTTCACTGTTAATAATGCTTCTGCTTTTAATATTTAATCTCATTTTACTGATTTGGTGTCATAAATATGAAATGTGAATGTGTGTGCATGTAATAATATTAGTAGCTATTATAATGTAGCAATAAAAATGTTTTTCACATAGGAAAGCAAGTCCAGAAAAAATGTTGAAGACGTTCAATGAACTGCCAGAAGACGACCTAATAGACAGCGGCGAATCAAGCGAAGAAGTAGTAATTGAATAAAATGACCACAACACTAATTCTGAACAAAGTGATGCAGATAAGCCTATGTCTCTTCGTCCTGAAAACTGTTTTTGAAGGGTGGTAAAATAAAGAGGAGGAACACAGTAAAACATAGAGTCAACATGAAAAATTCATTGCCATGACCAGGATTTGAACCATGGATCTCCTGGTTTCCATCCAGTCGCTCTTACCCTTTGAGCTACCATGGCCAACTTGCCATCATGACATTAAATCTTCCATTTGACTCGTATATTTCCCCGGTAAACCACTAGGGGCTCTCGCGAGCCCGCTCCTGTTAAGAAAGTTAGCTTTTGGGTTAATGTAGGCAGATATTAACATTTTTCTTTTTGTTTCATTCTTTGACTATCTTTTAATTTTCATAAAAGCAAATCTTTCATTTTCAACATTTAGTGATAATGTACAAATCCCATAAGAGGAATCTGCTGTTTCATATCAGACGCACAGCTCCCAAGTGTTTTATTTGTATTTTGTGACTTACTGTATGCCAGGTTACCAATATTTCACTCTTCTAATAAACAAGACAAAAGCGAATGCAGCGCTCTATCAATGAAGGTCAATATGTCTTGATGCTTTGCCCTGAGTATGTCAGTTTTTCACTTTTAATTACTTCCTTACAGATTTTTGTGTGCTCAATGAACTTTTGGCCCTCTGTTTTAATCTTCATCTATCCTTAACACTACTGATTTTCTTGCTAACAGGGCTTACATTACCTGCTGCAACTTTTCCTCCCCTAGCATTTAGAGTAACTTTATAACCCATATATTGTATTATATTTATTTCATCCTTTGGAATATAATACATATGTTATAGCACACGTCAGTTCAAGATACAAAGATAAATATAAAAAGTTACATAAGACTAAAAACTGTAACAGATATAGGATCCAACAAAAGTCTAAAGTAGAAAAAGCAAATAAATATAAACTATATAAAGACCATAGAGAAATGTTATATAAAAGTAATTGTTCACAAATGTGGAGTTTACTCTACTTCATGATTTAATTCAATTTAATTCAATTCAATTTATTTTGGTTTTTCGATTGATATCAGACATGTCATAGTATAACAATTACATTAATGGCTATTGTCATTATTTACAAACACTTAAAACTAATTAACATTTAAAAACTCATTTACAGAATAAAATGAATGTTGCAGTAAAAAGAGTTTTACTCCCTTTTTAAAATGTATAAGGCTCTTCATTTGTTTAATATTTTCTAGGTTGTATAATCTTATACCTTTATTGATAGCACTAGACCTGAAGATTTCCATTCTACAACTTTGAATTCAATCACTGCACTTTGCAAAACTCTTGGTTTCATAAATTTTACCCCCAGGCACTCAAATCACAATTCATACAGCTAAAACTATTAAACATATTTTTCCAAGTTTCATGTGAATAAGTACATAATCTGGATATCTCCATATTCATTTCATTTTCATTGTCATTGCAGAAGTTCCCCAACTTCCTGCCACTTGGATCAGCTTTATTAATAACTATTAAAGATGCTGTGTTTGTTTCATGTTTTTGGGAATTCCACATAGCAATTATCTTTTTTCTTGCTGTAAGAGATATCTTTGTTTGCCTTTTTTCATCCAGATCACCCATTCTAATACAATTTTATGCAGCAATGCAGAGAGAAGTTTAAAAAATTAAACACTAAAATATTAAAAGTTTATATATACTAAAATATGTTTGTTTATACACATCTAAACAAACAAGGTGTGAATTATGTACTACAGCAGCAAGGAAGCAAAATAATCCAATAAAATGTGTTATCCGGGCTTTTTGGCTGTGGTTGATGGCTGAAATAGCACTTGACTTTTGCCCATCTCTCCGCTGGGCATCTTCAGAAGTTGATAACTCAGGCAGAGTTGCTGGAGTGGCGTTTACACCAAATGCCCTCATATATATAGCTGGGTGAGGGACCGCCTACTCTGATCCTCCGTCAATCATGTTGCAGCTAGGGCTGCTCTCCCATGATTGGTCCAGCCATTTTTCAAGGCTTGATCCTAACGTTCTCCAACACAGAAAACCAAATCTTATTTATTCGTGCTGCTTCCTCTTTTTTGTTGAAATTATCTTTACGTTTGTATATTTTGATGGCCTAATGGTAAATCCTAGAATAGTACTGGGCTGTGTCATCATTAAACTTGAAGTCGTGACCTAACAACATAGTATATTCAGCCACTGCTGATTTGTCAGTGTCTTCCTGATGACAGTTGTTTAAATGATCCTTGATTTGGGTGCGTTTCCTATGCTTAGTGGTGCCGATGTACACTTTCCTGCAACTGCATGGTATTTGGTAAACCCCCTTTGTGCAAAGTGGGAAAGCCTGAGCATGAAAGGCTGTGAAAGCCTAAGTATGTACAAAGCAAAATAATGTTAAGTCAAGCTTTATTCCTATTCTAAACTATACCTATCTTAATATAAGCTGTAATCCACGGCTCATGTGTAAGAAAACCAGTATAATCACTATATGCTATTCACAAAACAAAACAAAACCACATGCCTTGCAAAGGAAGTAAAAAAAAAAAATAATTTTGGAAGCTTACAGTGTTCAGTAGCTTTCACACATATCTAGATGTCTCTGCTCATTAACAAAAAGCACTGAAATCCAACCATGTGGTTTAAACATGAAAATTTACAAATTTCGTTGCAACAACCAAAGAAGGCAATTAAATCAACATGCCCACCTGCACATAGGCATTTACATTTTGATGTAGCAACCCCTTAAATGCCACTAGGGCATAACTGAAGGCAGATTTTTGTGCAGGTGGGCATGTCTATTTAATTCCCTTTGTTAACTTGGAACAAAATTGATGAATTTTCACATTTAAATCACATGGTTGGATTTCAATGTTTTGTGAAAATGTGCAGAGACAATGTCTGGATCATCAAAAAGTATTTGCTCAACTGGTGAACAAAAGGCATAAAGACCTCTAGAGTATGTAAAACATGGCTTTACAATAAATACAAGTCAACCACCAATCTAAACATAAAACAATATTACCAAACTTATAACAAAATCTTTAAAACAATAAAAAGAGCTAAACAAATAGCAATTGAGAGTTACATAAAATATGCAGATAATAAAAGTAGAGCCACATGAACCATAATAAAAGGTGAAATAAATCTGTGCAAAACTATGAATACTGGGTCATCCTTGCTTAATTTAAGTTATCCATATGCCAAGGAAAATGACAACACATTAAATGAGTACTTTGTAAATTGGAGTACCCCACTTGGGGGCATAGGCACATTGGACCAAAATTGGTCTACGTGCCGAATCCCTTCTGTAGTACAATCCTAATCCTTGTAAATATTAGTAGTGTGACTCAGGAGGTTCCCCCATCATTAGTGGATGAAATAGCAGGCCTTTATAAAAACAATTGCTTCACGCTCTACCCATATTTAACTTTGAAATGATCTGTAAAGGTAATATAAATAAAATAATAACAAAATTAAAATAAAAAAAAGCCTAGGGTTGGGATAAGTTGTTATAATTCTTAATAAAAGAAATCAAGCATGAAATTAGTGAGCCACTTAGTCAAATAAATAATCAGTCAATCAATGGCAATCTGCATCTTTCCAGAGAGGACGAAATAGGCACTCGTGAAGCCCATTCACAAAGGTGGAAGTAATAAATTTAAACATTTTAGGCCTATCTCTATACTTCCTGCCCATGCAATAATTGTTTAAAAAAATGTATACTCACAATTAATTACAGGTTTAAATCACTATGGCAAACTGACTCACAACATGGATTTAGGAGAATTGTTTAACATCAGCACTAGTAAACCTGATGAATAACACATCTCATAGATTAGATGAAAAACAGTCTGCTTCACTGATCCTATATGATAATTCAAAGGCTTTTGATTGTGTAAATCATGAAATACTATTTAAAAAATTATAATTTTATGGTATATACAATGCATTATTAAAATGTTTCCAGTTGTATCTTAACAACCACAGAGAGAAAGTAATTCTAAAAAGTAATAACAGTGAGGCAGAACCAAACTGGAACACAATAAAAAATGGTGTATGACAGGGAAGTGTTTTAGGACCATTACTCTACATACTATATACAATCAATCTCCCAAAACACATTGGTGAAAAAACAATAATGTATGTCGCTGATACAACAATTAGGATAAAAGCAGTAAGCAACATATAGCTGATGTACAAAATGGCTGAAACAATGACTGCACTAAAAAATGGTTAATAGCAATGAACTAAAACTCAACTACATCTAAAACTTCTGTTATGCACTTAAACAAAAGTAGACAATAACATGTTAGCTGTTACCAATATAAGTAGTACTACCTCAACAAAAATACTTGGAATAATATAGTCACTTAAAATGGCACGTATATTTAGCTAAAAGATTAAACTCTGTTGTTCTGTCCTTTTAATATGGTAACATAAAACACCATTGCTAAAAACACATTTGGTCACAAGGAGACAATGGCACACCTGAAGGCAAAACAATTTAGACTCTGTGAGGAACTAATGTGCTATTGCAACATTTCTTATTTTGGATGGGTGAGCCCCTTGAGTGGAGATATAATTTTAGTTAAAATTTTTTAAGTATTTAAAATACAAATTTCATTAAACTTTGTTTATTTTATTACTATTTAATTTAACAATTTTCCTAATAAAAGCAAAAGTAGCTTTACGTTTGATTTAAATAAAAATTTAGAAAACAAATATCCACAAGAATATTCTTCTTTTCACTTGAAATTCTAAATATAATTTTATTTAAGTTTTCGAATCATTAAAATTTAAATTACACAAATGAATTACACTTCAAATTATTTGCATAACCTAATATGAGATGTAGCTGAAAAGCAATGCTTCAAAACTGAATGGAAAATTAAACTAAAAAACTGAAGTGATTTACAATAAAGCAAGTATAATTAACAAATTATAATAAATAATAGTGACTAAAACCTCTCATTTTTGACGATTACCTATATATATATAAAAATGAACTGACGTTTGTTAATCTCACAATAACTCAAAAATGGCTGAACCGATTTGCCTAATTTTGGTTTTGAAACATTTGTATAGCTCCAAGGAAGGCTTAAAAGATGAGAAAAAAAAAACTGAAGTGATAATGGACCAGGTTATTAACGAAATTAAAAGTACACATGCAAACGGAACACATACACCTTCTTTTACTTTCAACAAATAAAAGCATTACAAAGTAGAATGATATTCCACCCCTTGCCAAAGTCTTCAAAGATATTTCACTTAACATATCTGATTAACGTTTATTGTTTGTTATCAAGATTGAAATTTTTTTATGTAGCATGATGATATACCTTTTATACAAAACATACAAAATTAATTTCTGAAGACATTATAACACTATAAATATTTGACCACAGACAACTGTCAAATATGGATGAATCTTTAGATACCTTCTCTATAATTTGTGTTTGTGAATTTGTGAATGTGAATTGAATTTACATAAAATTAATTTAATTTCTTTGTGACTTTATGAAGTTTGCAGAAACTTTTTTACTATTCCAAGAAAAAGACGACCTGACTTAGGTCGTAAGTCAGGTGTCAAATGTGCGACGAGCTATATCACGTGCTGACCGCACTGATGAGCACTGAGATGCAGGTAATGCTAATAGTCGTGTTGGTATGTCAGAATTGCATTCTAGAGTGTCTGAAAATGAAGAGGATATGCTTAGATTAGAATGAGACTAACTGTGAAAAAAATAATGAATAACGTAATCAAGGCAACAATCTTCAAGGGAAAGATCAAAGGAGAGGGTATCTTGATCCCACGTATTCTGATGATTCCAATCTTTTGATTTTAAGCGTCTACAATTTCCTGTGTGTTTGGCCTTTGCAATGACCATAAATAAATTGCAAGGGCAGTCATTGGAAGTTTGCAGAATCAGCTTGGAGTTTCGATGTTTCTCTCATGGACAATTATAGTTGCGTTTTCGTGCATCAGAAAACCATAATCTTTATGTATTTACGCACCATAAAAAAATACAAAAAATATTGTTTATCAGAAAGCTTTAAATTGATTAACTTAATTGTAACTGTATTGTATTTAAACTTCACCCCAATTGCAGAGTAAATAACTAATCCGAATTTGTTTTATTTACTATACAGATAAGATCAGACAAATCTTATTGGTGGTACGAAGTTTGCCGGGTCAGCTAGTATATTATACAAATGTTGTTGTACATGTATATATTGTAACATATCCTATGTATTTTGAACACGAGAATGAAATAAACATAAACAAATTAATAAACAAATATTACACTAGAATAGTTTTGCAAATCAATAATTTGTATTTTCAGGTTGTTGACTATTTGTTACATTGTTACTATTACTGCTGCTAGAGGATGGATTGTTTCTTACGTATAGCCAACTACTTGGAAGTAAAACAACTTTATTGACAGAATCAATTGGTGATGTTTAAAAATTCATTACACAAACTTTATTTTACAAAATAAATATTGCTTTCCAAAATATCAAATCTATGGCTCCATTTAATTGCTTTAATAATTTTACCTCTGAATTTATTTCAGGATTAAATGACCAAAAATTATTATCTGCCATAGCTCATTTATCAAAATATGTTTAATAGTTTCAAAATGTTCTTTTATTCTTGTTGCTAAATGATATTCTGTCTTACTAATATAAATCTTATCACAATCTAAACAGCTAAATTAGAAATGCCAGATTTTTTACTTGAAATATTATCTATTTTAGAAAACATAGCAAATTGTAGTTCTTTAAAGATGCTAAATCAAGATAATGAATTTCAAATGTTTCTTTAATATTTTATGCAAGAAACACACCATAACAATGCCTCATTCCCTGGCTCATTCCTTGATTTCCTCTGGCTGTACAACATTGTTTGCCAATATGATAGCCATCTCTTTCTTTATCCTGTTTCTTGTCACATCATGGCTGCCACTCAGGAAAACCAAAGATTTATTCCAAATACAATGCTGAGCAGAAACTCTGATGTGTCAAAAGACCAATGCTGTATACTGAAAGATTGATAATTGACATAAATGAGGGAGAAAGCTTTACTTACATAGGATTAATCAATTGACTAAAGAAAACAATGATAAATGGCAGATGTGTATAATGCTGCCAGTTCCACTGAACCTTTCCTATACACAGCCAAGTTATGCAACTAGTTCAATATTTTGTTCTGAAAAATGGTCAGAAAATCTATAAATGGAATTCATGTATAAATACTTACCTAGAACTGTCATATCCAGATATCGTAGATCACACTGTACCCACTGTGGTGGATACAGGATTGTCATTTCCTGTGGAGCTCTTGGCAATGTCTTCACTTCCACACTCTCTACCTTGTTACCTCCTGCTTCCTTTGGGAACTGTACTGTAGGTCCATCTACTTCGTAATGAACATATCTGGAATTGTTAGACGTGTTCACTACATCCATTTGAAATGCTGTGCTCTTACTTTTTTTAATAATTAAATTATTTCACTTAGAGCAATAAATGGGACAGACAGACGGACAGACAGACAGATAGATAGAGAGATAGAGATAGATAGATAGATAGAGAGAGAGAGAGAGAGAGAGAGAGAGAGAGAGAGAGAGAGAGAGAGAGAGAGAGAGAGAGAGAGAGAGAGAGAGAGAGAGAGAGAGAGAGAGAGAGAGAATGAAAATTTAAATGAGTGCCAAATTCCATACTTAAGCATAACATCTTCTGGGGAGGTAATAGCAAGATTTTCACAAACTCCCTACCCAATCTCAAACTACCCTTTACTGGGAAAATGTTACTTTTTATTTTATCAAAATAGCTCTAAATATTTTAACTCAAATGCCATATATTTGAAATATTGAAATGAAAAATTAAATACATATCTTACTTTCTTGTCAACAGCCTCAAAAATCCCTTTTCATTGAACTTTTTGAAATTTTGTATTACTGGGGAGTCATAAGTGATAGATAAAAGCTTACTATAAAAAATAAGGACCAAGTAATGAACTTTGTAATCCCACCAGTCGATAATTTGATAAAGAAGTTCAAAGTTCCACCACCAGAGAGAAGAGAGCAGATGACAACAACAGATTATGTGTAATTCGAGGAATTTAGTAACAGTGATTTCAAAATTAATGGAAAAAACTATTTGTGGTTGGTGTTTTTAATACTTCATCACTTACGTTTTATATTTTTGAGGGACTAGTTTCAGAAGCCATTGCCTCCATTATCAACCTCTTTCCAACTGTCTGTTGTCGTGTCTATGATTTTTAAAGTAATTTTCTAACTCTGTTGGCTTAATGTAAATTCCAAATTTTATTTTTGTGTCATTCCTGATGATATTTAGGCCCAAGAAAGGAAGTTGTCCGTTAATTTCCTTTACTATTGTGAATTTGATAGTCTTTTCTTGCAGATTGAGTACTTTAATCCATCATCTAAATGTTTATTTGGAACCATTGCAAAGATGTCATCAACATATCTATACCAAACCTTAAAGATCCATGTGAAGGAATATTTAATTTGTCTCAAATGCACTCATAAATAAATTTGCCAGAAAGGGTGAAAGTGGTTGCCCACTGATTTCTGTTTGTAGTATTTCCCATTGAAGCTAAAGAGATTCTGTTCAATGTATAATTTTGTTAATAAAATGTATTCTTCTGTGTGTATTGTTTCCATTTCCATTGTAGTTAGCCATTTTTTTAATATTGTCTGTAATTTTTCTGTTGGTATGCTTGGAAATAATGATGTGATATCAAATGAAACCAGTCTGTCATTTTTGTCCAAATTTATGTCTTTGGTATTTTTCTACCAAGTCTAAAGAGTTTTTTAAATTTGCACTTTCAAACTTTGGGAAGCTATTGAATTTATTTAGTAACCATTTGGCCAAATTGTATGTGGGGGCATTTATGCTACTAGTGATATGTCTCATGGCTTTTCCTGTTTTATGAATTTTTGGTAGCCCATATACTTTTGTTAATGTTGGACTGTCTAATTTTGTGAAATTCTTTTTTGTTAATTATTTTCTTTCTTTTAAAGTTTTATTTGTGGATTCAATGCAGTACGACAACAGACAGTTGGAAAGAGGTTGATAATGGAAACTAGTCTCTCAAAAGTATAAAATGTAAGTGACGAAGTATTAAAAAAACTACAAATAGTTTTTTTCAGCTCGACAACAGTGATAGTCGGACCTTTGAGGTTGAAAATAGAAACAATGGGCTCCGAAACAAGTCCCTCAATAATTAAAAAAGTAAGTGACGAAGTTTTACACAGATAAAAATATTTGTAAGTGACGAAGTGTTAAAAATAACTATAAATAGTTTTTTCAATCTAATTAAAGACTCTTGACTGGTGAACCATTAGATGCTCTGCATCTAGATTTTTCAGTTGACATTGCAATTCTGACCTCAAATAATTCGGAAAATCACGTCAATTCATTAATCACATAACAAGTACATAACTATTATCTGCTATTGACACAAAGAGCTCTTCACTAATAGACACGAGTGCATCAGAGTACCTTTAAAAACTCTTTAGACTGGTGACCGCCTTCTTGAAAGCTCTTTTTCGCAGCTGTTATTTATGTTAACAAGACACTTATAAACAACGCATTCTAAGAGCTTGATAAAATGCAAGAGTTTTAAAATTGTGTTAAATGTTCAACAGAATAACAGTATATTTGTATATTTATTTTGTATATTTGTATATTTATTTGTACAGTTTCCATTACAGTTTCACTACAATGACCTTAACATCATACGTGCACTTATGAATAATAGTGTTAAGAGTGCTTTTAACTTCCTTAGGTGAAACTGATCTTATAGGGGTTTTAGTTAATTGATGGAAATTAATCATTTCTCCACACTAGCCGTACATAGACTAAGATTTTTGATGGATAGAGTCAACATGAAAAATTCAATGCCATGGCCAGGATTTGAACCACGGATCTCCTGGTTTCCGTCCAGTTATAGGGAGTTTCATAGTAGCAGTTTCATGTCACAGCTGCCCTGAATAATATTTACTGTGAAAAGTCTAAAATGCACAATGTACCATCAATGGAATGAAATAAAAAATAAAACTTTACCATATCTTCTTCACTATTTCTGGAATCCAGGAAATCATTCCATTAATTATGAATGCTGGCATATTAATGTCTATTTTAACTTTGTTCTATTTTTCTAGTTTTACTTCTCAGCTGTTAAGAACCGCCATTATTGGTATATTTCCTTCAGATTACAAATATATATATTTACAAAGTGAGTCTAAGTAACCCATAAGGATTGAACCCACAATTAAAAATGATACAAGCCAGATTAGTTTAAAAGATACCTTTGAACAAAAGTTTCTATTACATTTCCTCTTCATATATTACATTTTCATTCTCTAAGTGACATTTCACAGTCAAAAAATTGAGAAAACACTTACTTGCATGTGTCCATATGGAAGCAAGTATTAAGAAAGGAACAATCCCCAAGACTTTCATCTGTATGCTTCTGTATAATTTTCTTAAAGTGAAGTTTTTTGCAGGGTTCTCCTGAGTTCACCTTTGTACATTCGAGTTTGGTGCCATGTGGACAGAATTCCATTACTTGGGCTCCTGCAATAAAAAAGTGTATGTGAAAACCTATAGTGCCACAATACGGAATAAAACACCAGTAAAATAGTATTTTCCTAAAAGTTTGATGTCTTTAATCATAGGACATATTGAATAATAAATAAAAGTGTAAAATAAACTTGCATGAGGGCCGTTCTATAGGTACCCATATTTCAAAATATTTGGTGTTGCTAAGGAAAGTTTATGTTATCATGTACTGTTATTTACTACATGCTGCCAAAACAAATTTGGTGCTGATTAAGAGGTTAGTTCGGATTTTACAGACATTTCAATAAGTTGTTCAAAGTGTTTTTGCTAAAATGGAAAAGGTGCAGTATTGTTCAGTGATTCACTTTTTATTTTTAGATGGAACTGGATGCTGTTTATAGAGAACTTTTACCTTTTATAACAACAGTTAGATATTGTTATAACAAATTTAAATGTGGTCGAACATCGTTTTTGATGAGGAGCGCCCAGGATGCCTTGTAGATGTGGTTATCGAGGAAGTCATTGAAAATGCCCACATGATTCTCGCTGTCGCACAAAAGTTCACAAAGTTGCAGAGACCATAGGTGTATCAATGGGAATGGTAATTCATAATTTGCACAATAAGTTGGAGATGAGAAAGCTGTTGGCCTGACAGGTACCATGGTTGCTCCCAATGGATGAAAAGTGGATACAACTTTCAATTTCGAGGTGTGTTTGGAGCTCTGCATCATGAGATGGCAGGGAAAACTGGAGATCCTGGAGAAAACCTGTCCCAGCGCCGTGTTGTCCACAAATCTCACTTTGGGGTCTCCTGGGACTGAAACTGGGCTGCATTGGTGAGAGCCAAGCAGTCTAACCACTCATCCACGAAGTGGCTCTCACTGTTGATAGGCCTGGATTATGCTCCAGAAACCAAGCGACAATCAAAATAATGGGTTGCTTTAGAAGAATCTTCTCCAAAGAAGGCAAAGATGGTCCCATCAGCCAGAAAAGTGAAAGTGATTATTTTTTTGGGACGTGAAAGGTGTTATATTTATTGATTTCTTGGAAAAAGGAAAAAGTATTACTGGAGCATCTTAGAGTGAGTTACTGGTCCAATTCAACAAGAAGTTAAAGGACACATGGCCCCATATGGTGAAGAAGAAAGTTCCATTTCACCACGATAATGCCCCGCACATTCATCCAGAGTTGCCACTGTCAAACTGCATGAATTGCAGCCAATCCCCCATATTCTTCTGTTCCCAAACATGAAGAAATGGCTTGCAGGAACAAAATTTAGATTAAATGAGGTCATCATGGAGACAGGTGCAGAGCTTGCCAATTCTTACTTTTTGGAGGGTTTAAAAAATGGCCAGAGCATTGGTAGAAGTTATATCCCTAAGAGGGGACTATGAAGAGAAATAAATAATTTGTGTTTAAAAAAACTGGCAACTTCATTTCTAACACAGGTACTTATTGAACTGCCCTCATAAATGAGTATGTGAATAAAGTACGTGATTAAAATAAAAAACTGAAGGTACTGACAATGCAGCAAGTACAATTCACTAAATTTATATAATTAGTGATTAAAGATAAATTAAGTTTAATCACTAATTATAATTTACTGAAGATACCTGATATTTATTCCAAGCAATAAATGAAAGTCCTACATATACGCTTCTCAGCCAGGTAGTTTGACCACTGGGACTTTTACCCTGGACTGGAGTGTGATACAATCCTGATACTTATCATGTATAGGGTTATTATATATACATATATGATGAATCATTCATTTGCTCTCTCCATCGTGTGACAAAATCACGAATCATCAGAGTATTGGTGCAGCAGAAGTACACTAAAATATTTGACAGCAGATGCTGGAAATATTTACCTGCACTCAAAAAGGAATTGCATCTTGTGAAAATGTTCTCTCTCACTTGCCTAAGCTCAGCAGGAATCCTTGTAATTTCTTGGATGATATTTCACTAAGTTCTTGTAGTGTACAAGGTTAGAATGAAGCACACTGTCTTTCAAATAAATTCATTAATAAAAATTGTCAGGGGAACAAGGGGACCACAAATCAAAACTTATAACTTTGCCACAAGTGAAGGGGCATGAGAATGCTTTGGCCAATTATAGGGAAATAATTATTAATTTTTAGATGAGTCGTATTTATTACACATCTGCTTCACTTTCGTACCTATTTTGAGGACATGTTTCGCAAATCATTGTTTGCATCTACGGCTCTTATGCGACTAAAGCTTGATTCAGTGGTGTGGGTAATTCTGGGGTTGCTGCTGCCATCTGTTGATTTAGTGATGAACTTAAATGTGGGATTCTCTTCTGGCGGGATTTCAAAGTTCATTAGTTGGTTTTTATGGGAGAGGATATACACAGAAAACCATAAAAACCAACTAATGAACTTTGAAATCCCGCCAGAAGAGAATCCCACATTTAAGTTCATCACTAAATCAACAGATGGCAGCAGCAACCCAAGAATTACCCACACCACTGGATCAAGCTTTAGTCGCATAAGAGCCGTAGATGCAAACGATGATTTGTGAAACATATCCTCAAAATAGGTACGAAAGTGAAGCAGATGTGTAATAAATATGACTCATCTAAAAATTAATAATTTTTCGCTTCACTGTGGTGTTCCAATACAGTTAAATCTCGATAGGGAAATAAATTTGACATCAATATTAAGAAGAATCTATACTCGGATTTTGGCTTGAAGGTTACAAGATTGAGTGAGAAAGAGAACAAACTATCAGAATTCCAGGCAGGATTTAAAAAAAATATAGAACAGTTAATATTTATGTTACAAAACAGTTGTAGAGAAATATCTAGCAAGGAAAAGAGGAAGAGGCTTTTACAGACTTAGAAAAAGCTATTAGTACCATTAACAGAGAGACATTATGACTGAAACTACAAAGGAAAGTAATGGGTTAAAAGATCTTAGAGCAATTCATAATATTTATAGTTATTAGATGTGGACAGTGTCCCAATAAAATAGAAAATAATATCAAGTTAAGGGGTTTATGTTGAGCTCGATATTACTCAATTTATTTACTGATGATGCTTTAGAAGAAATTAGTAAGCAAATATGTTTTCGCTGACACTAGTAAGAAAGAAATTCCAGGTTTTGTTTATATAGATGACTTGCTTGTAAAGTCTGTATCAACAGGAGGCTTATCAATATCATTAAGGTCGATTAGAGGACTTTGTAAACAGTAAGGAGTGAAGATTAACAACTAAATACTTTTTGTAAAGGTCATAAATTGAAAAGTGGTGAAAATGGAGCCTAGAAGATCAGGGTATAGTGATGATAAAATTGAGTTATTTGGGGGGTATTCTAAATGGTGATGGTGAGTGGAATGAACAAAAGAAAAGTAATTACAATGGTTTCAGTGCTGAATTGAGCAAAAAGAAAATTAGTAAATTCAAAAGACAACAGAGATGCAGACAAATAACTTCCCTTTCCCTGATCAATAATAAAACTTCAATCTGAAAATTTACATACCATCCCAGAGCTACATACCTTTACCAAAAAGTCTTCAAAGAACACAACATTACTTTGACCCACAGAACAAATACAGTGTACCAATACCTTTTGAAATCACATAATAAAAAAGAGAAACCCAAAAACAAATACTCAGCTATGTACTGGATAATTTGCAAAGGCTGTGACAATTTTACACTTGCAAAACTAAAAGGAATTTGAACATAAGCTTAAAGAGCGTTTTACGAACATCAAGTACAAAGAAATAGACAAATCGGCAGTAGCATACCATGTTTGAAAAGATGAACCAGAAACCAGAAACCCATTTATTAAAAAGGTTCAGGATCCAACTGCATTAACCACGTAGGAAAAGAGATTCACAAAGAAATATGAAGGAAAACTATTCAATTTTGACCACATTTGAAAAGAACCCGACCTTAAAGTTCATCAAGATACCAACAGAGTCACCCCTATTACATCCAAAGAATAACATTGAAAGTAGCACTAAGATAATTTTTGCAAATGTTAACTTAAATAACATAAAGTAGACAGAGAAATAAGCATTTGCAAGAACAGTTTATACAACAGAAGAGAAAGTCATATGAGTGAAGTCATTTACATTAGGACTGAACTAGCCTGAGATATGTATAGGATGCACTTTCCCTATTTATACTGATCACGAACCTTTAACTTTCATGTTCAAACAAAGGTCTGACAAAACCTCACTCTGACAGGTTCGCCATATTGTTTTATTGGGTAGTTCACTACTGATATTCACTACATCTGTGGCAAGGATAGTATAGCGGCTGATTTTTGATCAAGAATATCTTCCATTACAATACCTCCAACCATAACTATGGAACAAATCGCTCAAGGACAAACAGATAATCAGTACTGGCTGATCTTAGTTCAGATAGTGAAATTACCAAATGGTATGGAGCCTTTTCATAGGTAGAGTCAGACTGAAAATTTCAATGCCATAGCCAGGATTTCAACCACAGATATCCTGGCTGCTCTTAACCATTGGGCTACTATGGAAATATGACAGCATGACACTAAATTCGACTGACTCATATTTTCCTGGTAAACCACTAGATCTTATATATATATATGCATATACTTTAGACTACTATTAGGTTAATTTATGAAAATTATTTTCTTTCACACTAGCCATGTGTAGGATGAGGTTTTTGAAGGATAGTGTCAGAATGAAAAAATTCAATGCCATAGCCAGGAAAGTATGGACCTTGTTTCACACATCCCAGAAGATTCTCCGACCATACATACCTCAACAATACAGACTATCAGTATTCAAATCTCTACATAACCTGGCACATTCTGGTATTAAAGATTCAATCAAACTATTAAAAAACATTTTGCTTAGCCATCGCCCAAGAAAGACATTCAATCCTGGGCATCAACATATATGCCATGTCAAAGGAGCAAAGACTGGAGACACCAGCAGTACAGTTGGAAAGTACCCACATATAACAGCAAGATTCAGTCACATTAACATGGATTTGATAGGATCTTTACCACCTTCACAAGGAGTCCATACCTGTTTACAGATATACCGTTTCACCCATTGGACAAAAGCTGTGCCTCTTGGAGATATTACAGCTGAAAAAGTTGCAGATGCATTACAATCTACATGGATATGTTGTTTTGGAGTGTCTAAAGTAATCGTTACTGACCATGGAAAACAATCTGAATACCAACTTTTCAAGTGTCTTACCACAGCATTAGGCACCAAACATATAAAAATCACAGCATATCACCCAGCCAATAGCAAAATTGAATGCTGGCATCACCAGTTAAAACCTACTTTGAAGGTACATCTCTCCTGGGACTGGTTTCTCAAACTTCCCCTAGTATTAATGAGTCTTTGGTCGTATATCATCCCAACAATTGACGCCACAAGAACAGAAATAACTTTTGGTTCAATGATCAGGCTGCCCAGAATCTCTTTTGCTGAACAGAAGATGAACCAGTTTATCAACTTTCATTTTCAAACTTAAAGAGCATATGAGATCTCTCAAACCAGTGCTAAGTGAACACTGTTCACTGTTCATTCATTCATTCATTCAGAGTTGATGAGTAGAAAATTCGTCACAATGCTACTTGAAAACCCCTATAGCTGCTATATGGTGAACCATATATCCATAAGGCTAAATATTTTGAAGTAGAGACATCTTCAGGGAAACAAAGCAATAGATTGAAACAGCCTTCATGCTAACATGATTTGCAACATCAAGTCTAAAACACACAACACATAACAGTACTCCAGTTACTACACAAATAAAAATATTTAGTAAATATTCTCCACTTAAGAAGCTGATGACAATACTTCTATTATGTTTTTGCGAAATTAATGTCCACGAAATTAATTTCGCAAAAACATAATAGAAGTATTGTCATCAGCTTCTTAAGTTAAGTGGAGAATATTTACTAAATATTTTTATTTGTGTAGTGTTTGTTACTCCACTGTAAATAGCTTCATTTTCTGTGTAATCAGTACTCCAGTTCTTTCATGTGCAGCATGTAATACTCCTAGAATTCAACAAGACACCAACCTCATGGACTACCAACCAAAATTACATAGTCTGGATGACATGTCATCCTCCCTAAAAGATTTATGGATGTTGTCGCTGACAGGGGAGTGTGCGGCGAATAACATACAGCAAATATGGAAACTACGCATACTTACACTTTACAAATGTGGATGTCATTTTTCTTATACTGATTTTCACCTTGTTAGTGACATGTTTTATTTACATGTTTAACCACTTGAAAATGCATTTATTTTCGCTTAAATAAATAGTCGTTTACATGTTACTCCTATAATATAATTACTGCATACCACACACTCTAGCACTTATTGCAGCACACCAAACCCCAATTTTCAGGTCATACTAAGGGACATTTCATGTAATAGCACACGCTTTTTGAAGCCCAGTGTTTACTGTTCATGCATCCATTTAGGTGAACCCAAGATTCATCAGAGAAAGCCACTTTACACAGATCAGAAAAACAATTGCAGCAATTCATTCTTATGGAGATTATTTTGTTTCAATGCTTGTACTTGTGTGAATTTCAGTTTTAACAGATGTGTAGGATTTTTTGCAAAAAACAGAGATCATCTATTTGTTTAGTTAATTTGTTTAGCAATGGAGTAATCACTCTAAACCGGCACCAATTTTGTGTAGTTTATTTTCTGTTAAAACTAATCTAGAGCATTTGACTAACATCAAAATCCAGTTACTTTCTTGGAAGTGTTGAAAACAGTGTTGTTATGATAAATTAACTTTAAAGAGAGTCGATTAAAGACACTAGACAACACATTAAGGATACTGAACTAAAAGAAGAGGACACACTAGTCTCATTTGATGTTAAGTCACTGTTTCCCAGCATACCAGTTAATCAACTCCCACCGTTGATAGAAAAATGGCTTAAATCACTTGGAATGGCATCATCTGAAATTTCAGACTACATTGAACTAACCAAATTATGCATAGAACAAAATTTCTTCCAGTTTCAAACAAAATATTATCACCAAACTTCAGGGTTAGCAATGGGCAACCCACTATCACCCTTCCTGGCCGATCTGTACATGAGTGCATTAGAAATAAGGATCAACAAAGGTTTCCCTTGGATGTTCAAACTCTGGCAACGATATGTAGATGACATCTTTGCAATAGTACCAAAAAAACACATCAGTGATGCACTAAAACTTTTAAATATCCAAGAAAAAAGCATCAAATTCACTGTAGAAATAGAAAAAGACGAGCATTTACCATTTTTGGATCTAAAAATAATGAGGAATAAAAACAGACTAAACTTTGGCATTTACAGAAAACCAACACAGACAGACAACTACATAAAAGCTAATGGCTACAACCCAAGATCCCACAAACAGGCAATCTTCAATAGTTTAGCACACAGACTGGTAAACATCCCTCTCACAGCAGAAGAATACAAAACAGAATACAACAAAATAATTGAAATAGCACAAAAAAATAACTTTCCCAAATCATTAGTGGACAAAAAAGTGAGCTTAGCAAAAAAGAAGAAGCTACTAAAGGAAACCACAACTCTCTCATCTACAGAAACTAATATGATTTTCAAAAAATTCACTTACCATCCATGGGCCTATGATAAATTCAAAAAAGTCTTCAAAAAACAAAATATTCAACTAGCACCAGTCAACCATTTCTCCTTAAAAAACCTAATTTGCTCAAACATCAAAGATGCCATTCCATCAAACAAAAAATCTGGTATATATCAAATTGAATGCAATGACTGTAGTCAAATTTATATTGGAAAAACAAAAAGAAATTTAGAAACAAGAGCAAAGGAACACTTTAGAAACATAAAATATAAACAATTAGAAAAATCAGCAGTTGCCACACATTTTTGGGAAAAAAACCACAACATAAATCCAGAACCAAAACTACTGAAACATACATCAGGAAAACAAGAACTATCCACATGGGAACAAATCTTCATTTCAAAAAATAGGAACAAAGTATTCAATTTCGACATCCCCCAGAAGGATTTGTTCAGTAAGTTCCTTGAGCCGCCACCAGAGGAAACCTGTGACAAGGTATCGTCAGCTACACCAACGAGAATCAGTCGAGAGCCGGCCGATGATAGAGGCAAAGCCTCTGAAACTAGTTCCGGAAAAATTTAAAAGTAAGTGTTGTCTAGTGTCTTTAATCGACTCTCTTTAAAGTTAATTAATCAAAATCCAGGCTTCACATTTTTTAATGACTCCATGTATAGTTTTCTTGCAGGCAGCATATAGTTTAAGTATCGATCCTCTTTTAAATACCATTATTTTTTTTATTTTTTGCTGTTTATTCTTAGTCCTCAGTCAGCACAAAACCTATGAATTGCCTCAATTGATTTTTGTAGCCCTATTACGGAAATTGCTCCTACCGTTAAATCATTCATGTACAATAAACCAGGGATCTCTTTGTTCATTATTATTGGGCAATGGGCATTGCTTTCCTTAACCCTCTCTATTATGTCATCTATAAATAAATTGAATAGTATAGGACTCAATTTGCACCCGTCTTAAGACTAACTTCTGTTCGGCCTCTTCTGATAATACATTCAACCACATCTTATTCAGAATTTCAAACCACTATAAATTTTAACAATTTCGTTTATAAACTTCTCACTCACCCATTCCCATTTTAAAGCCCCCCTGTTTATCGTATCGGAAGCTTTCTCAAAATCCACAAAAAAAAAAAAAAAAAAAAAAAAAAAAATACAATCTCCCCCTTTTCCTGCTCAATTATTTATCAATTAACGTCTTGATTATAAATACATTATCTATAGTTTGTCTTTTTCTCTTAAATCCAGCTTGAAATTCAGATATTTTATTTTCTCTTTCCGCTAGTATGCCCGTATACATTTTCCCAAATATAGATAGTACGCTTATCCCCCTGGCCTATTCACACTCTCCTTTCCTTTAAATATTGGTACAATCACACTTGTTTTCCAGCAATCAGGTAATTTCCTGCTATCTTTCATCTTATTAAATAAATTAGTTATATTCTTTAATCCACTTGGTGTTTCCCCATACCTCTTCCAAAATTCCCCTGGGATTCCATCCATGTCCACTGCTTTACCACCCTTAAAGCTTCTTATTTGCAGGCAGCATATAGTTTAAGAGCCTATCAACAAACTTGTGCACATGGCCCACAAATTTGTGTTTAAAGTAAACTTAGCAAATAAACATACATTTCCTTTCACAGATAAGTGATGCACCATGTTTATTGTAGACACAAAGGCATCTGACTGACTGGATCTAACACAGCAATTATAGTAATACATGATGCCAATGGCTCTTCAAGTGAGAATTAGCAGTCTTAAGTTTCATTATATGGTGAGGGAAGAGCAGAGAAGAGAAAGTCTATGAGAGAATTATCCCATAGTGCTTTACATTTAAAATTCTCTTACCTCCTTGTGAACGAAACCTTTCAGCAAGTGACCTTTCCTTTGCAGTTGGTTTACTTAAAAGGTCTAAGATCTCCTCTCCAACTTTTTTGTTCTCTTTTTCTCGGATGGAAGGCATTGACAGCAAAGACTGAAAAGCAAAACAAGAGAGAGAATACATGAGTCATTCAAAAGTTAGTGGCAACACTGCTAGCATTTGGCGCTATCAGCAGTAAAGCATGTAAGCTAATAACAATGAAAAATAAGAGCATCTCATGTTTGCTAGCTGTGGGTTTGAAGACAATAATTTTATTGAATAAGACATTTTTAGTAAGTTTAATTGTAGGCTGTTATCTTTAGTGCTCTATGTTTAGTAAATATGAACAAAGATAAATCCTTTCATGGAAGTGTTGAAAACAGTGTTGTTGTATAAATTAAATTTATTGGGAGTCGATTAATGACACTAAACAACACTTACTTTTAAATTTTCCCGGAACTAGTTTCAGAGGCCTTCCCTCTATCCTCAGCCGGACATCGACTGGATCTCATTGGTGTAGCTGGCAATATTTTGTCATCAGTCAAGTTCCTCGAACTGCCACCAGAGGAGACTGATGACAAAATATTGCCAGCTACATCAATGAGAACCAGTCGATGTCTGGCTGAGGATAGAAGGAAGGCCTCTGAAACTAATTCCGGGAAAGTGTTGTTTAGTGTCATTAATCGACTCCCAATAAATTTAATGAACAAAGATGCTTCATTAAAATTCAGTTTACGTGAGGTATCAATGCTTGACAATGCCATACAGAATTAGTGGAAGCTTGTAGTAGACAAACTTTATTGTTTTGTGGGTAGGTGGGCGAATGTATTTCGTAGAGGAAGGGAAGACCTTCATCAAAAACATGGAGCTGGCAGACAAACTAACTGACAATTTTGTCATACTGGCAGACATACAAAAATCATACTATAAAAAGCACTAAATATTTTTTTTGAAAAAACTATTTAAGATAGAAAGATGAATTTTGAAAGCTTAACTAGATTCCCTATACCCCAATTAATGATAACATTTCAAGCAGTTCTGATGTAAAATCTGGATTTTGGCATTTTTCACAGATTTTTTAAAAAAGAAGTTAAAGATGAGAAAAATCTGTGCTCAATGAGTTCTACATAATTTTACAGAGGAAACAAAGCGGCACAGGATGGAAACAGCGAGATTACACTTAGAATGCTATGAACGTGAAGGCAAGTGTTTTCTTCGACATATCATTATATTAGATGAAACCCGGGTTCGATGCTACCAACTAAAATTAAAGAGACAATCAAATGAGTGGCAGCTCATTGATTCACCATGGCCAATAAAGTATTGACCAGAACAGGATCCACTTAAAGACATGTTCATTGTTGTTTATGATTTTGATGGTGTTCTTATCACTTATTCAGTTCCTCAAGGAAATCGTGTGAATGGTGCATATTACAATCACTTTATGGAACATCATTTATGACCAGCTGTGCGTCGTAAACGTCTAAATCACCTGAATTCTCATCTCATTGTGTTACATAATACTTGCTCTCACATGTCTGCCCGTTGTTAATTTACCTCGCAGATGGGACTAGGAAATTCTGGAGCATCCTCCATACTCTCCAGTATGAGTCCATGTGATTTCAACCTTTTTGCGAAAATGAAATTACCACTTAGAGGAGTTCGCTTTAGAACCAGACAGGCAATTATAGCAACAGTAGAGCAGTCTGTTTGAATATTAGGACAAGACGCTGTGGATGACATCTGTTGGCTCCCTGATGTGTGTAAGCCAGTTCATGTTGAAGGAGATTAATTCTAAGCACAGCAATAATGTGACTGCTCCAAAAATGCTTTATTTTGTTATTTATTCAAATATTGCCTCAAATTATTGAATGACCTAAGTATAATAAGTAACAAAACTAGAAGAGGTACACGGTGAAGCAAAATGATAACTTTTATACGTAACATGCAGTCGAAATTAACATGTAACCCTTCACTAGGATAGGGTAGAATAGAATCCAATGGAGGGGGTTTGGCACTGCGACTAGTCATGATTCATTGTACCTATGTTCCAAGTGGGGCATCCCCAGGAGGAAGGATGAGGCTAGAGGAGACAGAGGGCGGCCGACCCAAGGAGTCATGACAGTGCAAAGGGCAGGTTCCCTACAATGTACCAGTTGAAAACTCCCAGGCAGGCCAGTATAACCAGTATCCACCCACCATAGTATTGATATGGCCCACCAGGCTAGCCTGGAGACCTCCTACCAGAGGAGGAAGTGTTTATCAGGAGCATATCAACCTGCCATTCAGTGCCAAGACTCCCGCTGAGACTTCCACCCTGAAAGAAACCACCAGATGAGAGATGATACAAAATGATAATGGAGATCAAATGGAGGGACAGGAAATTTGGGGAACGTAATTAAATCAGCCAACATTCGCCTGGCGACCTGAGAAAATCCCCAAAAATCCATGGGTCAGTAGGTAAACTATGGGAATCAAATTTGGACCTCCCGAATGTGGGCCACAGACAAAACCACCTGAGCTAACCCACTTGGTAACCCTTCACTAACTTTTACTTAAACATAGTTCAACATTTAAGTAAAAGTAGTGAAACATTAAGTGTTACTTATAAAAGAGAGAAAATGATCACAAAACATCTGTTTGTAAGTAAAAGAAAAGTTATTGCTAACAAATGAAAAGAAACTAGAAACAGTGATGCATTACTGAATTTACTTAAAGTGAATTGGAACTAGTAACATTGACATCACTTATTTTACTCATTTGGGCATTTTTTAAGGTAACAGTTAATCCCATCAGACGATGTCTGACGGGCCCATGTTGTTGATGCTTTTATGTGGTGGTTGTCTATCTTGTTAGCATGTTTGGTGATGAAATGTATGTACTTCCAGAGGAGATTTAGTGGTAGAAAATACAAATTCATTAAATGTGGGCATGTTTCAGTGAGTGAGTGAGTGAGTGTGTGGTGTTTTAGGGCCCGTCGACAACAAGGTCATTTGGGCCAGCTATGTTTCAAAATAAATTTTCGGACTCTTCCGCTGCATGTCTGACCAGCTTTATTACAGAATGTTTAGTTTGATGTTGTAGTTGGTCATTCAAAAACAGAGTGAAGCAGTAGATTTGGCCATTAATTTGTATTTTGAGGATCTATAAGTTTCTTTAGCCTAATTTCCAGATTTTGTTTTCTTTATCTTACTGCAATCAGAACAATTGATTTTTTTAAATTCCAGATTTTGTTGTCTTGGCCTAATATCTATAATTATTATAACTATTCCCTTTAACCTCATGATACATATTAATAACTTTTTTGGCAAAAAATGAAGATTGATAAAAATGTTCATCTCTGAAATGTTAATCTGAGCCTATTAGATCATCAGATTGTTGTATAGAGTCCTTGTAAACATTACATTAAACTACTGTAAAGTAATTTTGGGCTGATATGTTTCATATCTGTAATGTGCTCTTGGATGATATGAATTTCTTCCACTTCAACTCCTTTTTTATCTGGATGAGATCTGTTGTGTCTTTGAAGTGTTCCTACTTTATGAATTATGGAATTTATTGTCCATTTGTGATGAGTTTTCAAATGGGTTGGGATGCTGCTGTCTCCCAACAGATGTGATTGCTGCGTCCTGTTCTTGAGAGTGAACAGGTCTCAGCTTGTCTCAATCTGAGCTTTTGCTCAGATCTAACGTCTCAGGATGAGCAATTCCTTTAGATGTTGTCCATGGCTCCTGCAATCAAAGCATGATATCCCTATTTGGAGCCTCTACATTGGTTGCCATTTGGAACAAAATTTCATACGAAATGAGATGATTCTGCATCCTATTGTTGAACCACTTTTCAAAATATTTCTTATTCTGCTACCCTGTGCAGCAACAGCCAACACATGAAGATGATATCTCTCATGGCGGGGTGTTGGACAAATTCCTATGAAAATGTTTTACCATAACTGAAATAAACTATTCAATTCCTTGTTAAACATACAGATTTTTAATTCAGGTTGAAAATGAATGAATAAATTTAGAAAAGTCAGTTTCCTTCACAATATTAACTTGAAATCTAGTTCCCTCACATTGATAAGTTTTGCTTCTTAACTCGATGACGTCCATACACAGAACGGCCTAATTCTGGCTAGTCTGAAATTACTGAATTTGCCTTAGCTATGGCAATTCAATAATTTCTCATTGGTTCACTTCATCTTTCATGAACCCACTTTTCACTACCATATTAGGTGATTTACATAATCTTTTGTTTAAATCATATTTAAACAATTTAATATTCAAATAACTTTTTTTATATAATTTTAGATTAATATTATCTCATAAAACACATTAGTATTATTCTTTTTTCCTTCGTTTCTACCTGTTCAATCACAAGTTTACCTTCAATTGTTTCTTAAACTTGTTCACTTTGCACTTTCACCAATTTTTCTTGAATATTAATATTTTAAACTCTAAACAACATTATCAAATAAATAATATTGATTTTTTGGGGCCAAATTAAAACAACTGATACACATTGTTAGCTTGTTGAATCCACTGTTTTTAACTGTTCTTACTATTGTTCATATTCCAGTTGATATTTTTGTTTGTTCAGGAGGGTATATACTAGTCTATATATTACAGTCACTGCAATAGAAATCTTTACATTTTAAACACAAGAAAAATGTTTACATAGACAATGTGTTCAGTTTGCCCTTCTCGCACCACTATACAAAAAGGAGGCGGAGGTGCAAATCACATGATTCACAAGTGCACAGCAGCAATTGCATTCATTAGCAGTCCAGGTCTCTGGTATTTGCTGTACAGCAAGCTGTTTGCTGTGTGTTGTCAATCTGAGTGCTTGAAGGTGTGTATTTCTGCATCTAATACAGAAAATGCAATACAAGAAGCACACTTCTGGGGAGAAGTCCTGTGCTTTAGCTCTGTTAGAGGTAGGTACCGCTGTAATTCACATAGCTACCGATTTAAAAGTTTCAAGACAAGCTATTTACAACCTAAAAAAAGCAGCAGCACTTTAGCCATGTGGCGCCACACCAAATCGAAAAGCAGGCTCAAGTGGTAAAAGAAAGACTAATCCAAGGAATGATGACCTTCTAAAACATGAAGTGATGGCTAATCCATGGACTACAGCGGCAAGGTTAAAGAATAATAATCCAGACCTGCTCAACAGTGGTTGAGTGGACCATTCAGCATTGGGTTCAAAAAGACTTAGATTAACCAATTTATTGTGCTGCCAAGAAACCTTTTCTAACTGAAGCTATGATGAAGAAAGAATACATTTCAGCAAAACATAGCAGCAATGGACATCAGAGGACTGGTGCAAAGTAATGTTTCCTGATGAAAGCACTTTCAAATTGGTCAAAGGAAAATATAAAAAAGTGAAAAGGCCAAAAATGCATAGTATGATCGAAAGTTTACTGTCAAAACTGTTAAACATTCAGAAAGTGGTATGGGGTGCCTTTATGGTAATAATGGTAGAGGTGGCTTATACTATCTCCCTAAGAATGTAACAAAGAAGGGAAGTAACTATTTAGAAATTGCAACAGCATTTGGTCACATTTTGGACAGTTCATCAGTGTCAGTACTTTATGCATGATGGTGCCCTTGCTCATAGAACAAAGATGGTTCAGAAGAGCCTGAAAGATAATAATATACCTGTCCTTGACTGGCCTGGTAACTCTCCTGACCTAAATCCAAGAGAAAATGCTGAGGATCAAATGAAAGATAAAATAGAACAGCTATAACCATAAAATATTAGGAGCTGCAGAAGATAAGGGTGAAAATGGACACATTTTGTTGTTGTTGTTGACAATCTAACAGATTCAATGCTAGGAGATTCATGTATGTATTTATTTATTTTCTCATCTTTCTTCCACATACATTTTCATTGATACATTGACATTTGTAACATTTCTTTCACACAATAAGAAAATGACTTATTCACATCTAATATACCCTTCCTAACTGCTTGCCTCAAGTCTCGGTCTCAATACACATAACCCCTGATTTTCCATGTATTGATAACCATCCTCTCCTTTGAATCCCTCATTCTAGTTTTTAAGCCCTTAATTGTTAGTTATTCATCAATCTTAACCATTTCACTCTAACTTTCCCCAGATATTCACCTATATTTCTTACATTCTTTTCTCCTTTTACCAATAACATTTTCTTTATTATTAATACCTCCCCCCTCCCTAAGACTGTCCCACTTTTTTTGCCAAATTTATTTTCTTCATATCTTTGTTTGTTTGCAGTAAAGTATGCTATGCCAATCTGTATCCTCTTCTCCACACATTGGGCATTTCCCTGTATCCTTATCATATCTAATACCTTTCAAATTTCTAACTCCTGTCCTTGCCCAGGCAAATCCTTCTCGCCCTGACTTATTACACACATCTATGTACTTCTCCTTCCCCCACACTGTCTTTATTTCCCTGTATGTCCACAATGATCTTTTCTCCCTTACACTGGTAAATATAACTTGGCTATGTAAATCTTCCAGCCTTAATTCTAACTCTTTTCAAAAGCCCCTATAATAATACTCCTCATTTCTCCAAATATGTCCAATACCTATCTGTTCCATCAGTTCTCTTACTTTTTGCGCCCAAGACTTTCCCCATTTAGAGATTCATATAAGTGATATAAATTATGATAAATATAACCAAGTACTAATTGCAGAGAAATTGAAAATAAAACCATGTAAAACCAATGTTTGTTGTTTTTATTACCATGTAAAGATTCCACTGCCATGCCTGTAAGTTGTTTATACTGCACATTTGTATATGCAGGCATTTTTTCGGTAGCTTCACATGTTGGTGTGACAATTTGAAAATTTTAGGTGTGGGAATAACATTGTTTAATACTATATAATGCTATTTTATTCTCCTTTTGGAGAAAGCAGAATACACAAAGAGGATGTAAGACCTGTTTAAAGGTTAGTAATTAGCAAAAAGTAGAAACCAATTCATTAAATTACTGCATTGAATCCACATATAAAACTTTAAAAGGAAGAAAAGTAATCAACAAGAAAGAATTACACAAAATTAGAGTAGATAACCCAACATTACCAAGAATATTTGGATTACCAAAAATTCATAAAACAGGAAAAGCCATGAGACGTGTCACCAGTAGCACAAATGCCCCCACATATAATTTGGCTAAATGGTTAGTAAATAAATTCAATAGCTTTCCAAAGTTTGAAAGTGTAAATTTTAAAAAACTCTTTAGACTTAGTAGAAAAAAATCAAAGACGTAAATTCAGACAAAAATGACAGACTGGTTGCACTTGATGTCACATAATTATTCCCAAGCATACCAACAGAAAAATTACAAATACTATTAAAAAATGGCTAGCTACAATAGAAATGGAAACAGCAGAAGCAGAAGAATACATTTCATTTACTGCACTATATGCAAAGAGGATGCCATCATGAACAAACATCATCTGGACAAATGCAAAGGTCTCAGAAGTGAGACCTACAGACTTTATATTGGGAAGCCAGGGGGAAAATGATGTAGATCAACTATCACAAGTGCCATTTGTGAACAACAACAACAACAACAAATACAACATTTAATTTACAAATGTATGCATTGAACAAAACTTCAACTTTAATGGGAAATATTCAAGCAGAAATCAGGTTATCAGTGGGCAGCCCACTTTCATAATTTTGCCAAATTTATTTATGAGTGCATTTGAAATACAAATTAAAATGGCCTTTCCATTGATCTTCAAGGTTAGGTATAGGTAATTGAAGACATCTTTGCAATAGTCTCAAACAGACATTTAGATAATGTGTTAAAACTACTCAATCTGCAAGAAAAATCTATCAAATTCACAACAGAAAAGGAAGTCAATGGACAACTCTCTTTCTTGGACCTAAATATCATCAGGAATGACACAAAAGTAAAATTTGGAATTTACAGGAAGCCAACACAGTCAGAACATTACATAACAAGTCACAGCTATAACCCAATTATACATAAACATGCACTAATAATCTTACACACAGATTAGTTCACATATCCACGAATAAAGAAAATACTACAGGGAACAAAAAGCCATACTCCACATAACAGAAGAAAATGGATACAACAAAAGTCTGGGATTCAAGAAAATCAGAAAGAAAAAGAAGCAGCATCATATTCAGTGCATTCACATACCCCCCCAAAATCATTTAATAAATTAAAAAAGATCTTTAAAGAACAAAATATCATTGTGGCACCTACAAACAGATACCCAGCATTAAAATTGTTAAATTAAAAAACAAAATGTAAAATCCCACCAATCAACAGATGCGGAATATATCAAATAAGTTGCAAGGATTGTGAAAAATGCTATATAAGGCAAACTAAAAGAAATCTAAAAACTAGAATCAAAAAGCCTTTCAGAAGCACCAAATTGAAACAGGAAGATTAGTCAGCAGTAGAATTTCACTTTTGGAATGAAAACTATGACACTGACTCAATTCCAAAGTTATTTAAAAGGGTTGATAAAGCAAAACAAACTGACCTGGGAGAACATATTCATATGGATAAGATAAATAAGGTTAGAGTAATGAACTTTGTAATCTCACCAGTTGATAATTTGATAAAGAAGTTCATAGTTCCACCACCAGAGAGAAAAGAGGAGACAACATTAGACAATAGTTGGCCCAAGATTGCAAATGGATGCCATGGCTTTCGAATCTAGTCCCTCAATAATATAAAAATTTAAGTGACGTGTGTTAAAAGCGACTACAAATAGTTTTTTTCAATTAAACTTAAGTTTGTATGCTTTTTATTTATCTGTCTATCAGTTTGTATTACTTTCAGAGATATAAAAACTATTTTTTTTTACATGAATTCCATGTTTACGTGAATTTTGTTAACAAAGCCTAGGTACTATTCTAAATGCAGATTTTCTCCAACTCACTCAAATTTAATGTCATGCCGGGATGTTGGCCATAATAGCTAAATAGTTAAGAGCAACCGGATGGAGACTG
Organism: Mantis religiosa; assembly: GCA_030765055.1. NCBI lineage: Eukaryota > Metazoa > Arthropoda > Insecta > Mantodea > Mantidae > Mantis > Mantis religiosa. Next base: position 85,140,283 of record CM060958.1, read on the forward strand.
AGATATCTGGGGTTCAAATCTTGGTTATGGCATTGAATTTTTCAGTCTGACTCTACCTATCCGTTTTTATTCTGATTTCTTACATATTTTGTCCACCTTAGAAAACCAAGCTTGAGTTATTTAGTTTTAGTTTAGGTTTAAAATATAATTTTAAAGTAGTTAAATTAATAATTTCCTCAAAATATAATCTAAAAGAATTTAAATAATTCAATTTAGTTTTAATTCATTAAACACAATGGATTTTTTCTGTAAAGCATTTAAAATCTTAAAGTTTCTGAGACCAATAGATGTTTAATCTAAATTTACCATTATGTCCGCTGCTTTTGGATCCTTCTTTTCCTTTTTCTTTTCATCTTTATCTGGTGCCACAACTTTGGCAACTTTTGGAGCAGGTTCACCCTCACACTCTTCTCCTTTTCTTTTTCTTGAACCCTCGTCAATTAGAGGATCCTCCTTTTGTTTAGGAATTGACTCATCTGCTTCAACTTCATTAACCATGGCTACCAATTTTGTGTGCTCTGCTGATACCACTTCCAGAAATGTTTTGCCATCTTTGCTTCCATCTTTGATACTGTCAAGGAAAGTGAATATATATAAATAGTTCATACTTGTTCATATTTATCATTTATTTGATTTTTTGAAAATTTTGGTGTTTCAAGATCATATAAGTATTGTCTTTGGTAACATCAACTAATAATTACACAAATAAAAATTATTGTAACAGAATCTCCACTTAACTTAAGAAGTTGATGTTAATACTTCCTTATAAAGAAGAAGGAAGTATTAACACCAACTTCTTAAGTTAAGTGGAGATTCTGTTACAAATATTTTTATTTGTGTAATATTTGTTGCTTCACTGTGACTGGCTCATTTTCTGTGTGATCAACTAATAAGCTTAATGTACGGCTTTCTTCTACATAACTTTTATTAACTGAGAGTTCAAACATTTTTTAGAATTTAAATTATAGCTGCAGTCCCAGACTGAGCTATCAGTACACAATTATGAAAAAAGTGATGTATATTTAAGAATTGAATGAATGTGCTATTTTAAGTATGCTGCTAAGAAAGAAAGAAAAAAAAAGCTGGTTTATAGGTCCAATCCACTTCACTATAAAAAACTGAAAGCAATACAGTAACATTACATTAACTAAAAGAATATACCAATATACAATGTTATCACACATAGCCTACGTATGTCTGGAGTGATCTTGATCTTCTCTTCCAGAATGAACAGTTGCAACTGCTTTAATAAGTTATTGTGGTGTTCACATAATTGGCTTTTCAAATAACCCCAAAGGAAAAATAATATACAACTCATAACTTTCTTTTGAGCTCTGGTATCTAGTACAATTTGTTTAAACATTTAAGGCTAAATTAAAGAAAACCATTAAGGAAGCAACCAGATTTACAAAAGAAAAAGAAAGCAACAGCATATTCAGTGCATTCACATACCACCCAAAAACATTTAATAAATTCAAAAAGATCTTTAGGGAACAAAATATCAACTTGGCACCTGCTAATAGATACTTAGTTTTAAAATTGCTAAGCTCAAAAACAAAAGATGAAATCCAACCAATTAACAGATCCATAATATAAAAAATAAGTTATAAGAATTGTGAAAAAATGCTACATAGGTCAAACTAAAAGAAACCTAAAAATAAGAGTCAAAGAGCACTTTAGAAACATCAAAATGAAACAAGAAGATAAGTCAGCAATAGCATTTCATGTTTGGAACGAAAATCATGACTGATCCAAATCCAAAATTACTAAAAGGAGTGATAAACCAAACTATGCTGACAACATGAGAGAACATATTCATATGGAAAAATAAGCACCAAGTAATGAAATTTGAAATCCTACCAGTAGATAATTTGACAAAGAAGTTCATAGTTCCATCACCAGAGAGAAGAGAGCAGATTACAACAGACAGTTGGAAAGAGGTTGATAATGGAGGTGATGGCTTCCGAAACTAGTCCCTCAAAAATATAAAAATATAAGTGATGAAGTGTCAAAAAATTGGCTACAAATAGTTTTTTCGATTAGTTTTGACATTACTGTTACTAAATTCCTCCAATCTCACATAGGAATGACTAAGTTCGAATATGTGCATAGAATTTTCTTAGTAACTATTGAGAATGAATTTTTTTGGCTAATACAAAGAGATGGAAGAAGGCTCGAACCATGGTAAGGGGTGCTACATTAAGTAGGGAATTCTCATTATTAAATTTTAGATGAGTCGTATTTTTTACACATCTGCTTCACTTTCGTACCTATTTTGAGGACATGTTTCGCAAATCATCGCTTGCATCTATGGCTCTTGTGCGACTCCAGTCGCACAAGAGCCATAGATGCAAGCGATGATTTGCGAAACATGTCCTCAAAATAGGTACGAAAGTGAAGCAGATGTGTAAAAAATACGACTCATCTAAAATTTAATAATTTTTCGCTTCACTGTGGTGTTCCAATACAGTTAAATCTCGATATAGGGAATTCTCATTTGCCTCCAAGCCTTTGGGGTGTGTAAATTGCATCTGAACTGAAAGTATTTTTAGCATTTGGTCAAAATTCAAGATGCAGTGAACCAAGCAGCATTGTTTACATTAAACTAAACAATCTGCCGAAGATTTTTGGTATGACTCAGAGGCATGCTAACGTCCAGAATGTGAGTTTTTGAGTAGCATTAAAAATTAAAAAATGGCTGGGAAGATGTCAAACACCAATGTGGCCAACAACTGAAACTGAAGTGAATCAATGAGAAATTGGGATCTGCAGTGCCCTTATGGAAATGATTGATAGCTGGATACTCCATTACAATGATACATCTAGTCACATGTCTTTAAATTTAGAGAGACATTGGCCAAGCACAACAGGCAACATTGCTCCAATGGCCCTACAGTCCAGATGACCTACTTCTTTTTGTTAACTCACTGTAGATACATCTTCATAAGCATCTTTTATAACTTAAATCCTAAAATTTATTGGACACACATTACAATATAAATGTTCACAATTAATAGGAAGCTTAGCAGACCACAAGAATAACTGCAAGGAAGTTGGACAAAGATTCAATTTTTGTATTCCCAAGAATGATACACACTGATTTCACATCAAAGCCATCTTTATAGTAGAACTTATTCAAGGATGCTGCTGCCATAGCTCTCTTTAGTCACAATGTTGGAAAAACAAAATTTTGGCAACAGACTTTAATGTACGCTATTAATTGCAAATATGTTGTTTATTAATGCTCTGGATATAAGAAAGGAAAATAGGGGGAAAAAAGGGTCTAATTAAGTAACAAGGAGGCATGGAGGTTAAGAGCTACCTGGCAGAGCAGAAGATCAGGGTGTCATGTAAGCCAAGGTAACAACAAGGTAAAGACAAATAAATATATCCAAAAGATGTAAATTGTAAAATTTTGGAATATGCACAGTAAAATTATTCATTCACTCATTCATAATGCTGTGGATCTTAGATGTCATCCATTTTCTGTATGGTGTCTCAATAATAGGATGTTAATTGAGTTTGAATATCTCCTTATATTTTTGGAATTGCTGGACACAATAGTAAATGTTCCCTATCCATAATAGTGTCTGTTGCTTGCAAAGGGAACATTGTAATAAGCTGCATATATTTATGGTAAGGTACAGTCAGACTGAAAAATCCAATGGCATAGCCAGAATTTGAACCACGGATCTTCTGGTCTTCATCCAGTGGAAAAAAATCACTAAATATTTTATTTGTATTATATTTATTATTCCACTGTAACTAGCTTCATTTTTTTGTGTAAACAGGAAACCAAGTTTTGTGCATTCGTGCTGCTTCTTCCTTCCTGTTAAAATTATGTTTGCGTTTTGAAAATTTCAATAGCTTCTTGATAAAGACTGGCATGATGCTGGGCTGTGCTGTTGAGAACCTCTGTTTCATTGAACTTGATATCATGTCCCATCAGAAGGGCGTGTTCAGCAACAGCAGATTTTTCAGTATGTCCTAGCTGACAGTTACTTAGATGTTCCTTAATATGAGTGCGTGTGCTATGCTTAGAAATGCCAATGTATACCTTGCCGCAGCTGCACGGAATGTGATAGACCCCTTTTGTGGAGAGGGGGTTCCGTCTGATCAAAGATAGTCTTTTGGCTTTTTAGTGGGCTTAACTGCTTCAACAATGGCCATTTAAACCCTGCACAGGCCAGGAAAGGATACCCAATAAAAAGAACAAGACATTTAAATTGTTAAATGCTGCAAAAATGCTTCTTAAATAGACCTTCATATCCTCCATATTCATTAAGTTATTTAAATGAAATAAAAACTGGTTTAAAACCCATTAAAGGCAGTATACATCTACAGTATCAATAAACAGAGAGTGTATTAATAAATTGCTGAAATTTTACTACTTTGTAGCAAAAGCCATTCTTTGCGCCAAATGCACCTAAAATTTGAGTCATTTTGTTTTGTGTGCATACAAATGGCAGTATTGTATGTATAGCTGCATAAGCTTGTTCTCCAGTTCAAGGTTTTAGACTTTAGTTTATACTAACCAAGCGATAATCATTATGTATGTTGTGTGAAACACACGCTGGAAGGAAACAAACCTCTCTGTCAGCATCTCTATGTGCCTCTTATTACAGTATTTCACAACCGAAGTTTATGATAGCCTTATGCAGCTGTTTTTGTTCAGTATTTGTTATTTATCCTGACTGGGTGTTCAAAGTGATTTCTTATAGCTATCGAGAATTAGATAGCACATTTGAAATTGTTAAATTTCAGTGTTGACCATGGCTTATCCTAGTAGTGTAGCAAATAAATTAGCTTGTGTAGGATGTGTATGGGCTTCTGAAAGAAAATGTGGAGATCTTTTTGTTATTTGACATGATTTGGATATTGATGGCGATGAGGGAGGTGTTGATATAGGTCGCAGTGAGGAAGAAAATGACCCGCTTCCTTCAGGTGTTCGTGTAGAATCAACATTGTGCAGCGATCAAAATAACTCAAATACACAGAAACATATGTACAGACAAGTAGACATATAGACAAATAGACATACTTTTTGGTGTATAGCTAACTTCTGACGGTCAACTAACTGACATTTTCACAATTGTTTCCTGCTACTTAATGTCTCTCATTGTTACGGCAACAGGTATATTATGTATGTGAGTAGGGTGAAGGAAGTACAGACGTCTAAAGGCAATTTAGGGCCTAAGAGGAGACTTCAGAAGTGGACAGTTTTTGTGTTATTTGTAAACCTACTTTAGACATGTACTGGTATACAGATGGCATGATAGCTGCTCCATTTTTAGATGAAATAACGGATCAAATATGGAAGGGGTAGATCAGTTATTACAAGCTATTCCTCTTTACGAAAAAGTTAATTATAAAAAGTATTTTTACACCAGCTGGATGTAACCATACACAATTGTTTAGTAATTTGCAGAGCTCCAAACTCATGCAAGACAATGATCTACTTAGACTTCCTATATAAATAGCTCATAACCAAATTGAGGCCTCTTCATACTAGGGGTAAGAAATCCACCACTACAGCACCCTCATCCTAAAAGGATACCTGCCACAAACAAAACGTCGTGACCATTTTAAAAATGTCTAGTGTGTCGTGAAAAAGAAGTTCGCAAGGAAATTAGTATTATTTGCCGTGAATCTGAAAATGTGTCCTTGTGTGTTTATCCAGGTTTTGAGGTGTACCATTCATCCCTTATAGAACTAATTTAAATTTATTGTAAAATAGATAGATTAAAATAATTGGCCTTAAATAAGCATTAAATGCATGTATGCACAGGATGTCTATACACGTCCATATTGGTTTGGGGCATTTTAACTTGGACGTAATATGACTTCCAAATCGGTGAAAGGGTTAAAGATGGTTCTTATGTTAAACTTTTCTAAAAGTTTGCTGATTCTGTCCGTAACTTTACTTACACACAGTAGGTAGGCTGTATTCTGCGGTTTCTGCATCTCTGTGCTTTTCGTTGCTCTATTGGAGCATGGAGCCCATTTTATCTCTTTTAAACCATACCTGTTAGCCTGTAGTGTAGTTTGTAAGTGTTTGAGTTCTGTTCTAAGGTGACCAGTTCACAGATATGCCTAGCCCATACAGTCAAGGTCCTTATTATGCCTCTCTTCTGCCATGGGTGGTGGTTTAAAGTTTTCTGCAGATAACAGTCTGTGTGGGTAGGTTTCCTATATATTGTATGTCATAACGTCATATCAGGTTTTTTGGACACCAAAACATCCAGGAAGGCAATGCACTTATCCTTTTGCATAGTAAATTTAATACTATTATTGATGCTGCTGAGATTACCTAAAAATCTTTCTAGTTCCTTATCAATAGAGCAACGAAAAGCACAGAGATGCAGAAACAATAGAGTATAGCCTACCTACCATATGTAAGTAAAGTCATGGACAGAATCAGCAAACTTTTAGAAAAATTTAACATAAGAACCATTATTACGATGGTTTCTCGGGATTGCAGCCAAGTGATGTTTTCAAATTTCTCATAAGACCATCTTTAAGCCCACTAAGAAGTTAAAAGACCATCTTGGATCAGTCAAGAACAGATGGGACCCCCTCTCCACAAAAGGGGTCTACCCTATTCCCTGCAGCTGCGGCAAGGTGTACATTGGCACTACTAAGCGTAGCACACGCACTCATATTAAGGAACATCTAAGTAACTGCCGGCTAAGACATACTGAAAAATCTACTGTTGCTGAACATGCCCTTCTGGTGGGACATGATATCAAGTTCAATGATACAGAGGTTCACGACAGCACAGCCCAGCATCATGCCAGACTTTATCGAGAAGCTACTGAAATTTTCAAACACAAACATAATTTTAACAGGACGAAGGAAGCAGCACGTATGCACAAAACTTGGTTTCCTGTGTTACAAAACACAAGGACAAAATTGTTTACACAAGTCAGACAAACCAAGGCACAGCCCTAGCAGCTGCTTTGTGATTGGCAGATGTGCAGCCAATAGAAGAGAAGTAGGCGGTCTCTCTTCCACCTATGTGTGTTATGCTGGAGCCACTCTTGTTTTGCAGTCATGATTCTCTGAAAATGCCCGATGCACTTTTACCTATTAGATCATGGCTAGTCAGCCCTGAAACCACTGCATCTGATTGGATTGATGCCAGCCGTGAAAGCCTAAGCTGTTAATCAGGATTTTATTTCTTGTCTTCAAAGATGATACTCCATTTTTATCTGCACCTCAAATTTTAAAATTATATTGTTGAAATGATTTTATTTTATTATTCATTTGTAATTTGGCAGAGTCAAAAGAAACATTTATGATTGTTTAACTTCTACAGCCTTATTATAATTAATTGATGGATATTAATCATTTCTTCACACTAGCTGTACATAGGCTAAGGTGTTTGATAGATAGAGTCAACATGAAAACTTCAATGCCTTGGCCGGGATTTGAACCAGGAGTCCAGGAGATTTGATCCAGGAGATCCCGGCCAAGGCATTGAATTTTTCATGATGACTCTATCTATTCTATAGCCTTGTTTGCCAACATATCATCCTGTTCATTTTCAGTTAATTCCTCATGTGTCGGGATCCACTATAAGCCTAATTGTTTCCCTAATTTTTTTAGCAGCTTTAATGAATGGCGTACTTATTTATTATACTATTTCTTAAATAATGATTTCTTATTGCTTGTATGTGAGAGTTTGAATCACAGAATGTTGTTGCCTTGCTAAATTTATTAATAAAGTTAAAAAGTTGTTTTAGGCTGGTACTAATGACTGCAATATCCCAATCACATTTGTTGTATTTGGGCCTACTGTTACGCAAAAATTGAACAGCTTGCACGGTATTCTAGCACCAGCATTCCAAGTTTCCTTTATATGGGATCCATCTATTAAATATGTAACCATCCTCGTTCTGGATAGTGTGGATGAACTGTCTTTAGAGTTAATTTTAGTTCAGCTGATCTTAATGCTTTTTAGCAAAGACATTTTCAACTAATCCTGGAAGCAGAATTTTTCAATTTTAGTTTTGTCCATTTATTATTAACTTTTTGTAAATTTTCTTGTACTTTGAGATTATTTTTGTTTGCATTACATACATTCAGTGAGTATTTAAAGGGAGCCTTTATAATTTTTCATATAAAATTAAGGATTGCTTTGCTCTTTCAATATTAGTGGGTTACCTGTAATTATCAGTATTGCAATAATTGGTTTAGTATTAATTCATCATGTAACTAATCTTAGAGTCTCAGTTTACACCAACTCATTTCATTTAGTCTTGATTTGATTTTATATATGTCTTATATGTTGTATACCTTTTGAGCAGTCCCATTTACTGCATGCCTATCTTTTCAATATTTTTAATTTTTGTTGCACTTTTTCTGTATTGTTTTTATATGGTTTTTCCACGTTAGCTTTGAATCTAGAGTAATTCCTAAATATTTATGGTCATCCGTTTGTTTTAATTGCAAATGTATCAGAATAATATATTTGCAAGAGTAATCAGAATAGTAATGACATGTTTTATAAATGTTTATTGAATTTAACTTTAGTCAATTAATCTGAAACTGAATTCCAAGCATGCAAATGGTCAGCCATATGTGTATGACTACTTAAGATGAAAAATTACTTTCCACATTATCAATAATCACTCACATTTACGTCCCTGGTGTATTGGAAATTGTAAACAACATTTATTTTCCTTTCTCATTGTGCTTCCATTCCAGATTTATTATGAATCAGCTTTATTCTTTAAATTATTCACTACATCACTGTTTGTGCCATTTTTGTAAGTAATAATTTTTCATTCATCTGTAAATCAAAATAAACACCTATGTGTAATGATGCTTTATACATCTCCAATGGGGTTAAAATTGAGTAAATAATTGTGCAGTAATATTAATTTTACTAACTTTTATCCACAATATTCATAGCTGATCTTATATATACCACTATTATTCCTTAAATAGAAGAGGTGAAATGGATTTAAAATTTTATTTGAAATGTGCATACAAATGTTTACACATGATGTTACTTACACAATTAGTTGCTGAGTGGCAAACTTTTGCAACAAATTTACCACTGCTAAATGGACCACATGACGTCCCAGCTGTTTACCAACTGCTGCAGCCAATTCTCTTGATGTTGTTGGTAGAGTGAGGGAAACCTCACTTAGACATCTGAGCAAATGTTTCTCTATTTCTGGATCTGGCTTCACTTTCTCCTCTGTCTCAAGTTCTTCAATTTCTTCTGTAAAAATAAAATTAAAATACGACATTTATTCATCATAGGAAATTATTATCCCTCTGATTCCTGTATGTAGGTGTCATCAGGTGGATCTGCAGGTGGTAGACAGCATCAAAACTAGAAGCAAAGCCATTGTTTTAATCTGCCAATATGATGAACTAATAGAAAAGAAGCCATTAATGAGCCCACCCAAAGAATTGTCCACCATCACTAAAGAAGAAATGCTGAGATAGCAAGCTCTACAGGCATTGAGAACCCTTTACAGAAGCTGCAACTAAAATGTAAAAGGGTCAGTTTGGGAGGGTGAAAAGGAAACACCTTGAATAGCAATTACAATATAGTCACAATGGAGAAGAAGCTCTATGGTAAGGGCGCCTGTGTTTAACGAAGGCACTACTAACAGGATATTGCCTGAAGGCACAACCTCAGGGAAAAAGCCCAAAAGAGTGAAAAAGAAGCAAAAGAGATGGTGAAGCTGGTGATCAGCAGGAGGTGCCTTCAGATATTGTAGTTTGCATACTTGGACTTTCAAGCAGGTAGCTAGTTGTGTTCTGTAGGTTTACTGGAAAATGATTTTCCCTGAACCATGAGCGATTAAAGGCAGTTCAAGATGCAGTCTTGCAGAAATTCTGAAGCAAAAGGAAGAGGAAGTAAAAGCAAAGTTTCTAAACTCAAGCATTAAACTGGATGGTTGGTTATAGTTTACAATGGAGAAGTCCCCATGGCTTATCACATTGTTGGGGAGCTAAAACCTTGGGAAGGGGTAACCGTGAAACCAGTTTTGATGATGTTCCACTCTTTATCTGATGTCGAAAAAATGAGTCTCTGTATTTTATCTTTAACTTTCAGGGAAAATAAGATTACAAGGTGCTGGTTCAGGTCTGTAGGGCGAAAGATCCATAGTATTGACCTTTAGGGCATCCAGATACTCAGTTGTTTGTTTTGCTGAATGCAACGATTCATTGTCATGATGTAAAATTATTTTTCCTTTTGGCCATTTTTCACAAACAGATTTAAAAATTTGTACAGACATTTACATGACAATCGGTTGTACAACAAAATAAGATATTATCATTAATCAGTTGTATGTCTGTCTTCTAACTATAATAGCAATATGACTCATTTTAGATTAAAAAAAAAAAACCCAGCAGCCTCCTCTTACCTGTACTTCGAATTCTTCAAACTTTTGTAGCCCTAGGTTTTGTTTGAAAGACCTATTGAACCAATTGATTTTTATTTTCAGGACCTTAACAATAATCCAAGATTCATCACCAGTAACAATATTCCAAACCAAATTTGAAGTGCTTTCTTTTTTGTTGCTGATCAGTGCATTGTTATTTTTTATTTTATGAAAAATCCAACAGCAACAAAATTTTCTTATGTCTAACTGTTGATGTAAAATATTTTGGATTTGAGTTATACCAATGCCCAATATTGCCTGAATAAATTCATAAGATATCTAGATAGTAAAAGTGAGTTGGTTTACCATCATATATCACTTACTTTTTTAAAAATGGGACATGTTTTGAGAGCTCAATTGCTCTCAGAAATCTAAAGTATAAACAAGATGAAAAACTGGCAATAAGAGCGCACTTCTGGTCAGAAAACCATGAAATTCATACTTAACTTATACTTTTAAAAAAAGCTTCTGAAACTTAAATGACTAGTAATCTGGGAGAACATTTACATTTTAAAAAATAAAGGTGGGGTTTTCCCCCAAGCAACAACCTCAGTAAGAAATTCAACAAAAAGACACCATCAAATGACAGCACTAAAATCTCCACACAAGGGCATCATGCTTCAGCAGTTGCCATCAAAATGAGCAACTAAGCTCTCGAAACATGTCCCATTTTTTTTTTTTTTTTTTTTTAAAGAAAGGTGATATAGTAAACAGTGAACCTTCGGGGTTGAAAATGGAAGCAACATCTCCTGAAACCAGTCCCTCAAGAAATAAAAATGTAAGTGAGAGAGTGTAAAATATTGACTACAAATAGTTTCTTCAATTTAAGAATAAGCTTCAAATTTGGTCAAGTTCAACTTAAGTAAAATGAAAGTTGCTTGAAGCATCAGAAGGAATAAGAACCAAGGAGATGTCTGAAAAATCATCAGAGGATTCTTCTAGGACCTTAGAAACAATGATTCGTCTTCTTCTGGCCTGCCCATGCCATAAGGTGCAGAAAAGACTCCCAACAAAAAAACAGATATACAGCTGCAGTTATTAATCCTTCAAATAATATTTCCTCTTTAACTCACAGGACTTTATGGCCTTTAAATGAGAAAAAGAGGAGCAAGAACAACAATAAAAGACAGAAAGGGGACAAAGGTGTCTGCAAGCACTGATCTGCCTAAAAGTTATTGCAGAAGCATCTTGTGTGTTGCGGCATACCCGCATGTCAGATTTCAAATTGGTTGGTGTTTACTTTTGATTTGGGTTCTAATTGGAGCTATGAGATCTCTTGTCCTCAGGTGAATGGTTGTAGGAAATGGATTTGTTGTTTGTTGGCTGCTCAGTTGTCTCAATAATACACTGGTTCGTTGCAAAAATGATTTAATTTAATTCTCACTAAGTTCGTTGATTCAGATTGATTTGTAGCGGTGACCACCTGTTACTAAACTTCCTAACAGAATTCTCTTAATCCTTTATACGGCGAATACTTTGCTATTATAAACTTCTTCTGCTGCTTCTCTCACGCTGGTTGCATTATTCCTGACTTCCCTACATTTCGGACTTAGAAATCTTTACTACCTCTTCTTTACGCGCACTAACACGTCTTTCCCCTCGTAGTATGACTGTTGAAGTGATTTACATTTTGGACTTAGAAATCTTCCCTACTTCTTCTTCACGCGCCCTAACACATCTTTCCCCTCATAGTATGACTTTTGAAGTGAAGTTTCGTCTACTCTGCGATTCCGTTCGTACTTTATTCTGATCCCTACTCTAACCCTTATCACATGACCAAAATAACTCACCCTTCTTCCTATTTCTCAAATCTTACATTATTATTGGTTTCTCATTTTATTTCAATTTTTCTTTATTGGTTAGCAAAACTCATCGAACTCATTGTCGTTACATCCCACCGTGAGTTGGGTCACGCCTACCCTGGGCTCTTTGTAACGGTATACATCGTTATCGCCTCAGCAAAGTAAATCCTTTTAGGTCTTACGCTTGACCGCATCTAGAAAACCTTATTGTTCCTACACATTTTTGCTTATAGTTCTCAGACATTGAACCTTTCCTTAAACAAAGAGGCTAACGGTCACCTCTTCCTGTCTCCCCGACTTGTGTTAATTATATTCTTCCCATCTTATTCTTAATTAAACCGCTATTTTAATCATTACTCTAATTTCATTCTAATTTCATATTAATAGAACAATATTTTATATTAGTTTAGCAAAGCATTTTCATTAATTTATCTTCTTTTTTAATTCTCGTGATTTCAATTAATTCGCCACCTCCTAATCGCTGTCTGATACTGCGGTTACATAATGCCCGTTTGACAAAAATGAAATACCCATTATTTAAATTTTGTCAAACCCCCGTCATGACATTTCCTCCTTATATCTTATAATTTCTCATTCCCTTCTCGAAACATTTTTCGGTGGTCACCGTTTCCCTCATCTTCATCAGTGTGTTACTTTATACACATAGAATGGTCAATATGGTACATCATATACATAGAATTATAGATATGATACATTACGTACATAGACAAGTACACTGTCGTATATGTGGTTATTACCCTATATACAAATAACATTCGTGATACCTCAACTATATATACACTTCACTGAATTATCCTTGTCTCACTTGACATCAACTTGATTTTACCTTATTACATTCCTTAAGTACTACATTAATGTTACTATATTACAGTTTACAATATTACATTTTACATTCAATGATTTTTTTTTTTTTTTTTTTTTTTAATATTATTATATTAACTTATTGGGACGTTTCTTTATCTTTCAGTCCTCCACCGTAAGAACATTCGTCCTCACATTATTATATTTTGCGTAACGATGTCCAAATATGGTTACCTCTACCTGCACTCAGTTGTCTACCTGTAATCAGGTGTTTCGTTTACCTGACAGTAAACATTGGCAGTTCATTGTCCTGTCTTTCCACTTCACTTTTCACTCTCAACTTTCTTTTCACTTTGTCACGCCTTAAGTCTGTGACCTTTACAATAACAACATAACCTTTTGGCACATGAATACATCAGTACTTATACTATATTTACACTTCACAAATTATTTTTAAAGATCTTTCTAACATGTTCATTAGCTGTGGTTATTCTTATTACATTATCATTTTGTTTGTGCACAGGAATTTTGGAACTTGCAACTCCCACGCAGTGTTTGAATTTCAAACGAAAACGTTACCCGTACTAATTATATAACTTTTACTTGGTATTCTTTACATCTTCGTATATATAATTTCAATCACATTTACACAGGTGATTCTTGGGTCTGCTCTGTACTGTTTACAACGTTTTTCTGACGATATGGCCTTATTAGGGAGATGTTATATCTGCCTATCGGTTTACCATTTCTTGGGTGTGATAGAGCATACGCTCTGTCACCAAATATTTTCTCAATCCGGTATGGGCCTTTCCATAGCATATATAGCTTTCTAGTCTTTTTTCCTAACAAATCTGACTTGTCGAACGATTTCACTAGAACTAAGTCGCCGACCTTTGGTTCCCAATTCTTCTTATACCGCATTTTCTTTGCGTTTCTTTTCTCTACTTTTTCCATTATTCTTTTAACAGCATTCTGGATCCGTTCTCGATCTGTCTCGGTTGTCACTTGTATACTTTCCGGAACACCCTCTATTATTGGTTCCGGTGTTAAATTCCTATGCAATTGAATAGGAGCATATCCTGTGGTTAAATTGACTGAATTATTGAATATAAACTCAATATAGTTGATGTGGTCTGGCCAGGTAGTCTGTTTCAATGAGCAAAGGACTCGGAGATGAACACCTAGGTCTTTCATTACGCGCTCGCTTGGATTAGAGCACGGATGGTACGACGTTGTGTTATAGATGCGAATTCCGGCATCCTGAATGGTGTGCACGAATCGTCTTCCATGGTGTATGGACGCGTTATCTACTAATAGTGCTTTCATCTTCCCGTATTTGACTATATAGTCTTTCACTATTTTATTCGCGCATGCTGCACTTGTTAATTTCTTGAGAGGGTATATTTTTACAAATTTCGACATCACGTCGATAAGTACAAATAAATATTTTAATCCTCCTCTTCCTGCAGGGAACTTATAAATTTTGATGTCGATATCTCCAGGATTTCATCTAACATTTTCTGTATTTTAAGGTTCACTGCCTCCTGTAAATCCAATGGAATAGGTCTGCACTTATATTTGAATGGGGGAACATCATGTATCTCGAATTCATACTCAAAATCATTATAGGTCCCAGTGTGTTCCGAAAATACATTTCTGTGTTTACATAAAATGTTATGAAAAATCTCTTTTTGGTGGTCGTCAAGTAGGTTCGAGTTTGCTACTGTTTCTCTTATTCTATAGGTCATGTTTACGTTATTTTCGACTACCTGGAAATCATCTGGTAGGGTAATTATCTTCTGTTCACCTACTTCTGCCTGCCCAAGTCCGTATGACGTCATCTCTAAAAGCCTTTCTTCTCCAGCTATATACTCATACTTATCATAGTTTCTCATCTCTTCTGCTTCTAATGGATTCATCTTAACTAGCTCCATCCCTCCTATTCGTATAAATTCTACAAAAAATGTTTCTCCATCTATTTCTTTTTCTTCATCTGTCAATCTTATCTCATTTTCTGCTTCCCTTGAGCTAAACGGAACTTTAACTATGACGTCTTTAATTTTGATTTCCAAGGCTTCCATTTGATAATTCAACTTAGCTTGAAGCGTATACAACACGTCATTACCCATAATAATGTCTACAGATAGCCTATTAATAACAAAACATACAAATTCTATTGTATCCTCCCCAATGGTGACTTTCAAAAGCATTTGTGTATTAATCTTTTGTTTGGCGCGACCTACCGCCAGAGTACAATATGCACTTTTCACGGGCAATGTTTGCAATTTCATTCCATTGTTTTTTAAGTGATAAAAGAATGCTTGACTTATAGCTGAAACTGAGGATCCTGAATCTATGGTAATGTGCCATTTTTCTTTGTTTATTATTGCAGCAATACGTGGAGCATCTCTCACTTCTTGCAATTCTGTTAAGTGATTGTTTATTTGAGTACCGTTTACTATTTCTGTTTCTGTTTTATTCTGTACCACCCTACTCAGAGCTGTGTCCCTGTTCAAATTAAGAACTAGCGTGTTCATCCGGGTCCGATGCGGGACGTCTTCTATCGCACCCTGGAGTCGTTTCCCGTCTGCTGTGTCGTGTCTGGCCTTTCATCTACCTCGGGCGCCGCGTCCCTCGGTGTGGGTGGAGGAGAACGCACCCATTCTCTTGAGAGAAGTTGATTCCTCTGTCTTACTTCAGGTCTGTCTGTATGGTTCTCTCTACCAGCGTCACGTGATTGATACTGTCTATTAGCTTCTGGTAGTCGGAACGTCGGTCTTGCATTCCCTCTTCGAAGAAATGGGGGGTGACCCCTATTTCCATTCCTAGTTACATGTACATATCTCATAGGGAAATTATATGAATTTGAATTTGGTGGTCCCTGTCTCCCTCTATTGTTGTTAGGGAATTCCCTCGGGATGTGGGCATCGTATCTTTGACGAGTAGCCATATGGTTCGTGTTAAAATTTCGGGGATTGTGTGCCCTTTCCCCGTCATGATTATTATTATTCCACGGTCTGTGTGGATTTCTCACTGGCATTCGATTCTCATGTCTATTTTGTGAATTTTGCGTCCCAACGCTTTGTAAAGCTGTTAATAATGTAATTGCCTCTCTCAATGTCTGAGGTCTTGCTACCACCATGTGATTTCTAATGTTCTCAGGAAGGTGGGGTGTGAGAAGAGAAATCAGTTCGCCTTCCTGTAATGGAGGTTGTAGATATTTACTCATTTGCGAATATCTCAGGAAATAATCAGTAATAGACTCTCCATTATTACCTTGGTATCGGCCATTTGTTATCTGATTCCTTACTTGGTATTGGACATTGGCGTTCCAATACTTTTCTAGGAAAGCTGTTTTGAACAACTCGTAGTTGCATCCTTCTCCCACAGTTACTCGTAGCCAATTAAGTTCGGCAGATTCTAACGCCCTTTGAACTATTATCATCTTATATTGCTCGGGTACACCTCTGATGACAAAATACTTTTCTAAGTCGGCCAAAAATTGTACTGCGTTGTCATTGCGACAATTAAATTTCGGGAGGGGCAATTCGCTTAGAAAATTCATGTGCACTGGTGGATACATATTTACGTTTTGCATATTTACTTCACAATTATTGCTGCTTTGAGGAGAGACAGAAGGGGCGCTAACCTGTTCGTTCTGCCTCTCTCCATTGTGTGTATGTATAGAACAATTGGAACTCTCAGGTACCGGCCCTTGCTGTCCCAGCTGTAAGCCAGTTACAGTATCTCTGATTTGAGATATCTCGCTTACTGTTTCCCTCAACATTTGTGTATTCTCTGATTGAATATTTGTTACACGTGCTACCTTTTCTTTTAACTTCTCCATGTCAGCTGCTATACTATTGTTTACAGTGTCAAACCGGTCATTTATCTCTTGTACAAAAGTTACCTGTGTCGTGGTCAGTTCATCTAATCTTATTCTTTCCTTATTAATTTCCTCCCCTATTCTATTTTCTACTCCTGCAACGAGAGATTTGGTAGCTTCTAGGTCACTTCTTATAGTACCTACCTCTCGCTGCAGGGCCTCTTTTACAGACTGGATTTCCCCTGTTATTCCTTGAATTCTGACAGTGATTCTAGTTTCTGTTTCTTTCCCTTGGCTTGTAATTTGACTTACTAATTTAGCTTCTAGTGTTTGGTTCTGTCCTACTAATTTAGCTTCTAGTGCTTGGTTCTGTTCTACTAATTTAGCCTCTAGTGATTGGTTCTGTTCTACTAATTTAGCCTCTAGTGATTTGTCCATAGCTTCTAGTGTTTGGTTCTGTTCTACTAATTTAGCTTCTAGTGATTGACTCTGAATAGTCATTTGCGCCATGAGTTTCTGGAACATCTCTTGTAGATTTTCCATAACCCCAGGATTGTCACTTCTCCTATTTACATTTAAGCTACTTACACCATTTACACCCTCATCTACTGATCCTATAACATTGCTTTCCATTATCTCTTCATTAACAACTTCCAACTCTTTCTCTGTCTCCATAATTATTTGTTCCCCAGAATTTTCCATTTTAAATTTATTCTGTACGATCTTCTTATTTCTCAAAAGCATTTAATTTCCCCTTTAAGTTTTCTAATTTCCCTTCCAAAATACTTATTACTAAGACATTACATAGATATTGATTTCACTGAATGGTATTACATTTACAAGAAATATAAATTGAGTATGTGTAACTCACAGTTCTGTTGTACGGCTGTGGTGTTTATGTGATGTCTTTACCAATTTTTGTCGTGCTGCTCGTCGTCTAGTAGGCTCAGTTGATGTCGAAAGAACTTGAACTTCTCTCTTGGTTGGGGGAAAATTCTATGTAGTTGTTTTTGCCGTCTTCTTCGTAGTCTCTGCTGTCCTCATCGTAGTTGTCGTCGTCGGTCTTCTCACTTCTCCTCGTAGTCGTCCTTCGTCGTCGTTCTTCTCACTTCTCCTCGTAGTCGTCCTTCGTCGTCGTTCTTCTCACTTCTCCTTGTAGTCGTCCTTCGTCGTTACATTTCACCCATTTCCTACAATTCGAAGCCCCAACGTGTCGGCGCCATTATGCGGCATACCCGCATGTCAGATTTCAAATTGGTTGGTGTTTACTTTTGATTTGGGTTCTAATTGGAGCTATGAGATCTCTTGTCCTCAGGTGAATGGTTGTAGGAAATGGATTTGTTGTTTGTTGGCTGCTCAGTTGTCTCAATAATACACTGGTTCGTTGCAAAAATGATTTAATTTAATTCTCACTAAGTTCGTTGATTCAGATTGATTTGTAGCGGTGACCACCTGTTACTAAACTTCCTAACAGAATTCTCTTAATCCTTTATACGGCGAATACTTTGCTATTATAAACTTCTTCTGCTGCTTCTCTCACGCTGGTTGCATTATTCCTGACTTCCCTACATTTCGGACTTAGAAATCTTTACTACCTCTTCTTTACGCGCACTAACACGTCTTTCCCCTCGTAGTATGACTGTTGAAGTGATTTACATTTCGGACTTAGAAATCTTCCCTACTTCTTCTTCACGCGCCCTAACACATCTTTCCCCTCGTAGTATGACTTTTGAAGTGAAGTTTCGTCTACTCTGCGATTCCGTTCGTACTTTATTCTGATCCCTACTCTAACCCTTATCACATGACCAAAATAACTCACCCTTCTTCCTATTTCTCAAATCTTACATTATTATTGGTTTCTCATTTTATTTCAATTTTTCTTTATTGGTTAGCAAAACTCATCGAACTCATTGTCGTTACATCCCACCGTGAGTTGGGTCACGCCTACCCTGGGCTCTTTGTAACGGTATACATCGTTATCGCCTCAGCAAAGTAAATCCTTTTAGGTCTTACGCTTGACCGCATCTAGAAAACCTTATTGTTCCTACACATTTTTGCTTATAGTTCTCAGACATTGAACCTTTCCTTAAACAAAGAGGCTAACGGTCACCTCTTCCTGTCTCCCCGACTTGTGTTAATTATATTCTTCCCATCTTATTCTTAATTAAACCGCTATTTTAATCATTACTCTAATTTCATTCTAATTTCATATTAATAGAACAATATTTTATATTAGTTTAGCAAAGCATTTTCATTAATTTATCTTCTTTTTTAATTCTCGTGATTTCAATTAATTCGCCACCTCCTAATCGCTGTCTGATACTGCGGTTACAGTGTCCAAATAGATCTCCAATATGGCAAAGCAGCTTCACAGGTGCTAAGCTGGGGTTTTGCTAGAAAATACCTGGATATGCCTTTTATGTGAAGGGTCTCCCAACAAATTGTTAAACAATAATGAGCGTGAAACCCCAATAGCAGCACATCTTTTAGTAAGAACATTAAATTTATGTCTATTCTAGGATTTATCTCTAGAGATATTGCAACAGCACTGTTAGAGGTGCCAACATGGGAGAAGAGGTAGTGAGCCTACTTTTACTGTGACTTGGATTGCGTACCTCCTCCTGAGGTTAAGAACCACTAATGCTACAAAAGAAGTGTCATATAATTCATCATATGCTATGACGGAAATGCACATCATATAATATGGAGAAGCAGAGATATCAACATTCAAGGTCATCAACCAAACTTAGTAACTCCAGATGGCAAGAGGCCTTAGATTTAACCTTAGCCAACTCTTTTGTTAGTAATATGATAACAAAATCTGATGTATGCACTCCTATGACTTTCTCTATTCACATAAGTACGAACTATTCTTAATAATTAAAAATTATACAATAAAATAAACCGAGACACCTAAAATTCACAAATCTGGATATTGCATAAGACCAATTATCAACATCAACACATCTGCATAACGGTTAGCAAAATAGTTGTCAAAATGTTTCAGTTCTCTAGCCAAATTTGAAAGCAGAAGTGTGACAAACCCTCTGGATCTAACAGAAAAAAATGAATAGTACAAACCATTTCACCTAATGACATACTTGTATCATTTGACACGAAACCATTGTTACCAAGTATTCCTAAGCAAAAACTACTCAGTTCTAAAATAGCTACAATCTGTTGGTATGATCAAAATTCAAATACATTATATTAACAGAAATCTGTGTTGTTTTTTTCTTAAATACGTCCTCCAATGTTAAGTCATATCGGATGATGAATGAAATGGGTGAAATGATGCTCAAATGAGAACGGGGTCCATGGAGCTTAGAGTTACCTGACATTCGGCTACCAGGATAAGGGAAAAACCCAGAAAAACCTAATCCAGGTAACTCACCCTGACCGAGATTCGAACTCGGGACCTCTTGAACGTGAGGCAGACATGCTACCATCTACGCTACCGAGGCGGGCAGAAATCTGTGTTGAGCAAACTTTCTTTGCCTTCAAAGGGAAGTTTACCAAAAAATTTGGACTAGCAATGGGCAACCCATTATTGCCTTTCCTAGTTTGCCTATTCATGAGCCACTGCGAAGTTCATATTATTACCACCTTGCCTTCCCATATTACTACCTGGGTCAGATATGTGGGTGATATATTTGCAATAGTCAACAGAAAACATAGCACTGATGCCCTAAAACTATTAGATTTACAAGAACACATCTGTGTCATGGAATGCCTGCAAACACTAAACTGACTGGCAAATAGGAACACAAGTTACCTTAACATGGGTGCCATGACATGGGTTAATTCATTATATGTATGTTCTGCTGGAGGATAATTATGAGCTCATTCAATAGATCTATTTATTTGAGTTGAAAATAATACTGAACGGCTTGATCTTATTCTTTCTCATAGTCAAGGAGGGATCAAGTTCTCCTTTTAAGACTCAGAACCATTTTGCAGGTTGTCAGATTATCGAAAAAAAAAAAGATAAAAATCTGAAATGCAAAAGATCTAAAAACTATTGGAATAGGGTTAAAGCTAAATCATGCTAAGGATTTGACAGAATTCTTAGCTAAAAGTTCAAAAGAGTTCCTCACAATCCCTAAAAAGGAACTGAAGATACTAAATGACCTTTTCACTGGACATAGCCTACTCAGTATCTGAACTCCTGAACTGAGTTGCTCCAAAGCAGTATTAGATATATTAGATATGAATGAAATAAAGAATAATAGATATTCAGTAATGATTTTTTCCCTATTATCTATATAAATTTATTAAGAACATAAATGACCTAGCAAGCTTAGAGCTCAAATTACAAGTTACTTAGCTAATATTTGAGTTTGATTTATGAGTCACTATGTTTACACTCAAACTTCACTTACTTGTTGTTGTATAATTGAAACGTTTTCAAGATCATTCGATCTCATCCTCAGCTGTTTGGTGACTAAATGAACCTTCCTTTTCTTCCACTACTACGTCAAGACTGTCAATTGCTTAACTGTTGAAAACTTTCTTTTGAATCCAAATTGTGAGTTAGTTGCTAAGTATTACTTTAAAAATAATAACTGTTTATAAATAACCATTTTTGTTTTTAATACTGGCAATAACGAGAAAGGCCTATGATTATCTATTTAATTTATTTTACCCTTTTTGTATATAGGAAGTGCCAGTGTAAGTTTAAAAAAATCCGGATATTGATCTACAGCAAGAATATAGCTGATTAAGTATGCAAGTGGGTAACAGGTAACATCAAAATTTTTCTTTTCTTTACAGAGTCTATAATGGTCTTCAGATTTGAGGATTCAAATTTAGTGACAGCTGTCAATATAGTTTGTGCATTAATCTCTAGGGAACAGATTTTTAGCTGCTAAAAAAATTAAATTAATTTATTTTTTATGCTTAAAAATCAAGAAAATACTTATTAAAAAGTTCAAAATATTTACTATAACAAAAAATATTTTCTTTCATTTTACATAATTGAAAAACTTTAATAAAAAAGAACTGTTGTCATAACTCACTAGTGTGTATAAAATGTGTAGAGTTTAATGCCCACTTTTACTACATGCGGCACCGCAGGCAGTGACACTAAATAATACATGAGATGAAGATGGAACACCAGCCTCGATAGTGTAGATGGTAGCATGTGTGCCTCATGTTCAAGAGGACCTAAGTTTGAATCTCAGTCAGGGTGAGTTACCTGGATAAGGCTTTTTCAGGGGTTTTCCCTTATCCTGAAAGACAAATATCAGGTAACTCTAAGCTCCATGGACCCCGGGCTCATTTCAGCACCATTTCACTCATTTCATTCATTGTCCAATATGACTTGGCAATGGAGGACATAAATTTAAAAAAAAAAAATAGAGCACCGGTGGAATGAGATGGCGGGGGAAACTAGAGATCCTGGAGGAAACCCATCCCAGCGCTGTGTTGTCCACCACAAATCTTAATTTGGGGTTGCCTTGGATCGAATCCGGGGAACTCACCAGTGATGGATTATTGATGTCACATGTCAACTGTGGGAAACTGTTTGGAATTACAGGGCACAACACATGCCTTCTCTACACTGTCCAATAGAAATCTTTTCACTTAAATCCCTTCACTGCTTCATAGAAGAACGTGAAGCTGCCAACACACGTTTGTTGCTGCATAAATGCTGCATTACATGGGAGCGTTGATCGGCTGTTAAAGACTTTCCACAATATAGAATTTCTCCATCTGTTTTAAAATTTTTTGAAAATTCTTTAACGTACTGCTGCAACTGAAAACTAACACTACTTTTTACCTTGGGCATTTTGGCATGTACACGAACCACTCAACACATATGTTAAAGCATTATCCGGCACTTCTGAAATGAACTGCACTGAAGGAACAGAAATAACTCCAACAGGTACAGAGGATAGAAGAGCTGTTTGTTATTGTAACAAACTATTTGCTGACCTGTTTATTAAGGGTATGCCAGCTCACTGGATTTCCGCTGAAGGTCAGTCATCAAGCACTAACACACAACCTATACAAGTCATTTTGAGTTCAAGTACATTGTGAATACTCTTGACATCAAAATCTCCTTCCTGCAACTTTTGTATATATGATTATATTGTAGAAAGCTGTTGAAATGTAATCTAATCTAAGATTACAGGATAAGCTGAAGGCTTCTTTTCTCATAAACAGTCATGTTGTTTGCCACACACAAAATGCATAAAATATTGTAAAATGCACAACATATGTACTAATAACTAAATTGTGCAAAATATTTAATTACATAACAAAATAGGTATTTACCTAAAAATCTGTTCCCTGTTAATCTCTTACCACTAAGTGTCTTGTTGGAGTTTGATTATTTGAAGATTTTCTAAAATGATGGCAATTAAATCATCATTAAAGACATTCATTTTAGTGTTATTGAGTCACCTACTTCTATAAAGGCTGAATTATTTGATTTGGAGAAAATGGAATTTGGGTAACCTAATCTACACTGGCAGATCCTTTCACTGAAATTCAGACTGCTTTCCACTTATTGTCTGAGTTTTAATGAACTCCTCTTTGCACATCTGCTTAGCAAGTAATATCTGTTTCTTGTACCTTTTACATATCTCTTTATATTTATCATTATAAAAAGTATTTAAGCGTGTCTTTTGTTATAATATATATTAAGCAGAGCTGCTTTAACTCTACTTAGTTTTTATACTACTATACTTATTATAGTTACTGCTAATTAACTTTTTGGAACAGCACTGGTTATAATTAGGAAGAATAATGGAAAGAAAATGACCAAAGGCTTCTGATGCAGTATCATAAAACCTAGTATGTCTTGGGCTGTGAAATATGGCAAAAGTCTGAAGCATTTATAACTATTTACCATACTAGTTACAAAATGCAACTGGGAGCAAGCATATTTGTAACTGAAGATATTGTTACCTTTAACTTGTGTGGCTGGTGAAGGAATACTACTTGTACTTCCTTCTGAAGACAAAACTTTTCCTTTTGACAGAGGAGAACTTACATCTGAAAACATAAAATGAATGATGACTCATGGCTGAATAAATAAAATCTTTATTGTCACATGAGCTTAAGTGAGTGAGCTTAAGTGATGACTTGTTAGAGGTTACTTATTCTAAAAATATGCGGAACTGCAACTTCAAAGTACTTTTTAAAAATATATGTGTTAAAAATATATGGGAAGAAGTCTAATAATTTCCTTTCATGGAAGTGTTGAAAACAGTGTTGTAATAAATTAAAGTTAAAGATGAGTTGATTAATGACACTAAACAACACTTTTAAATTTCCCGGAACATGTTTCGGAGACTACTTTCCTCCATTGTCAACTGGACATCGACTGGTTCTCAGTGGTGTAGCTGGCAATATTTGGTTGATCTCCTCTGGTGGTGGTTCGAGGAACTTGATGAACAAATCTTTTTGGGGGATGTCGAAATTGAATACTTTGTTTCTATTTTTTGAAGTGAAAATTTGTTCCCATGTGGACAGTTCTTGTTTTCCTGTTGTGTGTTTAAGTAGTTTTGGTTCTGGATTTATGTTGTGTTCCCCCCCCCCCCCCCCCCAAAAAAAAAATGCGTGGCAACTGCTAATTTTTCTAATTGATTTTATTTTATGTTCCTAAAGTGCTCGTTTCTAATTTTTTTTTTTTTCAATATAAATTTGACTAGTCACGACATTCAATTTGGTATATACCAGATTTTTTGTTAGATGGAATGGCATCTTTGATGTTTGAGCATATTGAGCATATTATTTCAAATAATTGAAATAGCACAAAAAATGACTTTCCCAAATCATAAGTAGACAAAAAAGTGAACTTAGCAAAAAGAAGAAGCTAATAAAGGAAACCACAACCCTCTCAGCTACAGAAACTAAAATGACCTTCAAAAAATTCACTTTCCACTCTTGGGCCTTTGCTATGTTCAAAAAATTCTTCAAAAAACAAAACAATCAACTAGCACCAGTCAACCATTACTCCTTAAAAAACCTAATATGCTCTAACATCAAAGATGCCATGTCATCTAAGAAAAAAAATCTGGTATATATCAAATTGAATGCTGTGACTGTAGTCAAATTTATATTGGAAAAACCAAAAAAATTTAGAAACAGCAAAGGAACACTATAGGAACATAAAATACAAACAATTAGAAAAATTAGCAGTTGCCACGCATTTTTGGGAAGAAAAAAAAAAAAAAAAAAAAAAAAAAAAAAAAACCATAAATCCAGAACTAAAACTACTTAAACACACAACAGAAAAACAAGAACTGTCCACGTGGGAAAAAATGTTCATTTCAAAAAATAGAAATAAAGTATTCAATTTCGACATCCCCAAAAAGATTTGTTCAGCAAGTTCCTCGAACCACCACCAGAGGAGATCAACAAAATACTGCCAGCTACACCACTGAGAACTAGTTGATGTTCAGTTGAAAATGGAGGAAAGTAGCCTCCGAAACCTGTTCCAGGAAATTTAAAAGTGTTGTTTAGTGCCATTGATTGACTCATCTTTAAATTTAATAAGAAGCCTAATATTTAAAAAAAAATTAATTGCTATTGTAGTCGCATCGTAAATTGGTGATAGGCGTTTTGCCTCCACGTGCTGTTCAACTGCGAAAACAAGGAGAGGGGATAAACACGTCACTGACACGTCATTGCCGTCGCCTAGCAACCAGCAATCCACCAATCAAAAGTAAACTGTTGCCATAGCAACCCGAGACGCTTATCCTGTGTTGCAAACTCTATCGCACTACATCACGTGCTTTATGCATGACGCTAGTCTATCGGCATGTTGAGGTTTTCAGTAAACAGACACTGCTCCTATTATTAAATTTTAGATGAGTCGCATTTTTTACACATCTAAAATTTAATAATTTTTCGCTATTTTTCCTATTGTTGCTTCACTTATGAATCAGCGGTATCACAATACTGTCGTCGTTCGTCGCCCTTTAGTATGAGATGGTATGCGTTGTTGGAAGGGAACAGGTGTGGATTTAGTTTCAAGGAATATCTTATTAGGTTTTCTGGGTTAATGACCAACCTGTTCAGTGTAATGACCAACCCTTCTTACCTGCCTTTGTCCGGTCCAGTTCTAACACGAATAACCCTTACGGTACTTAGGGTATTTCTCCCTATCATCACTGCCAAACTAAGAGTGTGCTGCTTCAGGTAGTGAATGTTTCACAGGGTGTAAACAGCTTTACATTTTCGCAATATAATTCGTGTGTTTCAGTGATCAACTTTAGTGTTTCAGTGATCAACTTCAGTGTTTCAGTGCAACTTTAATATTTAGCTTATTATCGTTACTCATGGCTACTGCAAACACTGGTGCTACAGAAACAGACAGAAAGAAACTATCTGCGAAGACCACAAAAAGTGTTTTAGGGCATGGAATCCCAATTGAAGGACAAGCAAGGGAAATTATATGTTCCGTATGAAAATATTTTGAGGATGAAAGAGACAATGGGGGGTCCAATAGTTCCCGTTTCAAAAATACTTGACAGAACCTCAGCTGCTGTTGGTGTAAGTAAGAATACCATAGTTAGAGTAGGGAAAGAGAAATACGCTAGTGAAGAAAATCAGGCATGTACATCATGGTTACAAACTCCAGGGAAGAAGAGGAAGCGACATAACCCGGTCACTAACCTGGATCCATTTCAACAAGATGCCATTCGCCGCCATATTTATGCGTATTATACCAGGAAGCAATATCCTACACTTTCAAAACTGCACTCATCTCTACAAATGGATGATCTTTTTACAGGTGGCAAGACCTCACTTTGAAAAATAGTTAAAACTTTAGGATTTCGCTATAAAAAGCTAAAACCTGGCGCTGTAGGTTCCTACGAGAAATTATTTCTTGTGATTTTAAGAATATTGTATGGATTGATGAAACCTGGGTGAATGCTAATCATTGCATTAACAAGGGCTGGACTGATGATACCTTGGGAGCAACAATGCGGGTGCCATTAGGTAAAGGTGAAAGAATAATCCACCTTCAGGCGGGAAACTCTTTTAGATTTATTCCGAACTGTTGCCTCCTCTTCAAAACTAAGAAAACAGGAGACTATCATGAAGAAATGAACCATTCCAAATTTCTTAACTGGTTCGAAGAGCAATTATTAGTCAATTTGGAGAGGCGTTCCATAGTTGTCATGGATAACGCAAAATATCACTCTGTTATTTTAGACAAAGCTCCAACAATGGCATGCAGGAAGAGTGTTATTTTGGAATGGCTTGTTCGCAACAATGTGCGTGTTCAAGACCATTTAAAAAAGTATGAATTGCTTGAACTGGTAAAAGCAAACAAACCGCAGTTCCCAAAATATATAGTTGATGAAATTGCTGCAGAAAAAAGCCACAAAATTATTAGACTTCCTCCCTATCATTGCCATTTTAATGCAATAGAATTTTTTTGGGCCCAAATAAAGGGATATGTAGCGCGCAACAATACAGATTTCAGTATAACATCTGCTATAAAACTAGCAGAAGAAGCAATAGCAAAAATAAGTGGTAAAAATTTGGAAGATGCTGTTTGTCACACAAAAAAGTTATAGTGGCAGCATGGGAAAACGAAGGCATTTTGGAAGAAAGTGTGGAAGAACTCATAATTTCCATGGTAGGTTGCAGTAGCTCTGACGACGACGGCGGTGGTGACAATGACGAAGATCATCAGAAAAGCAGTAGCAATGACAGCAGCGACTCTGAGATAAGCGGCATATTCCCGTTGGATTAGAATACATAATTCTGTGCAGGTATGGCACTTTTATTTATCTAAATCTTAACTGTAGCTAACCATTTGTTTTTTGTTCATTCCAAAGATTTCGTATGCTGTAATTAGGTAACTGCTCACTTATACGTGTAGACAGTCTTACGGCAGTCTTACGATTAATACTGCAGTATGCAAATTTCTAGGAATATGTGCGTGTGCATTACTGCAACTGACTGCAACCGAACTTCCACCTCCCCTCTACCCGCCTAGCACGTGGAGAGGGACGGTAAAGTGGCAACGGTGCTATCCCCTCTCTTTCCCCACTCCTTCAACTGTCAATCACCAACTTATAATGCACCCATAATAATATATCTATGGTAACAAATATACCTATCTGTTGAATTAAGAATTTCAGAGCAAATACATATCCTGTAAAAAAGCTACCAAAGCCTGGCATAAGCAGCTGGAGTATTGCCAATCAAAGAAACATGCACATGTTGAAAATACCAACACTATATAACCAAAACGAAGATGCACAAAAGCATGATAAAACATGATGCAGTAGTAAATAATGGAAATAATGATAACTATCTGGTAGAAACATTCCATCTTTTGGTTTTCCTCTGTTGTAGTTCTTTTACTAATGTTAGGTACTGCTCTGCAGAAAGCAGTAGTTTATTTAGTAGTAATTTCTCAATGTAGAAGTTCTGTTGTGTTACTTTATAATTCAATCATTACAATGCGAATTTTGCAAGGCAGAGGACCTTCTTCATATGCATAGATTTCACTTGTTCTGTCAAGATAGATTGTCTATCGAAATGATTTCCCACATTAATTATATTGCATGTATCTTGACTAACAACATTTTGATAAGGATTAGTTGCTAATACATTTAATGTGACTGGATTTCAGATGCACGATTGGCAATAGCCGCCTACGGCAGACATTGGCTGCTATTCTACAGGATAACCTGAAA
This sequence comes from Mantis religiosa, assembly GCA_030765055.1. Classification (NCBI taxonomy): domain Eukaryota; kingdom Metazoa; phylum Arthropoda; class Insecta; order Mantodea; family Mantidae; genus Mantis; species Mantis religiosa. Next base: position 85,168,814 of record CM060958.1, read on the forward strand.
GCAATTTCATGGAATCAAAAATTTGTTTTAGTAATTATTATCACCACACTTTGAAGAAATTATTTTTGTAATATTAATGCACGTAAATATACTTAAGTATTTTGCAAAAGGAAGTTTATATTTTATAATACATTCTATTATGAAAATAGAACCATACATACCAGCAACGAGAGGTCCACCAGATTGACTTAATATGTCTTGCCTTTCCTTTTTACGCTTCTGAAGTTTTTCTCTTAAACTGTTTCTTTTGCTTTTTATAGCCTGGATCTCCTCCCAAGCATCCGACATCGTCAGCTTTAGATATATTCTGCCCTAAGAAAAGTCTGTAGATAAAATTTTTAACAAGTTTTTGTTAACTTATAACACAACAAAAAACAAATATCGCATCATTTAGGTTATGTCTCAAGCACTCATCGGCTTTAACATGAACATGCTTAAGAGCTGTCTACTTTATAATACTTACAGTGCCCAAATAAATAAAACAAATTATAATTGTATTTATTTCGAACTTTTTATCATGTTTTATGCCTTCATATTTGTTACTGTTTATTTCATATCTATTGCATTTGTGACATTCATTTTCGTATTTACAAACAAAACCAAATCGCCATATATGCAACTAATCATGTATGCCATAACCATATTGCTTTTCCCTCTGTGGTCCTTTTCGAGGAGAAAATAGCTTAATTTACTATATATTCCAGCAGTTTAAAGCTTGGACATTTTATTTTCAATAACTCTGATTGATGAACTATGGGACATATAAAGATGCGGTTGCTGACATAAATAAATGGAACTGCAGTAAGCAATATGTAATGTTTGTGTTGGTGCTCCTTAAATTAAGAATAATATGGCCGACGTTAGTTGTATAATATGTGAAAGCTAATGACGTGAAATAAAAGTGTATTGATTTAATTTCTTTGTTTATTCTACACAATAAGGTAAGCCGTATACAATTTTGATAACATAATGAGACAGAAATTATATAGTAAACCTCTTTTCGATGTTTCCTAACCTCCTTAGTATACAGGTTTCCAATAAATAAATGTAATGCATTACACTATTGCATGTTTTTATATTTATTTCAGAAACATGGTACGTAGTAGCGGACATCATCGCCGCTCAAGGAGTAAATCTGGGAGCCCGGAGAGGAAAAGAAGTCGTAGATCACGAAGTAGGGACAGAACCAAGGGACGCTATAGGCGGAGTCGCTCGCGTGACCGCGATCGTGATTTACTGGATAGAATAGACAGAGATCGCCATCGACGTTCCCATAGTAGAGATAGAAAAAGAGGTGACAGCAAAGAACGGCGATCTTCATCGTCAAAATCAAAGATTAAGGTTAAGGAAGTTGTAGATGTAAAAGAGAAAGAGAAAAAAGAAGAAAAAGCAGAGGATGAAGCGTTTGATCCTACCGTTTTGGATAAAGAAGAAGAGCAAAGAAGATTAGAACAAGAAATGCAAAAACGAAGGGAACGGATTGAAAGATGGAGAGCTGAACGAAAAAAGAAGGAATTAGAAGTTACAAAGAAAGAGATCAAGGGAAGCCTACTTGCAAATTTGCAGTTACCAATGAAAAAATGGACATTAGAAGATGACAGTGATGAAGAAGAAGAAAAGCTAGAAAACAAAGAAAATAAAGAAGAATCTGTAGAAGAAGAAATAGATCCTCTGGATGCTTTTATGCAGGGTGTTCAGGAGGAAGTGAGAAAAGTAAACAAATTAGACAGTAAAAAGAGTGATGGTAAACCAGGAAGTGGTGGCAATAGCTCAGGTGTTGTTATAGTTACTGGAGTAGCCAAGAAAAAAGTAGATAAAAAGAAAGGAGAACTGATAGAGCAGAATCAGGATGGTTTGGAATACTCATCTGAAGAGGAGGAAGAAGATTTGAATGCTACTGCTGCTGGTATTGCAAACAAACAGAAAAAGGAACTTGCTAAAGTGGACCACTCCAATATGCAGTACACAGCATTTCGTAAAAATTTTTATGTTGAGGTTCCTGAGATCAGTCGCATGACTCCAGAAGAAGTTGAAGCTTACAAAGAGGAACTTGAAGGTATTAGAGTAAAAGGTAAAGGATGTCCAAAACCAATCAAGACGTGGGCACAATGTGGAGTGAGTAAAAAGGAATTGGATGTACTTAAAAAGCATGGCTATGAAAAGCCAACCCCAATTCAAGCACAGGCTATTCCAGCAATAATGTCAGGACGTGATTTGATCGGTATAGCCAAGACAGGAAGTGGAAAAACTTTAGCTTTTCTGTTACCTATGTTACGCCATATCATGGATCAGCCACCTTTGGAAGAAACTGAAGGACCTATAGCAGTAATCATGACACCCACTCGTGAGTTGTGTATGCAGATTGGTAAAGAGTGTAAGAAGTTCACAAAATCTCTCAATTTGCGTGCAGTATGTGTGTATGGTGGTACAGGAATATCAGAACAGATAGCAGAATTGAAGAGAGGTGCAGAGATAATTGTGTGTACTCCAGGACGCATGATAGATCTGCTTGCGGCTAACAGTGGTCGGGTTACTAATCTAAAGCGAGTAACTTATGTTGTTCTAGATGAAGCAGACAGAATGTTTGATATGGGATTTGAACCTCAAGTAATGAGAATAATTGATAATATTCGTCCTGATCGTCAGACAGTTATGTTCAGTGCCACTTTTCCCAGACAGATGGAAGCACTTGCCCGTAGAATACTAACCAAGCCAATCGAAGTTCAGGTAGGAGGCCGCAGTATAGTTTGCAAAGATGTGGAACAACATGTAGTAGTTCTGGAGGAAGAACAAAAATTTCTGAAACTTCTTGAGCTGTTAGGACATTTCCAGTCTCTTGGAAGCATCATTGTATTTGTGGATAAACAAGAAAATGCAGATAGTCTTCTTAAGGATCTGATGAAAGCATCTTATCAATGTATGTCCTTACATGGTGGTATTGATCAGTTTGATCGTGACAGCACTATAGTAGATTTCAAATCAGGTAAAGTGAAACTCCTTGTAGCCACATCTGTAGCTGCCAGAGGATTAGACGTGAAGCATCTCATCCTTGTTGTGAACTACGATTGCCCTAATCATTATGAAGATTATGTGCATCGTTGCGGTCGCACAGGACGAGCTGGCAATAAGGGTTTTGCATATACATTCATCACTCCTGAACAAGAGCGGTATGCAGGAGATATAATTCGAGCCCTGGAACTCTCTTTGGTCCCAGTGCCTGAACCTCTACGCATTCTTTGGGATCGCTACAAGGCAAAACAAGCAGCAGAAGGGAAGAAGGTTCATACAGGAGGTGGTTTTAGTGGTAAAGGATTTAAATTTGATGAGGCTGAAGCAATGATGGTCAGTGAGAAAAAGAAATTTCAGAAGGCAGCACTTGGACTGCAAGATTCTGATGATGAAGATTTGGAAAATGATATTGATCAGCAAATTGAGAACATGTTAGCACCTAAGAGGATTGTGAAAGAAATAAAGGCTCCAATAGGAATGGCACCTGGTGCACCACTGCTACCAAATCAGGCAATTCCAACAGCAACAGACAAACTTGAGCTGGCTCGTAGACTTGCATCGCGCATCAACATGGCTAAAAACCTAGGGGCAGAGGCCAAGGGAGCAACACAACAAGCAGCAGAAGCAATCCTAAAGGGAGGTGGTTCTCAGCCACTAATTACAGCCAAGACTGTTGCTGAGCAGCTTGCAGCTAAATTAAACACAAAACTGAATTATCAACCCAAAGAGGAGGATGACAAAGTCGAGGAAGAACAAGTGGAAACCTTCCGCAAATATGAAGAAGAACTTGAAATCAATGACTTTCCTCAACAAGCTCGCTGGAGGGTCACTTCAAAGGAAGCACTGGCGCAAATCAGTGAATACTCAGAAGCAGGTATTACTGTACGAGGAACATATTTCACTCCAGGCAAGCCTGCACCCGAAGGAGAACGGAAATTGTATCTTGCAATTGAGAGCACCAATGAATTGGCTGTTTCAAAGGCAAAGATTGAAATTACTCGACTAATTAAAGAGGAACTGTTAAAATTACAGAGTTCAGCCCATCATATTATGAACAAAGCTCGGTACAAAGTTGTCTAGGAAATGTACTAGTTACTCAGTTCGCTTCACTCATTCATTCATCCTTCAAATCTTTCATTCATTTTTTTTACACATCAAAGAATTTTGACAGGTGTGTAATGAATTGTGATTTACCATTGGACAAAACAACTAATTAATTGAAGTTGTATAGTTTGAGAAGTGTACAAACAGTAAATAAATCAGACACAATATGTTAGACCAGTGGTCGCCAACCACCTGCATTTGGGACAACCATCATACAGTCATAGAGTTGGTGGTTCCAAAGCTTGGATTACAATGTGTGCCTCATAGGATTCAATGTAATGTTAAGAAATAATTATATTATAATGATTTAATTGTAAATGGTGGTTACAGTAATGCTTAATAGAAATGTGTAATGTTCATAATAGTACTCTTTTCCTATTATTACGAAAAGTAGCTTCCAAAAATTTGAAGTGAATTTTCTTTTGTCTTATTTGAAATAATACTGCTTCCCACAAAATATTTAAGAAGTGAACACTTGGAAGGAAAGCAACTTCAAACTGTAAATAATTCCCATAGGGAGCACTTTAACACATGCACCAGCCAAATAATTGGGGATATTCTGAAGCATCTTTGTTAGGAAGTAGCTACAATTATATTGAACTTTTAACATTCTTATGAGAAAGAACTATGATACAATGAAGCACAAAATTAATATAATTTTGAGTCGAACTAGTTCTTGATGCTGCATATATTGTTAATGTTTATCTAGAATGCATGTTGTCAACATTAGCTGAGATGTTAGGAAGGTTCTAACAAAACATGTTCTGGATAAACACTGGCAATATGTGGAGCATTGAGTAATAGTTCTACTCAAAATTATTTTAAGAACCATTATTAACAAGTATGCTGTTATTTGTGTTTCTGCAACTCGTATTTTATTGCAATATTTATTTTCTTGCAGTTTGTTAGCCAACTGGGGTGACTATTCAGAAATTTTTATGTTCTGCAATGGTATTTATATTCCTACTGCCACCAATGTCAGAATGCTGACTATCCACTGCTTTTGATACTTTTCCTCGTTAAGGTGGAAAGGTAACATGCTGTGGACATGTTATATGAAACGTATATGTTGATTTTTTAAATTTATACCCACCACTGAGCAGGAAGTGACCCAAAAGTATAAAGATATCTTATGGGGGAAGTTTTCCTAGTGGCAGAAAATTTATGGTATTAGCATTGTAAAATGACTACACAAATACAAATATTTAGTAAATATTCTCCACTTAACTTAAGAAGCCGATGACAATACTTCTATTATGTTTTTGCGAAATTAATTTCATGGACATTTGCCCACATCTTCAGTCAACATGTGGGCAAATGTCCATGAAATTAATTTCGCAAAAACATAATAAAAGTATTGTCATCGGCTTCTTAAGTTAAGTGGAGAATATTTACTAAATATTTTTATTTGTGTAGTGTTTGTTACTCACTGTAAATAGCTTCATTTTCTGTGTAATTGTAAAATGGGTTGCAATTTTAGGTTAGGGAAGATATTCAAAAGAATTACAAGCACAGAGTTGAAGTTTTGTACTGTTTGATGGAAGTTTGATAATTTACGTTAATCCACAATTGTGTAAAAATCCTTAGCATGGCTTTTGGAAAGAGTTTGAAAGAGATTGAGAGATCGATTGTTTGATTGAGATTGAAAGAGATTGACTGGTTCTCAGTGGTGTAGCTGGCGATATCTACACCACTGAGAACCAGTTGATGTCCATTTGAAATGGAGGAAAGTAGCCACCGAAACATGTTCCAGGAAATTTAAAAGTAAGTGTTGTTTAGTGTCATTAATCGACTCACCTTTAAATTTAATTTATTATAAAAGCACCGTTTTCAACACTTCCATGAAAGGAAATCTTATAATTGACATCTGGTAACTATTTTAAGTATTTTATAACTGGAAAATTATAGTGGAAAGAAACGTTGATTACATTAGATCTATCACCTGAGGGATTGTTGCTGGTATTCCTTATTTCAGATTATTTTTCATATTCAAATTTATCAAGTATTAAATTAATACTTATAATCAAACTTACTGCCTTGTATGATGCCATTTCTCTACCACCAGCATCAGTATAAATTCTAGTTTGTGATTGACTAGCTTTAAGCTAGCTACTTCTTTTAACAGAAAGGAAATTCTTTTAAAATAATTGATCATTGTTCTAATATAATCTAATGTTGGAGGACCTAAATTTAAATAAAAGAAAAAAAATACAGTAAATGAAAATTCTTTAATAACTGTTACTTTTTCTTATGCTACAAACATAGTATTTTTATTTTGCTATTAAGATTTTTCTCTTAATAGTTATGTTCGGAGCACCATTTCTCTTGATATTAAATGGAACCCAAACTTTTCTTTTATATTAAAAAAAGAAGGATTTAACAGGTTAGGTCATATTGGACGATGAATGAATGAAATGGGGGAAAGGTGAAATGATACCCAAATGAGTCCAAGGTCTATAGAGATTAGAGTTACCTGACATCCATCTTTCAGGGTAAGGTAAAAACCCTGGGAAAAGAAATCTTATCTATGTAAGTTACCCTGAACGAAATTCGAACTTGGTACCTCTTGAACATTAGGCAGAATGCTGCCACCTATACTAAAGAGGCAGGTCCCAAACTTAATCTTAGAATTTATTTTTGTGCTACTACAAATAAACATTTGATATTAGCATTGCACTTGAGTAAAAGTATTATACAGTATGATGTATTGATAATTTATAAAAATGAGTTGGATTAGAAACATTTGATAGTTAAAATGTCAATTTTGTGTTCTGCTTTTCCTGTTACAGCAGCATTTAAACAATATTAATAACAAAATTTTGTGCAATAAACATAGTAACAAGTGCCTCAGGGTTTGTTGTATTCAACAACCAAATCTTTTTTCTTAACAAATTTAATTTTAAATATTACAAATAGAAGCATTATTAACAGTGAAGTTTTTTCTTCATGTTGAAGTTTTGTTGAGTCACACTTGTTTACACTCGCCTTCACTTATTATTTTTAAAAACGCTGGAACGTTTTCCAGGACATTTGCCCTCTTCCTCAGCAGTTTAGTGACTGACTCTCCCCCTTCCTTTCCTCTTCCTTCTCCTGTATCTGATCCTGTTGTCATATGGTGTTAGGAGCGCAAAGTTTTAACACTTCATTAAGTGGTGGGATTTCAAAATTTTAACATGTTCACTTCATTCTCTTGGAGATCAAGCTGAAGGAACACCAGAGAAACATAAAACTAAAGCAAATAGAAAAATCCGCTGTATCAAATCATTTTTGGAAAGAAAACCACAACATTGGGCAAAATATAAAACTGTTGAAACCATTAGAATCACCAATAGAATTAGACATCTGGGAAAAAATCCACATAATTAAAAACAGTGAACATGTACAAAAGTGAATCGAGAATATATTGACACATTGCTTCACTCACACTGTTTATTCACAGGACATGTTTCAAGAGCTCTTGCTCCTATCCTCAGCTGATACTCGATTGATACTCGATTGAATCGAGTATCAGCTGAGGATAGGAGCAAGAGCTCTTGAAACATGTCCTGTGAATAAACAGTGTGAGTGAAGCAATGTGTCAATATATTCTCGATTCACTTTTGTACTAATTTGTGCTTCACTGTCCCTACGCTTCTTTCAAGTTTATACTTTGAACAGTGAACATGTTATAAATTTTGAAATCCCACCACTTAATGAAGTGCTAAAACTTTGCGCTCCTAACACCAGATGGCAACAGGAGAAGGAAGAGGAAAGGAAGGAGGAGAGTCAGTCACTAAACTGCTGAGGAAGAGGGCAAATGTCCTGGAAAATGTTCCAGCGTTTTTAAAAATAATAAGTGAAGGTGAGTGTAAACAAGTGTGACTCAACAAATTTAATTTTGTTAGAAAATTACAAGGGGCTTATAGTGAGTAGGCTTCATTGGTTTGCAGCTTTAACAATTTTTTAAGCCTTAACAAAATGTTACAGAATATTCCTGAATTATTCTTTGTATTTGACATTACTCCAAAAAAAGGAAGCAGTGGTATTCAGCGTTACTAAACATTTTACCACACAACTTATTTAGTTTTAAATATTGAATCAATTAAGTGAAGTTTGTTAATTTAGTTAAATAAGTATGTTACAGAGGCCCATAATACATACTAATTGCTTTTCTAAAAAACTAGTAAAGGGGAAATGGTGAACTTAGCCTTAGCTAGCATTCACACAAGAGACCGTGAGATTTCTCAAAATAACAAAGGTGCAGTTGATGATCAGTTTCCTAAACATGTGAAACTTTGTGGTGTTTGATACTCTTGCAAATGTAAGGACAAAATTAACACTTTAAGAGAGTGTGCATATATATTTTCATAAGGATTGACTTTTGAGATTTAAAAATTAACTACCACTAGGGTTTTTAATGCACTTCCTGCATATAAAATGAGCTCAAAATCTATTGTGGAGTTAGTGAAAATAAACAGGATTTAAGTAAAACATTTAAGTTATTTATCCTAAAACTGTATATTTGGCTTATATCTGCCTTAAAAGCTTGTATTATTCTAAATTCTGGGGTTTATTGTACTGGGTGGTCCTTGCTGATAATTTTTAATCCAATTAACATAGAGTGCAACACAATAAAGTTAGACAACTTAGTTTGAGGAATATAGAACACTTCGGAGAATGAGAGGAGAAGGGGACCTGGTCAAGGGGACCAGGTTTCAAACCTAATGGTGTAAAAATTTATGTATGCTGACAAGTCAGTTCCTTACATTTGGTAGAATAGGATAGGATAGAATTTACAGATGGGATTCAGCACATCAACCAGACTGATTTTTTATACCTATGCCCCAAGTGCGGCACCCTCAAGAGGAAGGAGGAGATGAGGGCAGCCAACCCCAAAAAGTCACACGGTGCAGAGAGCAGGGTCCTTACCTTCACCAGTTTGAAACTCCCCAGCAATCTAATACAACCTGCATCCCACCTGCTGTGGTTCTGAAACAGCCCACTAAGCAGGTTTGGATACTGGAGAATGCCATCCCGGAGCTTGGAAGTTCCTGGCAGGCTAGTACAACTGGCACCCCACTCACTGTGATGCTGAGCTCCACTAAGCCGGCTTAGAGACCAGAGATACCCTACCGAGGACGAGGGTGTTAACCAGGAGCATATCAACCTGCTATGCAGTGCCAAGACTCCTGCTGATGCTGCCACCCTGAAAGAGACCACCAGATAAGAGGTGATGTGAAATGATAATGGAGGGACAGGAAATTGAGAGGATATAATCAACTTGCCCAGCATTTGCCTGGTAACCTGAGAAACTCTTGAAAAAACCCATGGGTCAGGTAGGCCAGCCCAGGAAGCAAGCCTGGACTTCCCAAATGCGGTTCACAGGCAAAACCACCTGAGCTATCCCTCAGTATGCACATGGTAAATTATATTATGTAGATAAAATGTTTAAAAATGTTCTTTAAAAATGATAAAATTTTCTTCAGTAGCATATCAAAATTAAAAATCCAGCTTCTACGCTAATGTATCATATCAGTGTTTTTTGCCATTGTTTTAATTTTCTGTGTTTTTTCTGTATAACATTTTGAAGTTTGTAGTGTGCTGATTTTCTTTCTTGTGGTAAAGAGAGCAACCTAACTTTTCTCCCAAAAAAGAGAAACAAAAACATGTGATGTTGACAGTTACAATGACTGCAATTTCACTTACCTGTTGACCTTTTTTCTAGGGATTTTTTGCTTTCTCTCTCTCTCTCTTTTTCCTCTGGAAATTTGTCAAAATTGTGGGAAAACTTGGAGGAAACTAATTCAGGCTCCAGCCAAAAATTAAATGATGAACATTTTGACTTATGCTTCCAGTTGTAAAAAAACTTCTATGAAAAATGCTGCTGGGTAAGGAGATTCATTAGACAGCTTGAGCAGAATGCAACCATGCGATGTCATTGATTTGTTGAGAATAAATCATGGTAGTTATGAGCCAGCTGCTAGACCACTCAATCTCAGAGAGTGAGTGTGTGGTGTTTTAGGGCCCGTCGACAACAAGGTCATTTGGGCCCGTCAATCTCAGAGATGATGTTCATTTTGTTTCCTAGACTTAGCTCGTAAGATGCCTAATAGATCACACAATTGCACTGTATTCACAGAGATGTTCTTTCTTTTGCTCACAAGGATACTAAAAACCATGGTTTGCTTATTAATGATTATACATAAGTTTAAATTTAATGATGTAACATTCCAATAAATTTGATCACCCAGTTTCAGATTTTGTTTTCTGCCAATCTAATTCTTATGTGCAATAATTGAATATGGTGAAACAGGAAATGTAATGATAAGGCAGAAGTCTAAATAAGTTAAGTAATCTCTTATCAGCCTTAAAAATTAATGATACTGCGAGGTTGCCTTCAAAGTAATAATGAATTATTTTGCATCAATTGTTCCATTACCTTAAAACTAACACAGTTAATACAGCATCATTAAGGAGCAGAAATCAGCTGTTTTAATATTTGTTCAGACTTGCTGTATAACAATATTTTGGTGCTGAAGTTACATTTTGCTGGATTGATTCCAGTGTTGATGTTTTGTCAAGTTAAAAGGGTAGAATCAGAATTGTCAACTTATAATGATAATAGCATTGATAAATTTTGGAACAAATGAGGCATTCTGTCACTTTTTAACCTATATATATATTACAATTCAACTCTTTGATTAACTTTCATCTAATGTTTTTAGTATTAATGTTTTACTGCCATTATTTGGAGTGATCCAGTAGATCTGTGCATAAAGGATGAAAATACACATTAATTACATTTGTCTCCCAATGGTGTCTTCTGTTTGCTGTCAACTCTTTTATATACTAAACATATGGTCTCAATTTTGTTGAAAACTTTCTTTTGTATATAAGAGAATTACTGTGTAATGATTAGACTTATTTTGTTAAATAATATATACATTAATGAAGTATGCATTGCTTAAAAGTGTTAATATTTGACAGACTTCCTCAGCAGTGGTGGAACAACACCACTTATTCTCAGTTACTAAAAACATCAGTGCCAAATAGAGAATGTCTGGACTATAATGGAACTACTTTATTGCCACCCCAGCTTTGGAACCTCTAGTGTTTTAAGTCCAGTTTCTAGTAATATCTATCTACTGTTCACCTGTTGGAGGCTGTAGTGATTGGTTCAACACATGAGAGACAGTCTTAGGGAGAGCAAGTACTTTTTGCACAGGAAATGGTATAGTTTGCCACAGCAAAGAAAGTCCCAGGAGAATGAGGCGCAGGTGAGGTTAGACACGGTTCCACTACCCTGCCTAGTAGTGCTTTATGACATTCGGGTGTCATAAACATGCAACATTCTGATGCCTTCTACTTTTTTGAATAAATTTTGATTTTAGTATACTGAGTGAATAGGGCACATGTTTTTTCAACAGTTCTATTCCTTGCATAGTATGCATTACATTCACTGTCCCTGTTGCACTGTGTTAGAGTAGCACATTCCTGTCAGGGGCTTTCTTTGCATTGGCAAACAGTAGATTAATTTTGCTCCAGGTTTTTCTGATTTAGGATGTGAAGTTCTTTTACAAGTGAAAAAGTGTATCATAGGGACCAATACCTCACTTCTCTTCCAAAAGAAGCGTGTTGAGGTTTCTTGCACCTAAAAACCTCTACTGAACTCTGCTGGAGCAAAGATTTGTGTAACATATATTTGTATAGATATCTTAAATAATTTCAGACTACTATAAACTATTACTTATTTATAAACTTGAAAGAAGCGTAGGGACAGTGAAGCACAAATTAGTACAAAATTGAATCGAGAATATATTGACACATTGCTTCACTCACACTGTTTATTCACAGGACATGTTTCAAGAGCTCTTGCTCCTATCCTCAGCTGATACTCGACTAGTGCAAGTTGTAGTGGTTTCTTCTTTCTCCGTATTGTCAATAGATGGCGTGATGTACTTGTCAAAGATGTCCGGTGGTGGAGTTTCAAAATTCATGACATAACATGACATTCATAACATAACATAACTCTTGCACCTCAAAATAGGTTTAATATCAGAAATTTGTTAAAAGGCCCTCCCAAAAATTCAATCACTACCAAAGAAAAACCAGGAATCTATGAGATCAAATGTGAAACTTGCCCTAAAATGTATATAGGAAAAACAAAAAAAAATATTAACATCAGAACTAAAGAACACATGAGAAACATTAAAAATGGTGAAACAGAAAAATCAGCAGTGGCTTTTCATTTTTTGAATACTAGACATGACATCAATTTGGAAACATCTCTAATAAAGTACGTTAATCACCCCATAGACCTTTCCGCATGGGAAAAAATCTTCATTAACAAAAATCGTCATAGAGTCATGAATTTTGAAACTCCACCACCAGACATCTTTGACAAGTACATCACGCCATCTATTGACAATACGGAGAAAGAAGAAACCACTACAACTTGCACTAGTCGAATATCAGCTGAGGATAGGAGGAAGAGCTCTTGAAACATGTCCTGTGAATAAACAGTGTGAGTGAAGCAATGTGTCAATATATTCTCGATTCAATTTTGTACTATTACTTATTTAATGATTCTTCCTAACTCTTTATTGTGAAACCTCTAAGAGGCATAGGAAAGAAGAGACTAAGTCAGCCAATCAATACTGTATGTTACATTATCTTAAGTAGCATATTTTACTGTATTGCATCATCTGAATTCCAGTGATTGAAGATGACTTGTACATTAAATATAAGCATAAATTTCACTTACTATCAAGTAAGGCAAACAGAGTGCTCTTGTTGTTCTGCTTTAAGCTCAGTATGAGGCAGACTGTTTCATTATAGAAATGTGTGTATATTTCTGGATAAAATATAACATTTTGTCAATAGTTTGAATTGTTTTATTGAATATAGAAAAATAAGTTTATTTTTATTATTTCTGAAATGTCTTCTCTACAACAATGTCTAGTGTAAACCATAAAATTAAGAATACAATCATATGTTCTGGCTGGCAAGTCAATCCTTATTACTGGAATTTCAATATCATTGGGATGCTAGTGATATTTGATAATCTTCAAAATAGCCGACCGCCAGTGGCAAGCATGCAGTGAAGCGCTGAAAGTATCGCTTCCCCAAGAATTTCAGGAGAAAAATAGAAAAACAAGGAAATTCATGCCAAACAATATTTTATCTGCACTGCATACATTTTCAAAATTTATTTGTGAACATCCGTAGTGCTATGGACAATTTGACAGCTGGGGTGTGCGTGGGTATATAGGAGTAAGGATGACACTGCAATCCAAGTTTAAGACTTGATTAATAATTGCTTCTTTTTATGATATTCACAGAAATCATGAAGTTGCCGACCAATATGCATCAATCTATATTAATGTCCGGAGTTATGTATGGGAAACATATACTACGCGATAGCTCGTGACTCCTTATGTATGGCAAGAAAAGATGCTTCCTTCAGCCATGTCTTCCTTTGTGGACAACCCATCCAGCTGTGCCCAAGATTCCTTTCAAAAAGCTGTATTATTCACACACAACAATCCTACCAAAGTGGTCCTTTTGTTACATTTTGTTTCGGTCAGCAACTACTAAGAAGGGTCCTAGCCTCTTTTCAAGTGTCGACCATATGGACCTCCTCTAGAAGCCAGCTACCTCATGGTAAACTGCTAAACTAACATCCTGTACACATTTAACAAATACACCAAATGTTCATTTGTACTCTTCTATGATTCTTTATTTATTGAATACCTAATTTTAGTATCAAATGCCCACGTTATATTATTTTACTGTCCCATAGTAAGAGAATATATATGTCTTGCCTGAACAACATGTAAAATATAATACCATTAGTCAGCAACTTCCGATTCTTTTACAATTACCTTTACACCATTAATTTTACTTGATACCTAGATAGACATTCATAAAAATTACTTACATTGCTACAGTTTTCTGTTTTCCTTATCTGATTTTTCATTAACTAGTTTGAAAATTTTGTTTTCAGAATTCTGTATCTCCTGACTAATTTCTTTTCTTACATTATCTGTTACCTGACCAGCTTCTTTCCTTACATTCTCTATTTCCTGACTAACTTGTCTGACATTTTCTAATGCTTGTTCTTGTTCTCTAACTTCTTTCCTAGTTCTACTTGTCATAGCTCTAACTTCGGAATACTATTTTCTATCTTGTCTTAAACTCTGATTGTTACAGTCCATCTTTTCACTTAAACTTTGATAGTTACTGTCTACCTTTTCACTTAAACTTTAAATATTATCTATCATTTTACTTAAACTTTGATGATTATTATTATCCATCTTTTTTAAACTCTCATTGAACTCATTCCTTAGACTTGTGAACAATTCTCTTAACTTCTCCTAACATATTTCCTTCCATTCCTACATTATTTGGTACAGTTATACTACACTCTGCTACTTCAAATAGTTCCTTCCTACTGTTATTATCAACCTCCTGAACTTCCATGTTTTCTACAGAATTTTGACTCAACATTTTTCCACTCCTCAAATACATTCACAATATTTTAGTAGAGAATATAACACTCTGTACCTTTAATTTGTTTATGTCTCCCAATGCTGTCACTGACAATGCCGGCCTCCTTTCTTCTTTCCAGTCAAACTGCTCTAGAACTCCTTGTTGGGTCGAACCTCCCCATGTCAAACCTCCTTCTTGTGTCGAACCTCCTACTTGTGTTGTGTCTCCTACTCATGTCGTACCTCCTTTTCGTGTCGTGCCCGGTATTGGTGCGCCAGTTTGTCACCACTTTTTCCGGGTAACATTATGCAACTTTGAAGCAATGTGTTGTCTAGCCTTAGTCCCGAGCAAGGGTATTATCCTAGGGTGTGCGTGGGTATATAGGAATAAGGATGACACTGGAATCCAAGTTGTTAAGTAATAATTGCTTCTTTTTATAATATTCACGGAAATCGCAAAGTTGCCGACCAATGTGCACCAATCTATATTAATGTCCGAAGTTACATATGGGAAACATATACATGATAACATGTGGTTCCTTATGTATGGCAAGAAAAGATGCTTCCTCCAGCCACGTCTTCCTTTGTGGACGACCCATCCAGCTGTGCCTGAGATTCCTTCCAAGAAGCTATATTATTCACACACAAGAATTCTCTCCTTTTGTTACATTTGTTTTGGTCAGCAGCTACTAAGAAGGGTCCTAGCCTCTTTTCAAGTGTCGACCATATGGACCCCCCTAGAAGCCAGCTACCTCATGGTAAACTGCTAAACTAACATCCTGTTCACATTTAACAAATATACCAAATGTTCATATGTACTCTATTACGATTCTTTATGTATTGAATCCCTAATTTGGGTATCAAAGTATACTTCAATAGCATTAGCAATAGCGTTTCACATAGATTGGTATTTAGTGGTGACAAGTAGGAAATTCTTGTGAAGTTTTAAGTTATTAGCAAAAGTGTGAAATGCATACTTTCTACATGTAGGCTAACAGTTCATACAGTGTGGACCAGCTCTAGGAAAAATTGGGATGTCTGAGTGGAGAGGGGAAGCAAGAATATGTATGCTTGTAGTGTAACCAGTCTTGCAATGCAAGAAGGGCCTACGTGTGACTGTATAATAGAAAGAGTAGCCTTAATTCTTTGAGTGATTATTTTCTCTTATTTTAATAAAAATTATTATTTGGAGTTTCCCTCATTTGTCTCACTTCCCCTCATGCTTCGCCACTATCAACCACTAAGTATACCTGATGCTTTATTGTCACACCAGTACAGATTTATAACTGTGATAAAGATATATGAAGCATCCATCATACTCAAGTATGTATTAGATCAATATATTGCTGATGTCGAAATTGCATCACATATAATCACTAATGAACAAGATAAAGTAATTGCTAAAACAAATGCAAAACCATACTTCAACAATTATCATCTCCAAAGTATCAAAAGGCAGATCCCAAACAAAAAGAATCAATACAGCAACTGAATTTCAAACCAGTATTATATTTGAAAGCAGATAAAGGTAATAAAACTGTTATCATGGACAAAGATGATTACACACGCAGAGTTATAAAACTTCTAGAAAATCAGGAATATGAAGAAATAAAAAAGAATCCTCTATGAGCTTTGGTTGTTTCAGCAAATTAGACAGTAAAAGAAAGTACAATAATACCTGAAAAAACAAAAACAAGCTTAGTCCCGAGCAACCCAGTCTTACCAAAACTATATTGGAAATTAATTGTTCTTTCATACTAGCCGTGTGTAGGACGCACTATGAAAGGGTAGAGCTAGAATGAAATATTCAATGCCATAGCCGGGATTTGAACCACGGATCTTCTAGTTTCCGTGCAGCCGCTCTAACCATTTGAGCTACTATGGCCAACGTGCCAACATGACATTACCGGGAGAAACACGAGTCAGTTGGAGAATTTAATGTCACGTTGGCCATAGTAGCTCAAATGGTTAGAGCAGCTGAACGGAAACCAGAAGATCCGTGGTTCAAATCCCGGCTATGGCATTGAATATTTCATTCTGGCTCTACCCTTTCAAAACTATATTGTTTACCAAAAATCCATAAAAGTGATGACAGCATGAGACTGATTATCAGCAATATAGATGCAATGAAATGTGTAGTGTTTAACGCCCACTTTTACTACATACGGCACCGCAGGCGGTGACACTGATGATACATGAGATGAAGATGGAGCACCGGTGGAATGAGATGGCGGGGGAAACCGGAGTTCCCGGAGAAAACCCGTCCCAGCGCCATGCTGTCCACCACAAATCTCACTTTGCGGTTGCTTGGGATCGAACCCGGGCCGCCTTGGTGAGAGCCAAGCGGTCTAACCACTGAGCCACTGCGCGGCCTAATATAGATGCACCTACATATTATTTAGCAAAGTGGTTAGTATACAAAATGGATCCCACACAAAGATATCCTTCTCTCGGCATAAAAAACAGCTTAGAATTGGTTGAAAAATGAAATAAAGTAAATATTAATACTAAAGAAATTTTAGTCTCCTTTGATGTCAGCTCATTATTTACGAGCGTACCTACAGAAAAGCTATCAAGTTTGATTAAGCTATGGCTTTCAGATCAAGGTTTTACTGAAACCCAAATTGAAGGATATAATAAACTCATTAATTTATGCATCAGCCAAAACAGCTTCATGTTCAATCAAAGGTATTACAAACATACCTCAGGGTTAGCTATGGGCAACCCCATATCACCGTTATTGGCTGGTTTATATACGGGTTATTTGGAAACACGGGTGACAAAAGCATTTCCACATATTTTTAAAATGTGGTTTCGTTATGTTGATATCTTTGCCATAGTACCAGAAAAATTAGCACAGGATGCGTTAAAACTATTGAATTTACAAGACTAATCTATAAAATTTACTACTGAAACAGAAAAAGATGGCTGGTTACCGTTTTTGGATCTAAAAATTATGAGGATAGGAGATAAATTAGAATTTGGCATGTATAGAAAATCAACACATGTGGATAACTACATTAAAAACAACTCCAATCCAAAAGAACGCCAATATGCAGTATTTCACAGTCTAATCCATAGGTTAGTGAACATTCCACTGACTATGGAAGAAATTAGCAAGGAAGTGGATCACATAAAATATGTTGCAAATGTAAATGGCTTTGATCCAAAATTTATTACAAAAATGATAAACAAACGTAAAAGACAGAAAACCATCAAGGACATTAGTACGTTAAAAGCTGATGACTTAAAGAAAATATATTACAAATTTACATATCATCCTAAGGCTTTTAATAAATTTAAAAGCATTTTCCATCATTCCCTTATACAACTAGTTCCACATAACAAATACAGCATGAGAAATACACTAAATCACCCGCTCAAAAACACAAATTATCAGGAATTTATAGTGTAAAATGTGAGGATTGCCATGAAATATATATTGGAAAAACTAAAAGAAACTTTTAAACAAGGATGAAAGAACACATGAGATGCATAAAATACAAACAGATAAATCAGCCATAGCCCATCATTTTTGGTCAAAAAATCATAATATTTCTAAAGAAATCAAACTTTTGGTACCAGCAAAAAAGTATTGGGAATTAACAGTTTGGGAAAATATACACATTTTTAAGAATAGAAAGAGAGCCATGAATTTCGAAATACCAATAGTGGATGACATCATTCAACTCGAACAGCGCCAGGAGAGGGAGGCGGTCACCTAAAGAACTAGTCAAACATCAGCTGATGATGGGGACGTGTGGTCCTTGAAACATGTCCTAATTTTAAATGTAAGTGGAGCTAAAGTGTTTTTATAGTTTGACAAGTGATTTAAAAAGATTTTATTGATAAAGCTCCACTGTTTATAAATACTTCTATTTTATAATTTTAATGTATTAGCTCAACACAAATGAATAGAAATATATGAAGTATTAGTGTCAAATACAAGCTATTGGACTTGATTCAAATTTAACTGCTCCTACAGTATGGGACATAGCCATATATTAATTAGCCGAAAGAAGCCAGAAGTCTGTGTTATCTGTCTAGACTGACAACAAACATATGAGCATTTACCAGCATGCAATTATCTGATGCAATATTTATAAACACACTAAAAATGCCTATATGGAGCAGAACGATTCTGTGTTCAGTTAAGACGAGATCAGAAATGTTAAATTTTGAATACAAATTAAGTTGCAATTTTTATTATAAATGTGTGCTTAGTAAAACTTGTCCAATTTCTCAAACAGTACATATTAAGGCAACATATCAAAGAAATATGACAAAAATCTAAATGTTTGGCTTTTTAATTTTTTTATAATGCTTATATTCTGTATAAGCATTATAATGCTTATAAGCAATATAATGCTTATAAGCAATATAATGCTTATATTGCAGAGATAACTACGTGTTTAAAACTAGAGCAAGGGCTTTCTTGCAGGAGCACTGCTTTTACACAGTAAAGGAATATCTGCAATTTAACAAATCCAGATATTCACAAAACATGAATTTACTTAGCTTGTTCATTTCTCTCATTTATAATTATATCCAATTTGTGTTACATTATAATTGAATGTAGGTTAGGTATATTTGATGTTTAACTTTGTAATATTAAGTGTAAATTTTCTGTTGTATCCTATATCAAGGTACTATGTACAGATTTGATTTTAAAGGATGAATAAATTTGAATTGAATACTTTCATGCTACATAATTTGATCACCATCAGCACCTTTTGCAAAGCTCTGTATGGACCATTTTTCAGTATTTTTTCACTATTAAAGTCTACTATAGTTTTTAATTTATAACCTTGGAATTTTTAGTAGAGCTTT
Source organism: Mantis religiosa (assembly GCA_030765055.1). Taxonomy (NCBI): domain Eukaryota; kingdom Metazoa; phylum Arthropoda; class Insecta; order Mantodea; family Mantidae; genus Mantis; species Mantis religiosa. The sequence goes on from CM060958.1 coordinate 85,188,226, forward strand.
CTATATTAAGTAGTTGAAAATGATTGTGAAGTTACTTAAAAATATTGAAAAATTCCTTTAAAATTGTTTTTCTTAATTCATTTTGTTAAAAATTAAATAGCTCAAAAATAAAATTATTTTTTATCTTATATACCATGATAATCTATTAGCACCTTCACTATATGTAACAACAGGGAGAAAGTAACTCAGTGTTCAAGGAAGGGGTTAAGCCTGGCAGAGAGCTGCATGGAAAAGGAATGGCAAGAGGAGGTAACTCTTCACTTGCAGTTCTAATATTTACTTTAATGTACCTAAAGGTTATGTTACATTACGTTATTTAGCACAGTTATTGAAATGCTGCAGAAACTAGAATTTCCTGCTTGGTGTTAGAATAGGTCTGGCATTCTGACTTTTCAAAAAAGAAAATAGTACAAAATAATAATTTAAGGGACTGAGCATCAAGAATATTTCTAGGCAGCTGGAGGATGCCAAGTATTTGTTTCTTTCTACATTAACATAAGCAGTGTAAAATGTTTTGCAAATTTTAATCAAGTATTGGCCCCCTTGTGAATATTCAGCAATATTTCCTCTTAAAATAAAGCATTTTCCTACTAATATAAGCACATCAACAAAGCAAAAGTGATCATTATAAATAAAATCTCAAAAAACTTATATTCTTATATAATCTTTATACCAAATGGTGTAGAGGTTTTGCAGAGAGCTCTTCATACCTTTCTATTTAAGAATAGCTTCTTATCTGCTCCTTTGTCACTTTCAATCCATGTTTTTTGTGGCATTCCTCTGGGATCTAAAATGTAACCCATGGCTTAACAGCCCAAAGTGGGCCTGAGCCTGCCAACCGGACTGCAGTCCTCTCGCCTATGTATGTAAGGCACAAGTGTGCGATCATCCAACCAATATGGGGAGGAGATGTGGCCATCATCTCAGCGTCCCCAGCCAGAAAGTTGGCTTTCTAAACCAGGCTTTGCTACCTAGCGTAGCTTCTCAATTTCCTCACGATGCTCAGTGGACACTGGTCCCGGGTCTTCAAATCCACACCCCCGAGGGATTGGATCAATCCAAGGTACATTCTGGGCGCAGGAAATCAAAGTACCCACTATGCCATGGTGCAGCACCCTCTGGAATCTGCTTATGCCTAATTCATCTATTTGGGCTAAAAGCTGACATAACTGATTTGAATGGATATACAGATGTCCAAATATTATATTAAATATTTTAAAAGGGAAGGTTACAAGATCACATTTCATAGTTGTCTAAACCAACTGTGATTTCTTTATGTATGCTTGCATATTTGCTTGCTTAATGTTTTTGGTGCTGAAAGGTTCACTTCATACACTATTGTTTAACAGTTATTCATCTTACTTCATAGTATATATCTACTGAATGAATACTATGCACAATGTGTGTTATGTCTTTGTGAATCTAGTGACTTATTGCAGGCACTAGTCTGAATGACCTTGCTCTTCAGTAGCTTGCATGGGTACTACCACTGTATTCACACATGTGTTCCTGAAAATTTGATGGTATAATGCCTTCTGTATAAATCGTGTGCATCAAAAATCTGCTGCGGAGTAGAACTGCAACGCCCAAAACTGAAGTCTGGAAACTGCCACTTGCAAGTAGCTGCTGGACATCCCTTGTACATAGAATCCCTTGGACATCTCATGTACATAGAATGATGACAAGGCTCCGATGTGCTCTTTATCTTGCCAGTCCTTATTCATTTCCCGCCTGCTCATCGAGTTGGCTGTAGACAGTCCTTCACTATATGCCCTGCTAGCTACATCCTAGTGCACACCACTTGACGCTTTGTAGAGTCGTTTACCAGATGTCCTGGCTTGCTGCAGGAAGGCCACAGAAGTTTGCTGCAAGTATAGTATGTTTTATTTTAGTTAATTGATGGAAATTAATCATTTCTCCACACTCGCCGTTTATAGGCTAAGGTTTTTGATGGAGATCCATGGTTCAAATCCTGACCATGGCATTGAATTTTTCATGTTGGCTCTATCCATCAAGTATAGTATGGTTTGTTGCATAAGTTATTTCTAAAATATATAAATACATACTTGAAAAGTGAATTACATGTTAAGAAAGGAGAAGTTGGAACTCCCTTCACAAAGTAACTGTTATAGGAGTTCTAATAAACCTAATGTAATACATGAGGAACACCTGCATGTTCAAAAAACAGAAATATGGTGCAGTGATGAGAGAATAATACAGATTTTTTTTTTTTATCCAGAGAACAACAGAGGTATGTGCAAAACATTTTTAATAACTAATTAATTGAGAGAGAATGTGCTTTTTTAAACTTTTCAGCAGGACTCTGCAGTTATTAACAACATATGGCCCCCTCATTCTGCTTAATTAAATCCCTGTGATTTTAATCTCTAGGGGGAGGGGTGTTAAAAAAGAAATTCTACAAAGAAATCCTGCACACTTTAGTCAAGTTGAAACATTGCCAAATGAACTTCTAATGTTAAAGCGGATGCTTTGTAAGTGATACAACAAGCTGAGACAGCAGAAGCTCACTGCCTTTTTTTACTACCAACTAGTTTGTATCTGTATTGTGTACAGTGCAAATACACAGGCTATTGCAGTACATACAGTGTATGTGTTTGTAGGTGAAAGTTGCGGATAGTATTTTCTGAACTACATTAAAAATATTTTGGTGATGTACATGTTTTATCATTTTTCCATCATTCTCTGGATAGCCTGGATTTTCATTAACTTGGAGCAGTCCCGGTCCCAGTTGATCTGAGTAAACGATGTTCTACTGTAGTTATAAAGTCTATTCAATTTTTATATTAAAAAACACTGAAGTTTAAATATTAGTTTTCTTTTGTTGTTTCATTTTTCCAACATTCACAGTCAAGTAAAACTACAATTTAATTTTTGTTGTTGTAATTTACGTCCTCCAATGTTAAGTCATATCGGACGATGGATGAAATTGGTGAAATGGTGCTCAAACGAGTCCGGGACCATGGAGCTTAAAGTTAACTGACATTTGTCTATCAGGATAAGGGAAAATCCCGGAAAATACCTTATTTAGGTAACTCACTCTGACCGAGATTCAAACTCGGGACCTCTTGAAAGTGAGGCAGACATGCTACCACCACGCTACCGAGGCGGGCCTACAATTTAAATGATTGATACTCTCATTCAATATATTTCATTAATTTAAGAGCTAATTGGGACTTTTTTTTTCCCCAACCTTCATTTCAACAGAAAAAATGAAAAATAGGAATTTAAATTTACAAAAATAAAATCACAGACAGCGATAATTATATCAAGGTGAACAGCTTCAACCCCTTCTCACAGAAACAAACTACTATAAACATTTTAGCCACAGACTGATTAACTTACCCCATAGAAGAAAGAATATTGTACAGAATACAATTAGACAGTAAAAGCAACTTAAATCATAGGACAAAAAGAATACAAACCTTCAAATATTATGAGATAAAAATTATCAGAATTTTTTCTGCAGTCTTTACACAAATGTTTTAAAAAATTTACATACCACCCTAGGACTACAAAATGTAGCTTCAAAACATTTTAATAATTATAACATAATATTACTGCCCACAAACACATCAAAAGAACAAGAGACAAAACAATGTAAGACTTGAAAATTTCACGCCGATGATTACTATTTCAGGAAATTACTAATCAGGAAACTCAGGTGTCCTGAAGAAGGCTATGGAGTCAAGCTGGCCGAAAGCTCGAACAACTTAATCAATTTAACATGGCTAGTAACCTGAGAAGCCTTAATTACAAAATATTTTCCCACAGTAGTAAAATGACTACAATGAAGAATTAACCTAACAACAAACCTCACTACCATCATAACAGATATGGAAGACTGAAAGCCTATGACAAGAGATTTCACATAATCAATGATGCTACATGCACCTGCAGCAGAGGAGACGAAATGACAGAACACATCCTGTATTACTGCATCAAAAGGAAGGACCGAAGGAAAAAACTAAGGATGCAAATAAGCAAGTAGGGAAATGGCAAGTACATAAACTGGCACCTGTGGGAGAATATCTAAAGGACTTCAGTGAGTATGTCAACACAATCAATCTAGAAAGTGCAGAATAACTGAAACAGAAGTGTAAATAAGTGAGGTAATTCTAAAAGACTTCTGTGATTATGTGAACACAATCAATCTGAAAACGCATACAATTTTAAGACCAGTTAATACAAACAATCAATCCAGAAACAAACAAACCAGAACATGTAATAATACTAATCTAATAGAACATGTGGATGAATAAAAGAATTAGAAAAAAAAACACACACAACAAAATGGACATCTTGAGTGGATTTCTGGCATTGGATGAGACAACAGATGTGTCATACTACTCAGGATTGATTTTTATTCAAGAAGCAAATAAAAGCTATGAAGTGTATGAAAAACTTCTTGATGTTGATAGCATTCACAGCATGGCTACTGGGGAACATATTTTTAAGCGAATTGAAAAGGCCACTAATAAAAAATAATCTTTGATAGAAAAACTTGAAATCTATTACAACCAATGGAGGCAGAAACATGTGTAATAAAAATAAAGGAATGGTTGCACTTGGGTCAAAGGCTGCAGAAAATGGTGGTTCAAAACCATTAGTCTTATATTGTATCATTCATCAACAGTCCTCATGCGGAAAATGTTTGGATAAGTCTGAAGTTGTAAAACCAATTATATCAGTTGTTAATTTCATCAGATCTTTGAGCTGTATCACCAACCATTCTGCAAGTTTACTATAGAGATTGTCAATAGCTGTATGCTGGCTTAATTGCAGAAAAGTCCTTCACTGATTTTTTCAACTTTAAGCAGGGATTGAAATTTTTTTGAATGAAAAGCATCATCCTTTCACTGATTTTCAAAATAGTGAATGGCTTTGGAAGTTCAAAAAAGATTAAAACAGATCACAGCTCTTTCACCAATGAAACAAGAAATTAGATTTGCTAAATTTACATAACACCCCTGGGCCACAAAAAAGTTCCAAAAAATATTCAAGGAATATAACATACACTGGCACCAAAAAAAAATTACAACATTAAAAACCTGCTTAAGAGCAACAATACAGATAAGATAAAACCAGAAGAAAAATCAGGCATTTACAAGATAAAGTGAAAAGACTGAACAAATTTACATAGGTAGGACAAAAAGAAACATAGGCACTAGAAAGAAAGAACATTTCAGGCACCTTAAGATACAAAATATTGATAAGTCTGCAATAGCAGCTCATTTCTGGTCTGAAAATCATGAGATTGAAGATAGCACCAAATTGCTAAAATACGTACAAAAACATAGGGAGCTCGTCATCTGGGAGAAAATATACATAGTAAAGCATAAAAACCAACTAATGAATTTTGAAATCCTGCCAGAAGACAACCCCACCTTTAAATTCACAAAATCAACAGATGGCAACAGCAACTCCAGAACTACCCACACCACTGGATCAAGCTTTAGTCGCAATAGAGCTGATGATGCGAACAATATTTCACGAAACATGTCCTTAATAAAGGTACCTAAGCAAAGCTGATGTGTATAAAATATGACTCATCTATAACTTAATATTAGCATTCTATGACGGAACATATGAATGAACTGAATTTAAATTGCAAGGAGAAAGGTCTCTTGGGGATTATTGTCCAAGAGAACGTCACCTAAAGCGATACTGGCTACCACTCATGGCATGTGGGCATTACCGGTACCATAAGGCACATATTTCAGCCTGAAACAAATTTCTCCTCACCCAAGATTTTGCCTGGGATAGCATTCTTTTCATCCAAGACTTCCTGCTTTAATTTCATTGTGGTGCACACGGATTGTTGTACCCGAATTTTCAGCCATTGAGGAGTAGCCCCAAACTAATTTTCACCTGCCATCCTGCAACTACCACATCCCGTCACTACATGGTTTAATCCTATCAATGGTACCCCTCCCCATGGGCTGTTCCTCAGTCCGCCAATGCCTCTGCTACTGCTGCTGCTGTTGCTGCAAGGAGAAAATCAACTTCTTCCTGATTTTACACACTAATATAAAATTATTCTGGCTCAAAATAATACTGTTTCAATCACAAATAAATAAAATATGTTTCCCACATTTTAAAACATGTGAAATATTTAGCCACACTACTAAGTTTGAGTTACCTGTCAATTTTGCAATGATTTGAAGATAAATTTTGATACTACTTTCTCACATCGTGATGTTATTGCAAATCAAATTAAGATTTTTAAAAATATTTTGATACTGACACTGAAACTCTAGCCTGGAATTTCAAATGGAACTTATTAATATACAGTGCAGTGATATGATTAAGAACAAATATCAAAACTTGTCTTTGTTGGAATTTTATAAGTCTTCCACTCGTACAATTCACATAAATTTGCTCGTGGGATATTTTCTGTTTTTGGTACTCTTACTAAGTTAACTGACGAGCATCTTAAATCTGTTTTAATAATTGGTACAAGTAAAACTGGTCCGCAACTGCAAACTATTATCAGTGGAAAACCACAATTACATAAAAATCATTAGTATTTTTTATCAGTGAACATTATAAACTGTCAGTGGGATCCATTTAAATTATGTTTAGTTATTATCTCAAGTTAAATCTTCTGCATATTGCACTTTTATAAAGCTTTATCTAGCAAGTAAATAAAACTGAGTTATTATCATTCTGTTTTTTTTTTTTTTAATCCAACTTATCACAGCAACAATAACAACAATAAGCCATTAGCATTGCAGATTGGATTGATCACATTGATGGGCCGGATTAGGCCTGTGTGTTGACTTTGGAGACCTCTGATTTAAATTACTGACTTAAAAATATATCAAATTGTGCCCATAGTGCAGTAGTAGTGCACCTGCCTCTGATGCAGGGGTGTTGGGTTCAATCCTCAGTATTGGTGTGAGGATTTTTCCTTACTGGCTCTAGGTGCACTCAGCCTCGTGCTGCCAATATTATATATATAATTAACATCATCCAAATGTTAAGTCTTATTGACCCTCTAATAGCCCAGGATCCATAAAGCTTAGAATTACCCAAAATTCATCTTTCAGGATAAGGGAAAATGCTGGGAGAAAAAAAAAAAAAAAAAAAAAAATTACCCAGATAACTCATCCTGACCAAGATTTGAACTCGGCACTTATTGCACATGAGGCAGACACGCTACCACCTATGCTACAGAGGTGGTCAGCTATCCTGTTGCTAAAGTATCATCCCTACAATGACAAGCATTTGCCTTATGGTCAGGGGAGTTGGTACCATGACCCTTGCCTTGGCTGCAGCTGAAGAATGCAGCGACCAGGCCAGTGTACTCTCTCAAATACATTAACTCAGAAGCAGGTGCAACTAAAAAAGTAATAGCTTGTTGTAAAAATATTTGAGCATGAGATAAATAGTAGTTACAACTTAACTTGTCAGAAGTGTTTACTAATATGCTTGTTGATACATTTTTTTATTTACAACTCCTTTGTTCTTAGCACTGAAATGTTTTTCAAACTCTTACATAATCTTTGTATCTTTGACTAAAAGTAATACTTTGTTAGAACACACTTCATATAATTAATCTACCTTTAATTTTGCACCAAGTTTATTGCACCTAATATGTGATGGATATATTTTCCTGGAACTGTTGTACGTTAATACGAGTACTTCAGTTTTATACCTGAAGCAGTCATGAGATGTTTCAAGCATACAGATGGAGAAATTGTGATTGGAAATATCTATACTAACTGATTCTCCATCGGTAATGAATGCCCTTAAACACACTAGTGAAAGTTAGTTATATGCAGACATCGGAGCCTGTACACCTTTAAAGGGATATGAAGTTAACAATTAATGGACAATCTTCATTTTATAAATCAAAGTTTCGGCTATTATCAACAACCACTAAACAGCTTGAAGAATGTACTTTCAAGACGTCTAAAAGCAGTCGAGGAGGTGTCTGCAAAAATTAATATAGAGAATGCACCACCTACCAAACGGAAAAAAAAAATATGCCCGCCTCGGTAGCGTAGATGGTAGCATATTTGCCTCACGTTCAAGAGGTCCCGAGTTCGAATCTCGGTCATGGTGAGTTACCAGATAATGTTTTTTCTAGGGTTTTCCCTTATCCTGAAAGATAAATATTGGGTAACTCAAAGCTCTATGGACCTTGGGCTTATTTGAGCCTCATTTTACCCATTCCATTCACCGTCTGATATGACTGTACTTTGGAGGACATAAATTACACACAAAAAAAAGAACAAAAAGAACAAAAAATAAATTGTCCAGTATTCAACACAAAAATACTGGATTTTCAGTGCTGTGTAATATAAGAAATAAACTAAGTCTCGGACAAACACATGAAAATGATTTGTACTAATATGCACCATTAATGTGATTTGCGCAGAAAATTCACATTCAACAAATTAAAAATGAACGTGGTTGTTCACTGTAATTCCCGCATCAAAAGCAATGAGAAGGATGGCATATTGTAACGTAGCTTATACTTTGTATCCCTACCGGAATGTACACACACAACGCTTCAGTATGTCAGTATGCTTGATGACGTTTGTTGAAGTCGCACTTGACCTTGTATAGTACCTGTGAGCGTACATTGATTAATAAGGTGTACGGGATCCGAAGTCTGGTTATATGCAACATCATGATTACTCATTCATTCATTAGTATCTATTACATAGTAAAAAAATTATTATTAATGGACTCATTCAATCAATATTATACATCTAGCATATATTTCTTCTACAAATTTATAAAAGAGAAATTTTAAAATGTTTACAAATATCTTATTATGTTATATAACCTTCAAATATTTAAAAACACTTATATAGTAATATAACAGATCAAAGGAACATTGTCTTACATTGACTTGTATACAGTTACACAGTTTATCAGCTACTTTGTATAAGTAGTACAAAGCTTGATCATAAATATAAGGTTGGAAATGGTAAAAGAATTTTTAAAATTCTAAAGCACTGCAAGGAATGACTGGTCAATGTAAACACCAATCACCTAACATAAAATATTATAAATATATTGTTCTCCATTACAGTTTTCCAAATGAGTGCATTAAGAATTTTTCATGTAAATACAGATTATACAGAATGCAGAAAGTAGATGTAAATGGATTTTTTTAATCCATATAAACAAATTTATCAACAAGGCTGGCCGCATATCAAGGTTAGCACAATCGGGCAAGAAAGCCTAAACCATTGTACACAATAGGCAGCCTCAACTCACAGAAATATGGGCAGTGGGCAAGATCAGCATATCTGTACTAGCAAGTGGGCATTATGTTAAGAAGATTAAACTACCCAGCATGATTCTTGTGGCAAAGCATCTGATAAGTGATTATGACTTTTAGTCTACTGATTTCAGAAATGTCACTGGTTTTCCTGTATCATGTCTAGTTTTCAAGCTAATTGTGATTTACTGTCCTAAAATGCATCACTGCAGCTCCATGTTTTACTATAACAGGGCATTGACTGGGAATTGGAACAGGTAATTGGAAATTAGTATAGCTGTGCTTTGTCCTGTTCTTGCACATGCTTGTCAAACACCATTCCGCTCCAATATCAGTCTATTTTTATAATTGTTACCCATGAAATGCATTGCTGAAATGCAGAATTTTTGTAGTTTATGATAGTGGCAAAATTCTTAATGCTGTCTAGTCCAAGCTAAGTCATGAGTATGGTGAACGTCTGGCCTGTTGTTTATATTTTGTTTTGCTGTGAAAATGCCAAGTGTGTCAGGAATTAGAAGAATATGTGTGAATAAGCCAGACAGTCTACATCTACCTGGCTCAAGAGGCAAGTGTTGACACCAGGTGTAAAAGAAAAAAAGGTTACAAATAATGCCTTAATTGACCCACAAAAACTTATTTTGCCACTGGTACATATCAAACTGGGAATCATGAAGCAGTTTGTAAGATTTGGACAAAAGCAGCCCCGTTTTCATATATAGCAAGCAAGTTTCCATATTTTCAAATGCAAAAGTCAAGGATGGCATTTTTGATGGGCCACACATTAGCAAGCTGCTGAAAGACAGTACAAACTTTGAACAGAAGATGAATGCTGTGGAACTTGCTGCATGAATTTCAATGAGAGATGTCATGACAAAGTTCCTAGGAGTAAAGAGTGAACAGCATGAAACAATATTAAAGCCAATGTTGGGTCACATAAAGATTTGGGGCATAGAATGAGCCTGAAACTGCACTTCCTTCATTCTCATCTCGATCACTTTCCTGAAAACCTTGCAACTGATAATGAAGAAATGGGAGAGAGATTTCACCAAGACATCAAGGAGGCAGAAAGATGATATCAGTGGAAGTGGGATGTACAAATCACGGCCAACTACTGTTGGTGTTTGAAAAGAGATGTAAAACATGCAACAACCAGACACTGGGCAGCCAAGATGTCATTCAAAGGGGACATCTAGAACTGCTCACACTAAAGGTGACTGCAATTTTTTCCAGTAATAACATCTTCTGGTGTTGTTTCACATATACATTGCCTTCTTCATGAATTTAATTGCTAAAGCACAGTAATCATGAATTTGTGCATTTCAGCAATATGTAAACCAAGAGACTCTGGTTCGACCCTAGGTATTGGCAGTTATATAGATGAAACTTGTGTTTGTTTGGCCCTCTCTCACTAAAAGTAGTAGAGTAGACATGTCATGGGCTGTTTATAAAATATCACTATATTTTTTCTATGATATTTCCAAACTTATTTTAGTTTGTTCAGTACTTTTTATTCCTATATCTCTTATTTTTGAGTACCTATTGCAAGAAACCCTTACGTGATATGTAGAAACGAATAGCAGATTCATGTTAAGCGAGCCAAAATTAAAGATCACATGTCACATCACATGCTGCAAAAAAAAAAAAAAAAAAAAAAAAAGTTTCAAAATGCTGGAAAGAGTTATTTGAGTGCAGCAGCAGATGCATTTAACTAGTGTGCAGTGGTGGGTTATCAAGTATAAAAATGGCAATGTTCTAAGGTTCTGATATTGCAAATCTTACAGTCATCCCACCACTGGCTGTCTTTCTACTTCTGTTGACCTTCACTGGCATCCACTTCCACACGCTCGGGCTTCAGGCAAAAGGGTGTGATGTCACAGTGTACTCAGTTGAGGCTGCCTGGTATGCAATGAGACACTGTATATTGAACTCAACACAGAAAGAGCACCAGTTTGTGCTTGTGATACAATTTTCACTGTCTCTACAGGAATAAAAAAGATAAAATAAGTCTCATTGAAGTTGTACCAGAATATTCTGAGCTATATAACACCAAACATGATGATTTAAGAAAAGCTAAAGAAATAGACCTGGAGTAAAGTAGCTTATCAGCTTAAGTATCCTAACAAAGTTTTGAAAGAATATTATTACATAAGGAACAAACACTTAATTATCTTTGAAAGCGGCATTGTATTTTAAAGAGGACATATATAACCAGCACATATTGTCGCGAAACTGTATCTACGATCGTGCAGCTTGTTTACACAAAAGGAACTAATAGGCAGGCAGTGTGAAAACAAAGACCCAGAAGACAGAGATAGCATGCCGATAAGGGTCTGCCGAAGCAAACAAACTGAGATAAATGGAAATTTCTGGACTGATAGAGATTGTTCGGATTCTGGTTTATTTTCAAATCATCTAGAAATTATCAGTGAAGTATTTAAAGAGCCGACGACTGGCCAAGAGGGAGTTGCAAGTTGTAAACAGAGTGAGTTGCGAGAGGTAAGCAGAGAACAGCTGAGAGTGTTGTAAACTGAACGCTGTTTGTTATTGTCATCGACCTTGGAAGATTGTGTTGTGATATGTGATGTAATTTTGCTGCTACGGAGTGTATTTCTACGCAAATAAAGAACATTTAGAATTTTGGCAAATTGGACTTTTAATTCTACGAACCCCCAAAATCATTCTTTTACAATAACAGGTCATATAAGAACATTTAAGAAAATGTACAAAAAAGTACAAAAGAGAAAGAGAACCGGTCATGATTACTTGAATGAGCGTCTAAATAGGATAGGTATACTACCAACAAGTGAATGCCCCATCTGCACAGCTGGTGTCATGAATTCCTCCCACCTTCTGGTGTGCCTAGGCTTAAACGTTCTCCAGAAACACAGTGATATGTGTAATCTATTTTGGAAAGCCAGAAACATTTTAAAACTGACAGTATAAATTAAATATCTTTACTTGTTTATCTGCCTAATTGTTTATTTGTTCCCTCATGTTCACATGTTATATTGTTATTTGTAATTAATTCCTGTTAAATGAGTTACCAAATGTAATGGATTAAGTTCCAAATAAAGCCATATGTAACACCAACATTGGAGGTAAAGATAATTCTAAGACACTTAGAAGGAATTCTTAATTTTAAAATGAGATAATTTCTTTCTTTACATGAATGTAGTCCTCAAATAAAATTATGGAAATTACAAACATAATTGACAATATTAATGGATATAAATATTGTAGAAATAGTTTCATAAATCTTAACAGTACAAAGGCATAATGATGGTCAAATGTTTAAAAACAAGTCATGTTTTGAAAAAAAAGAAAATGAATGTACTGAAAAATTCATATCAATAACAATGGGATTATTGATTCACAAAGGTTATTTGAAATAAATTATGGTTTTTAATAGATTCTCAATTTTTGTGTAGAAACGTTCTGCCTGTCATGATTTACAAAATTAAATCTGAATGAAGATTCAGATCACATCAAGATTTAAATTTTATCAGATGTGGCTGTAGGGGTAGTGCACTCATGTCATGGCACTGCCTTAAAAAGGAGGAGAAGAAATACGCTTTTAAACTTTTTGCATACTTCAAATGCAGTCATGCTTACTATTTTTCAAAGCACATTGAAATGTCTTAGCCAACAACAGAAAATTACAGAAGCTGAAGGAAGCAGCTACAAGTCGTTAGTCTGCAACACAATTATACTACTATTCTATGGATCCATGCCACTTCAAGTTTGGCACTAATTTATATCAAATTTTTGTTTACCTTAGACAGCAGTGGAGAGTGATGCATTTGGGGATATGGGAAATTCATGCCAGTTAATAACTTCGGCAGCACATGCCAAGCAATAGTACCAATGATCTTATAGAAAGACTAGTATGCTATAGAGTCAACATGAAAAATTCAATGCCATGACCGGGATTTGAACCACAGATCTCCTGGTTTCCATCCAGTCGCTCTAACCCATTGAGCTAGCATGGCCAACCTGCCGTCCTGACATTAAATTCTCCAGTTGACTCATATTGCCCCAGTAGACCACAAGGGGCTCTCGCATTCAAGATACACCATTTTGTGGCGACTTACTATTGTAAGTACTTGAGTCCCAGGCTTCATCATTTAACTTTTATTATTTTAGTTAATTGACGGAAATTAATCATTTCTTCACACTAGCCGTGTATAGGCTAAGATCTTTGATAGATAGAGTCAACATGAAACATTGAATGCCATGGCCGGGATTTGAACCACAGATCTCTTGGTTTCCGTCCCATCGCTCTAACCCATTGAGCTACCATGGCCAACGTCACGTCCTGACATTAAATTCTCCAGTTTACTCATATTACCCCGGTAGACCACAAGGGACTCTCGCATTCGAGATACACCGTTTTGTGGCAGCTTACTATTGTAAGTACTTGAGTCCCAGGCTTCATCATTTAACTCTTATTATTTTAGTTAATTGATGGAAATCATTTTTTCACACTAGCCTTGTATAGGCTAAGATCTTTGATAGATAGAGTCTTCCAACACTGAGTCATATCAGACAGTGAATGAAATTGGTGAAATGATGCCCAAATCAGTCCGGGGTCCATGGAGCTTAGAGCTACCTGACATTCGTCTTTAGGGATAAGGGAAAACTCCAGTAAAAACCTTATCCAGGTAACTCACCCTTACTGAGATTCGAACTCGGGACCTCTTGAACGTGAAGCAGACATGCTACCACCACACTATCGAGGCGGGCCTTTCTGATTTTGATAACCTAGCAATCTCACTGAAAGTAATTGCTCATCACTGGATTTAGGATGCATTTGAATTAAGTATCCTAACTATGCTGCAATCTCTTTGCAATGCTAATAATAAACCATCCTTCTTTGATGCCAGTTTATTACTTGCATTCTGCTATGTGATACTGTGCTACCTTCAATATGTAGCCAACCTATTACAGTTATAACTGACATTACCAATCAGCAGGAAAAGAATTAAGTAAATCATAACTTCTCAGTTCTATTCGGTTTTCTAATGTACTTATGTGCATCATCAAGACATTATTTCAAATTCTAAGATGTAATTTAGTATGATGAAACATTTTTTGTTCTTTCATCATCCAAAAAACTAGAAAAATGTGAACTAGTGGAGAACAGTCGCTTGATATGCACAAAATTGCCAATATAGGAATTATGGCACTAAATTCTCTGTTAAAAAGTAAATGAATACATAGCTATAAAAATAATTATTAGACATTGCACCTTAAAGCACCACTCCTATTCAAAATAGAAGTACCCTTTAGGTATGTGTTTAAATATTTCCCTTACAATATCTAAAAGGGCTAAAACTAAAGACTCTACAGTCTTCTTTTTGCTTGCAAAACAATAAAGGTAAAAAATAAAATTACTAAGAAAATGTCTGACTTCTTGATTTCTGTATAGTACCACAGTCACTTTCACTATTTGCCTTAGCAGGAAAAGTCAACCTTTTCCATTTCCTTAATATATTATAAATTTTGGAGATCAGGATACTTTATAAGAAATCTCCACTAAATAATGAACAAAACTTACACACTTAAAAAGCTTCGATTACAAATACTTTTGTAAACAACAACGAAGGCACCTCTCTAGATGCACAATCTTTCCTATTTTGTTATACTTATTTTTATCTTCTCATTTCATTATCAGTGACTCAGATTTCATTCTAGATTTGCTGAATCTGCCACTTTGCAACTACTGTACCAGTTTGATTAACTTAATCAAACTGAGAAATGCTATGTATTCTCAGAATTATAATGAATGTTTATTGGCTGCACTGTATCATTTGCAGGATCCTCACTATCTTCACCAGGAATTAATTGATACTGTGAAGTCCTGAAACAAAAAGTAACACAAGACATTAGAGCACCTTTTGTTAAAAACTTGTAGTAGTAACAGTATCGATGATGATAACGATGATGATGATGATCATGATGATATAAATTTATCATAGGAAGTTATTTACTCATTATTTTAGTTAATTGATAGAAATTAATCATTTCTTCACACTAGCCGTGTATAGGCTAAGATCTTTGATACTTAAGAGTCAACATGAAAAATTCAATGCAATGGCCAGGATTTGAACCACAGATCTCCTGGTTTCCGTCCAGTCGCTCTAACCCATTGAGCTACCATGGCCAATGTGCCATCCTGACATTAAATTCTCAGTTGACTCATATATTACCCCGGTAGACCACAAGGGGCTCTCACATTCGAGATACACCGTTTGTGGCGACTTACTATTGTAAGTACTTGAGTCCCAGGCTTCATCATTTAACTCTTATAATGGAAATTAATAATTTTTTCACACTAGCTGTGTATAGGCTATGATCTTTGATAGATAGAGTCAACATGAAAAATTCAATGCCATGACCAGGATTTTAATCACGGATCTCCTGGTTTCCATCCAGTCGCTCTAACCCATTGAGCTACCATGGCCAATGTGCCGTCCTGACATTAAATTCTACAGTTGACTCATATTAACTAAAATAATAAGAGTTAAATGATGAAGCCTGGGACTCAAGTGCTTACAATAGTAAGTTGCCGCAAACGGTATATCTCGAATGCGAGAGCCCCTTGTGGTCTACCGGGGTAATATGTGAGTCAATTGGAGAATTTAATGTCAGGACGGCACGTTGGCCATGGTAGCTCAATGGGTTAGAGCGACTGGATGGAAACCAGGAGATCCGTGATTAAAATCCTGGTCATGGCATTGAATTTTTCATGTTGACTCTATCAAAGATCATAGCCTATACACGGCTAGTGTGAAAAAATGATTAATTTCCATTATAAGAGTTAAATGATGAAGCCTGGGACTCAAGTACTTACGATAGTAAGTCGCCACAAACGGTGTATCTCGAATGCGAGAGCCCCTTGTGGTCTACCGGGGTAATATATGAGTCAACTGAGAATTTAATGTCAGGATGGCACATTGGCCATGGTAGCTCAATGGGTTAGAGCGACTGGACGGAAACCAGGAGATCCGTGGTTCAAATCCTGGCCATGGCATTGAATTTTTCATGTTGACTCTAGTTATTTACTCAGTTTAAACGCATCATATTGTAATAAAAATAGTTTTAATTTTGCTTGAATGAATAATATATATTAAAACATACAGTGAAGTACTCTGAAGCAAAACTAAGATTTTTAAATTGCCATACCAATTATGAAACTTGATACATAAACATACCTTAGGTATCACTTAGGAAACAACCTAACTGTAATTTCTTTCACTTTCTAATAGTAGTTCCTAATGGGCTGCAGAAAGTTTATGTTCCACTACAGCTTATTTAACCAAGCGGGATGACTCATGCGGTTTTGTCTGTGGCCCCCCATTTTATTTCTGTGGCTGACTAACCTGACCCATGGGGTTTTTGGGGGCTTTTCCGGGTCACCAGGCAAATGCTGGGTAGGTTAATTACATTCCCTGAATTTCCTGTCCCTCCACTTCATCTCCATTATCATTTCTTTCATCTGGTGGTCTCTTTCAGGGTAGAAGTGTTGGCACGTGTCGGCGCTACATGGCAGGATGACATGCTCCTGGTAAACACTTCCTCATTTGGTAGGATGGTTTCTGGTCTCTGGGCCAACCTGGTGATCTGTTTCTGGACCATGGTGTGTGGGATGCTGGCTGTACTGGCCTTCCAGAGGAGTTTCCAACTGGTAAATAGTAAGGACCCTACCCTCTGCATTGTTTTGACTCATTGGATCAGCTGCCCTGTCTGTTCTTGCCGTATCCTTCCTCCCACGATGCCCCATCTTGGGTCTTAGGTACAATAAACCACAGGTTTCAGTGTTGATTCCCCTCCATAGTAATCCTAATAGCTTGTTTATATTGTACCACATTTATTGTCAGCTTAATATTTCCTGCTATATTACCGCTTTTTTCTTTAAATATACTACTAATTTGATAGAGTGGACTTTAATGGATTCTTTTCCAATAATGTATCAAATGTGGTCATTCCTTCTACACTGGAATTCTCTATGCAGTTTTCTGGAAACAGTCTTCATAAAATAATTGAAAATTCCAGTTCATGAATAATTTGACCCAAAATCGGTTTGCCATAAAGACATTGAATAACATACAAAATTCTTAATAGAAGATATAATCATGTTCATAAAGCAGACAAAAGCTGTTCTTTCCTGAGGAAAGTCATAAATTGAATATAATTTAAATAGGAAAAACAATGCAGTATATAAGGAATAAATTTTAGAGCTTCTAATAGTGTATAAATGATTTCAAAATATACATTTTCATAAACCTTTTAGGAGTCTCTCCAAAAAATTAGAAGTGATTATGATAGAGATATTCATTCCACCCAAACATTAGATGTCAAGATTTCACCGAAAATAAATGTTTCAAGACCTTCCTAAGAAAGAAATAAAAAAGAAGGGAAAAATTGTGTATGTTTGTGAACAGCCTAGGTTATATTAGGTTAGATTATACAACCTAGGAGGAATATTACACACTGCAGTAGCTCTACTGTGACTATCAATCCCTTTGGAGGAAGGGATGAAGTAAAGGAACCCAGGAGAACACAGGCTGGAGGCGGATTAGACCATAGGAATGTGGTTAGTCCCTAGCAATTCCAGGGTCTAAGTCCTGTTTCACTGCTGGAGGTACCTAGCAAGCATCCATGCCATCCTCTGTCACCATCATATGCCACAAAATCTAAAAGTGCATCTGAAGGAAATGGAATGAAAAGGAAATGATGGAAAGGAAATCATGGCAGATGAAGAAACATCTCAGACTTTGCCTATCGACCACGGAAAACCATGAAAAATTGGAGATAGGAGTGGGCATTAGGAATAGAACCTGAACCTCCTAGATGCAACCCTCACAAGCTACTAAGGGGTCTTCCCGCTCAGGTGGACAGCATAACTCTAACAAAATGTTGGAAAATACCAAACTAGGTAAATTAGATTTAAGTTAATTGATAGCCGTATACGGGCTAAGGTACTGGATTGATAGAGTCGACTCTATTAATACAATACCTTAGCCTGTATACGGCTAGTGTGAAGAAATGAATAATTTCCATCAATTAACTTAAATAAAAAGAGTTAAATGATGAAGCCTAGGATTCAAGTACTTACAATAGTAAGTGACCACAAACAGTGTATCTCGGATGCAAGAGCCCTAGTGGTTTACTGGAGAAATGAGTCAATTGGAGAATTCAATGTCATTGCAGCAAACTGGACATGGTAGCTCAATGGGTAAGAGCGACTGGACAGAAACCAGTAGATCCAGGGTTCAAATCCCGGCCATGGCATTGAATTTTTCATGTCGACTCTATCTATAGGTAAATTAGATTCTCAAAGTATAAACTTGAAAGAAGCATAGGGACAGTGAAGCACAAATTAGTACAAAAGTGAATCAAGAAGATATTGACACATTGCTTCACTCACACTGTTTATTCACAGGACATGTTTCTAGAGCTTTTGCTCTTATCATCAATTGGTACTCGATTAGTGCAAGTTGTAGTGGTTTCCTCTTTCTCCGTATGGTCAATAGATGGCGTGATGTACTTGTCAAAGATGTCCGGTGGTGGAGTTTCAAAATTCATGACTCTATGACGATTTTTGTTAATGAAGATTTTTTTCCCATACGGAAAGGTCTATGGGGTGATTAACGTATTTTATTAGAGATGTTTCCAAGTTGATGTCATGTCTAGTATTCAAAATATGAAAAGCTACTGCTGATTTTTCTGTTTCACCATTTTTAATGTTTCTTATATGTTCTTTAGTTCTGATGTTAATATTTCTTTTTGTTTTTCCTATATAAATTTTAGGGCAATTGGAATTTATTATAGGCTGATGGATGAAAGGTGAATTTTTTAAAAATGTTTTTCTCTTTTTCTGCTGTAGGTTTTAGGGTGGTGGTTTCTTTTATTTTCTTAGCTTTGTTGAGTCTGTTAACTGTTTTGTCTACTAAATTTGGGTTGAAAGCGTTGGATATAGCTACTTTTTTTATGTGTAGGTATTCTTCTTGATAATCTTCTCTGTTTAGTGGAAAGTTGATCATCCAAAAGATTAAACTGTTGAAACAAAAATTCATCAATCTTCAAAAGAAGCAAGAACCAAATCCACATAAAAAGCAAGATTTATTACTCTCATGTCAAAAACCTAACAATGTAACGAATCTATCCACATGCAACTTCACGGAGAAAGAAATAGATTTTCTAAACAAAGGCCTAAAAACGTGTAGATTACACAAAAAACATTCAAAACTGTATCATGGATATTCAAATAGCGATATATCATTTGCCCGATAATAAAAAATCTACGATTAGAACACAGTGCACAGAAACTCTAGATCATATTCAAAATGCAAATTCAAAAAGATATTCATATAAAAAATTAATCAAAAATTTAAATGAAAAACCGGTAGTCTACACAAAAGCAGACAAAGGTAACAAAATAGTAATATTGGACGAAGAAGACTATCGCAAAAAAATGGACAACCTTTTAAACAGAAAAGAATTTGTTGAACTAGAAAACAACCCATTAAAGAAAGCATGCAAATCTGTGGAATTAGCAATTAAAAATAGTAAAATCATGACTAAAAAAGTTAAATTGAACAATAAAATAGACAATCAGTCCAAAAACACCATACATATATGGTTTACCCAAAATACATAAACCTGAAATTACCATCAGACCAATAATTAATAACATTGATGCACTCACTTACCAACTATCAAAATGGCTGGTTCAAATCTTCAGATCCTTCACAAAATTTGAAAATTTAAGTATCAAAAACTCGTTTGATTTGTTAAATCTCCTGAAGAACACAAAGATCAACTCTACAGATGCTTTAGTTTCCTTTGACGTCATTTCTTTATATCAAGTATACCTAACAATGAGCTTATTCCACTTCTCAAAAAATGGCTGAAGAAATAGAACTTTCACAACTTACAGAAATTTGTATCAATCAGAATTTTTTCAGCTTAAATGGACAGATCTATAAACAAAAAACGGGCCTAGCTATGGGCAACCCATTGTCTCCCTTCTTGGCAGATTTATTTATGAGTGCTTTTGAAACACACATTACAAAAACTTTTCCAAATTATTTCAAAGTTTGGTATCGCTATGTTGACGACATTTTTGCAATAGTACCTAAAAAACTCATACAAGATGGTCTTAGACTTTTGAATATACAAAATCCAGCTATAAAATTTACATTGGAAACAGAAGAGGACCGTGTGCTTCCCTTTTTGGACATCAAGATCAAAAAAATGAACAACATACTCACTTTTGGTATTTACAGGAAACCGACACACACAGTTTCAACCCAAAACAACACCAACATGCCATTTTCAACAGTTTAATATTTCAGATCATCAACTTTGCACTAAACAGAGAAGATTATCAAGAAGAATACCTACACATAAAAAAAGTAGCTATATCCAACGGTTTCAACCCAAATTTAGTAGACAAAACAGTTAACAGACTCAACAAAGCTAAGAAAATAAAAGAAACCACCACCCTAGAACCTACAGCAGAAAAAGAGGAAAACATTTTTAAAAAATTCACCTTCCATCCATCAGCCTATAATAAATTAAAAAAAAAACTTCTCAAAACACAACATAATTCTTGCACCTCAAAATAGGTTTAATATCAGAAATTTGTTAAAAGGCCCTCCCAAAAATTCAATCACTACCAAAGAAAAACCAGGAATCTATGAGATCAAATGTGAAACTTATCCTAAAATTTATATAGGAAAAACAAAAAGAAATATTAACATCAGAACTAAAGAACATATAAGAAACATTAAAAATGGTGAAACAGAAATATCAGCAGTAGCTTTTCATTTTTTGAATACTAGACATGACATCAACTTGGAAACATCTCTAATAAAATACGTTAATCACCCCATAGACCTTTCTGTATGGGAAAAAATCTTCATTAACAAAAATTGTCATAGAGTCATGAATTTTGAAACTCCACCACCGGACATCTTTGACAAGTACATCACGCCATCTTTTGACCATACGGAGAAAGAGGAAACCACTACAACTTGCACTAATCGAGTACCAGCTGATGAAAAGAGCAAAAGCTCTTCAAACATGTCCTGTGAATAAACAGTGTGAGTGAAGCAAATGTGTCAATATCTTCTCGAACTACTTTTGTGCTAAATTAGATTGTCGTTTATCCAGATCAATTGGGATCAGGGACGATCTAAGATAATGAAAATCCAGATTATCCAGAGAATGATGGAAAAAGATACAAAATATATATATATATAACATCACCAAAATATTTTTAATGGAGTTTAGAAATTACTATCAGCACACTTTCACATAAAAAGACATACACTGCATGTAATTTCTCTGTTTGCTACTGCTTGTGCGTGGGTCATAACCACAGCTGGTTCATCAACACGTCTGAATCTAAATACTCTTCATTTTCATTTTCTTTTTCAGTAACACTGCATGATGCAATAATGCCTTCCTCTGTAATTTGTTTATCACCTCCGTCATTGTCGATTTGCAACCAATTATCAATATCTTCATCAACTTAAATTTAAAGGGAGTCGATTAATGACAACACTTACTTTTAAATTTTTCCAGAACATGTTTCAGAGACTTTGCCTCTGAAACATGTTCCGGAAAAATTTAAAAGTGTTGTCATTAATCGACTCCCTTTAAATTTAATTTATCATAACAACACTGTTTTCAACACTTCCAAGAAAGGAATCTTCATCAACATTGGAACAGCCATAAAAATGTCTATAAAGTCTTTCACACTTATTTTTTCTTCTTCTTCAGTCTTGTTTTCTGGCAAGTTACGTACATCAGGCCACAACTTTTTCCATGACTTTATCAAAGTCATGGAAAAACTTCCAACCTGATCTCAAGCAGATGGGATGAGTACAATGAATTTGATCACTGGCTACATAATAATTTGAGTAATACACCTACTGAGAATAGTATTTTATCGCCTGTAAAACAAGTCTTCATTTATTACACTAAACCATATACATATAGAAATTAATTGTTCTTTCACACTAGCCGTGTGTAGGATGCACTGTGAAATGGTAGAGCCAGACTGAAAAATTCAATGCCATAGCCGGGATTTGAACCATGGATCTTCTGGTTGCCGTCCAGCCGCTCTAACCCTTGAGCTACTATGGCCAACGTGCCGACATGACATTAAATTCTTACTTACTTCTTAAAGTACTTACAGCATAGTAAGTTGCCATTAAGGTAGTTGTCTCATGTTTATGAGAACTCCTAGTGGTTTACCGGGAAAAATACGAGTCAGGTGGAGAATTTAATGTCATGTCGGCACGTTGGCCATAGTAGCTCAAGGGTTAGAGCAGTTGGACAGCAACCAGAAGATCCGTGGTTCAAATCCCGGCTATGGCATTGCATTTTTCAGTCTGGCTCTACCGTTTCAATATATATATATATAATTTTTTTTTAAAACTGGTCTGGGTTATCTTGGTTTTATTGTACTTAAGTTTCAAAAATGCAATATAAAATTTTTTTAAGAAAATTCCCTCACCTTAAACTAACCTTTATGTATAAACGATTTTATTTCCTAAAACATGATTTTAAACATTTTAATTAAAGAATCATCATTTAAGGTATTTACATGATAAATAAAATGTGCATGTAGCATTTTCTGAGAACCGTGAAATCCTTTTCACTGGAAAGAAAAGATTTTGAGAAAATAAAGGAGAATAAAATATTCTCAATGTAAAGGATAGTCAGAGGTACAGGAAATCTCTTTTAGATCCTTAAGATCTTGGAGGACACTAAACCTGAATACTAGTTTGGGATTTATCCAACTTTTTTTTTTTTTTGGTTATGCTCTTTATGTACATACCTTGTTTTTATTGAGATGGGTAATCTTAATTTATTTCTGGTGAAATCAAAATATTGAATTCTTGGATGAAATAAAATGCTTCATCTGCCTGTTTAACATAGATAAGTAGTACACTTTAGTAATGGAGGAGAAAACAAAGATACTCATAACTATGCAAAATTTTATAATAAACTTCATTTAAAGAAAATTATTTTAAGTGTTCAAATTATGCAGTGACATGAAGGTTTTTCAGATCTGTAGTCAAGTTACCAAAATATTATGAATATGAAACTTTTTAATATGAAAATGTAACTCTATACACTAACAAATCTAGGAATTATTTTTGCTTTAGCTTGGATGAGAACGTGTATTTTTCATTTTTTTGCCAATATGTAGTTTTGTCACATCTGTTTGACCAAAAGGACTGATGCAAAATGTTTATATTATAAGCAGGATGACAGCTTTTCTCAATATCTATTGGGCAACATTAAGTACTAAGTGATATAAAGTAAGATATTCCAAATTAAGATATGCAACTAGAGGAGCAATATATTTCAGACATTTAATAGCTTAAATTTAAAGATGAGTCAATGACACTAAACAACACTTTTAAATTCTCCAGAACATATTTAAGAGGCTACTTTCCTCCTTTGTCAACCGAGATTGCTCTACAATTGTTAAGTGTTTGCAAAACATTCAATCTTGCAGGTAGTAGAAGTATTATTTCAATGAGATGGGGGAAAAACTAACACTGACTAGAAGTTTCTGCATTATCCTTATTTTGGACTTATCTTTAACATTATTTTTGCTGTTCTTTTCAATGTTCCCTGAATCATCAATGTCCTTTGCGGGAATCTTGTACTGTCAAGCAAAGAGTGAACTATTTGTTAGCTGCTTGGACCCAGTGAGCAGTGTTTATCTCCTGTGGTAAAATATCAAGAGGATGGTGTTGGAATGAGGAGATCCACAGCTTTTACTGTAGACTTCAAATGATGTTGGCCTTAGGTAAGCCTCACACAAGGTAATCAGACATGGACGCTTAGATAGGGGAACTGCTATCTCATAGCCAGGAACTAAACCACATACTCTTGATATCAGAAATTAAATAAATCTATCAAGTTACCATACCACCTCTTTTTAATATGATATTCAACTTTATTACATTTTAATTGAAGCTTCATGGATGACCAGCCATGTCAAAATAATTAAATTGGAGCTTTTAACCATTCTAAGCTCCATGGCCGTCTTCAGGAACTGAAAGACATGGCTTGACAACCCTTACCTTGACATGGCTAATCACCTTGAAGTTTTGATTAATAAGACTCGCTGTGAAAGCTTTAAGTCTTACATTATTACATTTCAATTTACATTGCAGAAGAACCTCTGGTTTATTTGCATTAGGCTGCATCGTGGCCAAGCGGATGGACTACTTAACTCTCAACAAGGTGGCCTGGATTTGATCCCAGGAAACTGCATCTGGGATCCTGGAATTTGAGGTGGACAATACAACTCAAGGGTGGGTTTTCTCCAGGATCTCCGGTTTCTTCTGCCATCATTTCACCAAATGCTCCATTATCACATTTTCTTTCAATCATTCCTCCCTCATTCTGTCATCTACTTATTCACTCTCATACCAGGCATCAAGCTGATCACCTACTTTGGGTACTCTATCTATGATCCAGAGTCTCTACGCCTCAATAGGCATCTTCCCAAGCATTCACTTGTGCATCCTAGGATTGCAAGTCCCCTCCATATGAGGAGGGTATACAGTTAAAGAAGTTGAAAATGAAGAAGGTTCATCTGGATTGATTTCTGCTTTCTTCTTCACCACACAAATATACAATGATACATACAAATCAATGTACAAGGACTGTTCAATAAAGAATGATCATAATTTTTTTACGGTCAAAATCTTTTGCACTAAAATTCAATCTTATTATTTAGCTTAATGTGAAACAAACACGCCATAGTAGTTTCACTGTCAGCCCGCCTTGGTAGCGTACTGGTAGCATGTCTGCCTCACGTTCAAGAGGTCCCGAGTTCGAATCTCGGTCAGGGTGAGTTACCTGGATAAGGTTTTTTCCAGGGTTTTCCCTTATCCTGTAAGATGAATGTCGGGTGACTAAGCTCCATGAACCCTGGACTCATTTGAGCATCATTTCATCAATTCCATTCATCATCCAATATGACTTAATGTTGGAGGACGTAAATTAAAAAATAATAATAAAAAAAAGCTTCATTGTTGGTACTCCCGGTCAGTCCCAAGGAATGGCCACTGCAAGAACTGTTGCACTCCTGAAGGTGAGGAAGCTCCAGGCCAGAACTCTTATCTAAGTGGGGATGGTGCCCAGAAAATGAGCATACCATGGAGACACTTGCAATAGTGGAGGATTAAAATGACATGACTGCTAAAACACCAAACCAAAAAGTATAGTTTGTGGAAAAGAAGTAATTGAGAATTATGTTTCTTGCCATAGCAGAGGAAGGTTGTTAATTTAGTTTGGTGGACCCTTACAAAGGCATGCTCCTGGATGAAGCACATTCTGAAAGCAAGTTTGCTTGTGAGCTATGCTTGTGTACAGAGACGTACAGGACATTGAACTCCTACATGGTGTGGTAAACACTCATGCACTGGACATCCAACAAGGAGATTCAGGAGAATTTGGAAGAACAAGGTGTGACAAATGTATATCGAGTTCATCATTAAGAATGAAGTGAACTACTGGCCACTTACATAGTGTTCCTTACCTTTGATTGGGTTCATCTCCCACAAAGGATTAAGGCATGGTACCCACATTGACTGTGGGGAAGTCATGCACAATGATGCATGTACTTCATCTGTAACATGCATTAATTGCAGATCATTTTAATTCTTTTGGTTTATTACAATGTTAAGACATATTTTATATTCAGTTTTTTCATTCATCTAACTCCTGTGTTTCATGGAGAGAGAGCTCTGGGTTAGAGAGGTGTTCTCAGAAGTATAGTGCATCTGCCTAGTTTTACTCCATATGTCTCGAACTTATAGCTCAGTTGCAGCTGAGGCAATACCAAGACGATAAACTGCAATGTAAACTAGTGATTTAAATAGGGCAGTCATTGCAGAAAGAATAATTACACCTAGGTTACAACTAAAGCAATTGATATGAAGTAGAATTGTAACCACATCTTCAAAGTCCAGTATTGATAAGAAAATGTTTTTTAATTCACCAGTGAAAGCATCAATGTCAATGACTTTAAAATTTACAATGTATCACTGAAAAATTTCAAGACTACTTATGAAAGAACTGACTTCCTAAAGACTATAAGTCTAGTTCTAAAATACTAAATCTCCTCCGAGATATTCTTCCAGGCAATCTTCTGCAGAGGAGTCAGATTTTCGTTGACCTCAACTTTCAATCAGTCTAATGTTCTAGAACCCAAATTTACAACTGGAAAAGGGTCCAACGCTGAGGAGGAATTGGAGCAAGAGATGCTTTCCACACTGCCAGAATGGCAGTGAAAAAGAGGCAGAATAGACCTTACATAAAAGGTGTTAGCCCAACATCAAAGAAATTACAACCACCACTGAATAAACATAATATAGAGTTATATTTGAGATATTATTCCATTATTGCCACCATGGCTATCCTACAATGGAATAGATGTGGAATTGGAGCACACCAACCAGAGCTTGAATATTTGCTCAATAAGCACAAACCTTTGGTCATATAGACAGTCAAGCTGCAAAATTCAATTCCATGACCAGGTTTTGAACCACGGTTCTCCCAGTTTCTGTCTGGTCGGTCTTATACTTTGGTCTTATGTTTACAAGAGACCAAGGTATGTCCACAAGTCTGTTTTAAAATCAGACGTATACCCCATTAAGGTGTCACCTTTTGCCTGAAGATAGTATTCCTGCATACTGGGGCACCATTATGATCTTAAAAGATGATATATTCATGGAATCTGTATCCTTACAGTCTGATATCCAGTAAGTCGCCGAAAGCATTCAGATACTTTCCACCCAATTTACAAATATTTGCAATATTTATGTAACAGAGTCCAATGACCTCTCACTTACTGAATTACATCTGGTTTACCAGTTACCAATATCTTTTCTGTTGGTTGGAGAATTCAATGCGCATTATCCACTCTAGAGTTCAATTCAGGCTTGTGCAAAAGAAAAAGTAATTGAAGACAAAATATATATATATATATATATATATATATTCTATACTCATTATATAGAAGTAGAAGGCAATAGTAAAACTTGTCTTCCAATAGAATGAAACATGAACTTCAATAGAATGCCCTGGAAAAGTTAGCCTATTGACTGAGGAGTGGAAAAAGAGACCAGGGACGCCTACAGAGGATATGGATACAGCAGCTGTAATAATTATAATTGCAATCAGAACAAACCAAAAGGTTTAATCCCTGCAAGAAGAATAACAAACAGCCTGGTTCTCCTGAACACTGAAGGGACTATTTCTTTTTGACTCCTTCAAATTCTTTTTGCATATTGATTTGGCAGTTTGTTCACCATAGTTAGGAGTTCCCTTACAATGGAATGTCAACTCTGATTTACATTCTAGTAACCATTTTCCATATCTTTTTAATCTCCTAGAACATTATGAGTGTTTGGTACATCTTCCTGGCTGACGTTTTGATCATTCCAAGTGGAATCTTTACACCCAATTGGCTGCTTTTAATTATAATGTGCACCAACTTGGTGAATGTCAAGTTCAACCTCTCACACAGACAATTCTTTCTGCTGCTCATCAATCTATTCCACATTTGACTAACCACCCCCGCTGTTTCCTATCCCTGATGGATGACTGGGAATGCTATTTGCGCTCGGTGTCCTCAGTCACATACAGTGGATAACCTAATCGAATACAAGAAAATGCATGCCAAGTCTAGACAAGTAATAAAGGATAGTAAAGGATAGCAAAGAGACATCATGGAACAATTTTGTTATCTTTTTATTGACATACACCTTCCTCTATCGCATGGTATAAGTTACGGCATGTGGCTGGAAAATCAATCCACATGTCAACTACTACAGGAACTGTTGCTGATTCATCAGATTTGGCTAACACCTCTGGCAGTGCTTTTACCCAGGTGCTATGCATCTGAGTTCATCCCAACCAAGGCTCAGGTGGAATCTCAAGGTTTTGACTTTCGTTCAAAAAGCTGAAGATTACAATCACCTTTTCTTTGTGGCACAGTTGGAACATGCTCTTTCATCTTTGTGACCATAAGCACAAAGGCCCAATGGTATCCATGTACAAAGTTGCAACAGCTCCTTTCCGAAGGCAATGCTTTCCTGCTTGAGGTTTAAAATCCTACTTAGGTAGACCACTTTTCCTGGAAAGTAAAGGGAAGCATCACACCATGTTGAAAACTGCAAAGGACTCTCAACTGTCATCCAGCTACCATCTTATTTTCCTCAACAGCTGCATTTGCAATGTGATGGAACACATTGATGACAACATTCAACAGTGGATCATCTTGTGTTGAAGTCGACACAGATAATGAACAGATTCATGAACTGTCAAACTGTGGGGATATTTTTTGATCTTGAGAAGGCTTGTGTGTTGGCAATAGACTTACTACATGCCTGGATTATATGTGGATGCCTACCAGTGTTCCTACAAGTGTTAAGGAAAGAAGGGTCAGCTCGGTTTTATTTTTGTTGAACTCTTTTGTGTACACAACCTTGCAGATTAGAGTTCTGAAAATGGGTTTTCGTTTCTCAACTGAACAAACAATCTGCATTAACTTCAGGCCTTATCGGGGTTGAATAATCTTTACTTCGATTGGGTCCAGATTTACTTCCTTTTGCACATGAGACGAGGTTCCTGGGATTGACTTAATACTGGTCATCGTATTCATTCATTCATTTTATTGCATCCGTTTGATTATGAATACATAATATGGAATTGTCACGGATACATATGCATTTTACATATGATTAATTAAATTACAATAAATTACTTATATATAAATTAGATTTACATTAATAATATACATATTTCAATTTTATTTACTTCTTTTTAAAATACACAGCTGAAAGCACAATATGACCGTTCTCTAAATATCTTGCAGTTACTAAGTGGAAGATTATAAGGAGCGGATCAACTCTAGTGACCTCAGCGCAGTTGTATCATCCATCTATGCTGAAAATATTAACAGTTATGGACACAGTCCATAATTCTGACCTCCATATGTGTATTGGAGCATTTCCAAATAGCTCAGTTGTGAGTTTCTACACCAAACCTGCGTAATTGCCATTGCAATATCAGGTTGATGTTAGACTTAATTGTATGCTTACACATCCATTGTTTGCAGCTTCCTTCAACCTTAATGGACATCATCATCATCATCTTTACAAGGCAAACAGCCCATGTCGGGCCATACCAAACCTGGCTGCCAGCCTCAGGCCCACATATGCAAGGTAGAGGTGGACGGTCATCCAACCCATATGGGGAGGAGATGTGGTCAGCATCATGGCACCACCAGCTGGAAAATTGGCTTTCTTGACTGGGATTCGCTATCCAGTGTGGCTCCTCAAATTCCTCACAATGCTGAGTGGGCATTGGTCCTATAACTGGGACTTAAACTCTGCACCTCCCAATGGTGGGATCAAATCAAGGCGCGTTCTTTGATGTAGAACCTTAATGGACATCCCTTCCTTAATCCAAAGTCAATGGGTTGTTTTTTAGGATTCATGCTATTCAAATGCCTAGCATGTTTCCTACAGGCATGAGTGTGTACTCTCCTTGGTTGCATGCAACATTCCATGTAGATCTTGGGATGACAATATACTGAAAGACTACAATGATTACATCTACGTCCTCACTTTTTTCTTTTTTTGAATTTTTAGAACATTACAAAGGCCATGTTTTAATTTATACTGATGGATGTAAAAGCTTCAATGGTGTTGGAGTGCTTATATTTATGGAACAAAATCACATACATTTGGTTTTCATAGTAGCACTTCCACTTATAAGTGCAATAACCCGAGACATTTTATATGTGCGCCAATGAAAGTTGAGTGACCAACTAATTCTAAGTGATTCCCTTATTGCACTTCAGAGCCTTTGTGACTTGTATACTATCACCCTATTGTACAGCACATCCAGAATGCTCTCCATGCCTCTGGTATTGGTGAAGTGTGTGTATAGATTCTCGGTTGGCTTACTGGGGAATAAAATGGCAAATTCAGCAGTCAAGGCAAAAACTGCAGAGCCCAGATTAATATATTAAATGAAATTGAATATATTGAATTGAAAGACTAGGCCTGTATGGACAGCAGAACTGTTGACTGTTGTAATGGTGCAAAGAGTGATCAGCTACGGTGGTCCCACCCAAGTTTGTTCACTTTGTAATAATGTAGTAGTAGTAATAGTAGTTTATTCATCCGTTAAGTCAATACAAGGACATTGGATACCTCAATGCAAATAATATAAAGTACAAAAAATAAATTACATCAAGTGTTAAGATCTAAGCATGAACTCGTAAATATAAATGCTCTCCTAGTCTATCATTGTTGCCAAAGTGTTTCCCTAGCACATCTTCAGGAGTCTCTACAACTGCTGGCCAGTTTTGCTGAAATACTGGCAAAGCAAATATTTAAAATTTTTTATTATTAGTAAAGCTTCAAGTTAAGATTTATTGAAGTTAATATCAAGATTTTATATACTTTTGGCTTTTTACTTCTCATTTTGAATTTATTTCTGGCTTTTGCAAGAACTGATGGTATATTTACCTTATTTACTACTTTTTCTAGCATTTTTATTTTGAATTATTGGTTATCTCTGGCCCTCACCATGATTTGTTTCTAAAGAGCACTGATAACTAATTGAATGCCCTTATGTGTACAATTACGGCCTCCTGGAGATGGTGGAAGGTTATGCAACACTTTGCTGCTTGTCAGTTACAAGAGTAAAATTGAAATCAAAGTTTTATTTATGGATGTTAACTGCCATAGTTCCATTCTATATTAGGCATGAAAGACCACTTAATTTTGCTGAGAGGCCTCTTTATGAGGCTTCAGATTCTTTTGTGTGCTATAAATCTATGATATTGAACCAATGACTTCACTTAACTTTCAAAGAAAGATATGCTAAGGATTTTACGTCTGAAAAAAATCCACTGAACTCCACAGGATTTTGAATCACTGTACTTACAGGCTAGCGTCAGCAGGTTTATACCATTGGGGATGGCTGAGTGTATGCGAGGGAGAACTCTTAATTTAAATAACTGTTCTATGTTAAAAAGCAATAAGCCAGCACTCCAACTATAATTCAACAATGTCGGGGCACTACAGGGACACTACCACTGAAGGTTTTGCAATTTTTGTTAGCATTTTAACACATTCCCCACATACAAATTTTGGCTAAACATTTCTATTCTAAATAAAATCCTTTCCTGTAATTGATATTTGTTATAAGAAAAATTTAATATTTAAGGGAATAATAATTTAATTTTAATACTTTAATAACTATGAATACACTAAGCACTAACAAATGGCTGAAGACTACTTGTGCAGTATCAGAGCTTAAAATATTCCAATGGAAATATTCCAGCTTCTGCAGGAAATCAAGTCAGGGGCGGCTTCTGAGGTAGTGCCGCTGTGCCATGGCACCATCTGTATGAAAACGAAAGAAAGAGAAGAGTATAGGAATTGTGCAAAAAGGACTGAGTATTTGCTCCCTCGTGTGAATAGGCGCGTTAAACGCAAGCGCTCTGTCCTGGTTGTTTTCCGTGGCTTGGTGCCGACTCCAGAACGGCACCGTCTATGCTCATAAGCGCCTGTGTTAAGGGCTAGGATGTCTGCTTATACATGGCTTCTTATGGGAGCAGGTAGTGCTATTTCT
This sequence comes from Mantis religiosa, assembly GCA_030765055.1. NCBI lineage: Eukaryota > Metazoa > Arthropoda > Insecta > Mantodea > Mantidae > Mantis > Mantis religiosa. Next base: position 85,220,183 of record CM060958.1, read on the forward strand.
CTGGCGCATAACTTACACTTTATCTGCTAGAGTGCAGTAAAGCATGGGACTTAAGATATCTGGCTCTCAGTCGTGAAATTGTACACGAACGCTTCGTATCACATTCTCCATGAATTGTATTATCAAACTTTTACTGTACTTGTTACACCTGTGCGTAACAGGAGTACAGATGTAATAACTATCTCTTTCCGTTTCCCTGTACATTCTGTTTGGTACAGTATAGTATAAAATAAGATGTATTATTGATAAGATTACCTAAATCATTCGAAATTGGTACACATTTATATTTTAACAACCCTTATTTTTTTATTTATTTATTCATTCATATTTATTTATTCATTCATTCCTTATTTCTTCATTCATTCATTTATTATTTATTTATTTAATTTATGTATTCATTCAATTATTTATGGCACCGCCAATACAATGCCTCACTGGCCGCCCCTGAATCAAGTTATTTGTTTAAAGCACTAAAAACTTAAAACTGGTCGCCATTTCCTTTATAGCTATGTACTGTCCATGTCTTATATTTGTTGGCAATTCAAGTTCTGAAATTTGCAGAAAAACCTTTAATGTTTCTGCTTTCGTGACTATTAAACATTCACTTACAAACCTGTTTGCTGCAAAAGAACTTACAATTGCACAAAGCTTTCTACTTGCAATATTTTCTACCTTTACACTAGTTAAATCCATGCACAATTAGTTTAAGTGAGCTCCTCCCATCTTTTAGTACAACTTGGCAGCACTAGAGTAAGAAAAAATTCTGAATAGATGTAGGAACTTGATAATAGGTATTAATAGTTTTATAGGTACAACTCATATCTTATCAGTTTTAAAAAACTGGTTGTGGTTAAAATAAATTGTAACAAAAAGGCTAAGGTAATAAATGATCAGACTTGTAGGAGAAGAAAGGACTGATAAGGAAAGACAGATGAAGTGAAGAATTAGTGCAAAAGTTACAAAAGCCAAGACATGAAATACACATGCAGAATTCATGCAAATGTCACCTTCACTATATCTATAATTCAAATCATCACCATGGCATGCCACCACTACCTATTTTTAAAGCAATTGCACAACACGCCATAAGAAATGAAACCAAATGGAAACTGGGAATCAGAATAATCAGAATGGGTAGTGTAATGGGTAGTTTCTTAACATTTAAGAAACCAATATAATTTCAGTTTATTTACTGCAATTAAAAAAAAATATACAAAATCTTTTACAATATCTGAAAACACTTTTAATACTTTTCTGAGCAAATGTGGTCTTGAATATAAATTAAAATCTACAATATTAATCTACATAAAAATGCTGATATCTAAACATACAAACATAATTTACTACCACATACATGTAAATAACCTAGCTGTACAAGCCTAAAATCTTTAAATAAATGCATACAGAAAAAAATCTACATGTTGGTATAGTTACAGAAGATATTTTTATCTACCAAATTATAACAAAATACATTATGTACTCCTTGAAATAAAGTTTCTATGTAAATATAAGTACTTAATGTAGGGTGAAAAATGAATGTATGAATTAAAATTGACTTTGGCATAAAATATTTTTAAAATTGAGAGATACTAAAGGTTTCCTATCAGTACTGACCTTCATATAGGAACATTTTCAAAATACAAGTTTCAGAAACTAATTTTAAATGCTCAAATAAGTGATTGAAAATTTATAAATACTTTTGCAATACTGATTGTTTTAACCGCCCCCCCCCCCCACACAGTAATTTTTTTACACAGCTTGATTTTATTAAAAAAAAACTAACAGGATCCAGACAGCTGCAAAAAGAACACTTAAATTGCTTATAAATATTGTAAATTAAATAGTAATGAATGAAGGAGTTCAAACAGCTGCAACCATGTTCAATATGAACAACATAATTCTTGACAGCCTAATAGTTTTCAATCTCTTTTGCTGCACTCATTTAATGATATATCCTGAAATTGGACTATCTACTATTAGGGCCTAACAAATTTTATGTAATGCAAAAAATATCAACATTTCGGTCAACAATACTAAATTACTGTTCCAAATCTGTTTTACATAATACTGCTTTTTTCCCCTAACAGCACACACCAGTACAGCATAACATAATTGACAGTGCAAACTGAAACAGTTAAAAGTGTATTACGATACAAACAGGAAGTATTTGACCAACAAATGAGCAGTTTGAGAGGTAGTTGCAAATCTGTTACAAGCCACCATTGACTGTTTATAAACAATAGATACTTTTCTCTTTGAACACTAGAAGCATGGCTGAAATTTGTTCTTTTACACGAGTATTGCTAAAAGGTGGACTAGTGTGCATGCTGGATAAGCAAATAGTATGTAATGTCAGGTGTGTTGTACTGAAGTTAAAATTTAGCAATGTTGCAGCAACAAAAAAGTATACAGATGTGTTCATGTGTGCAAACAACTGAGTCACTTAACCAAACACTTGCAACTACTTGACATATGGTTTTATGCAGATCCATGTTAACCAATTTTTTCTGTTTCTTACTTTCACCATTTCAGTCTGTACTATCACTTATAACCCTGTGAATCACTGCACAGCAGTGACCGAACTTATATACTTAGCATAAATTGCTCTCCAAACATTCAGCAACTGAACCAAAGAAATTCCTTTGAAGCCAATAAGATTAAACAATTGGGTACATTATGATTACTTAGTTGAAATGTCATTAATTCTTCTTCTTATATGTTATTAAAAATTTAACTTAATGAAAAGTAATTTGTACAAAAACAGCTGAATATGACGATAAAAGGAGTTAAAAAGATCAAATCTGAAGTTTTGTTTTTTCTGATAATGTAGTTCATTGTTAAGTATGTATGAAAAGGCCTCTATATTGTACTCTGTTCAAATTAAAAACATTTCTAAAACAGTTTAAAACCAGAGTCTATGAATGATGATCACAGATTATGAATCATGTACCACTATGATGTGCTCATGATTTAGGTACTTCTACAGTTTACAACTGCACTGTCTGGGGCAGCAATGAACAGAATGTAAAAGAGCAGGTCAATCATGAATCTTTACCTTTCTAAAAATAAGGTCTCTTGACATGAAGCATGTTTATTGCACATATTCCATTCACTGATGCCCCTGACTGTACATAATCAGTTAGGTTTCTCTGCTTATAACTAAAATAAATAAAAATAAAAACTCCTATACTGCCAAGCTGAGATCAACTTTCTTCCCATGTCTGAAAAAATAACAAGCAGCATGTTAATGTTTACAAACGAAATGTGGTAGTTGACAGAATCAGAAACTAATGATAGCATTATGAAGGCACAATTCCTGATATGTGGTGCTTACAAAGGTATCATACATACAGGGTCTTCAATTTATTCAGCCTTTACCATCAGTTAGTGTAAATGAATATCATTATTAGTTCAATGTCAAATGGGAGGTGCAGAGGTGTATCTAGAACTGCATGCCTTTCTAACTTCATAAACAGATTCATGTACTGCAGTGGTGCAGAATTGTTTTTCAATAGAATATTTTGTGCAGTCTTTGAATGCGAGATGGAGGTGACCACTGATTACAGAACTTGCAACTTCTGAATTGGAAGTGTATGACAGGAATATTGGCTGTTGCGCAAATTATGTTCTGTTTTTGCCCGAATTTCATCAAGTCCAGAAATAAAACACAATAAAAGGATTAAAAGTTTGGATATATCTAAGATTACTAATTTTAATCTATTCCTATAATGCTCCAAAGGTTTTATAGTTTTCATTATTTTCATTATTCGGTTATCAGTTTTCATTTACGGCTGCAAAGAGTATCACATTTTTGTGATGAAATTTTATCTCTAAAGCCTAGAAATACTATGCTACATAAACCTTCCAATTATTTGAATTACTTATCCATAAATATGCTAAGATTGGGAGTTTATGAAATGTGTGCAAAAAAGGTTCCAAATGTAAATAATGGAAAAGTATGATTTCATGATTTCATTAAAATTACTTCAAAACTGTCGACATCCATCCCTTCTACTCATCTTTCGCTAGCTCCTGCCAGAGGCACTGGTGATAAACATGCTTCAAAGTAGAGTTAGACTGAAAAATTCAATGCCATAGCCAGGATTTGAACCACGGATCTCCCAGTTCCATCCAGTTGCTCTTCATCATTGAGCTACCATAGCCAGCTTGAAATTAAATTCTCCAACTAACTCATTTTTCCGGTAAACCACTAGCAGTCCTCATATATGACGAGATACACACTGTTTGTGGCAACTTCTATGCCGTAAGTACTTAAGTCCCAGGCCTCATAGTTACCATTATTACATTAATTTCCATGTTTCAAAGTAATGACATCAAGAACAAGTATATGATTGGGTGGTGGGAAAGACTGAATAAATCTGAAGATCTGGTATTTTCTAAACTACATACATACAATTGTATCCAAGAACTACAATAATGTGTTAGTGAAGTTTAGTTAAGTTCTTGTCACTAGAACTGGAATGTCATTGAAACTGTTTTCTAGAATAATTTCAGCTTCCTGATTCATGTAGTAATACTTGCTCATTACGCAACCACACTCCTTGGAAGTTACAACCGTCTTGTGTCAAACAAGCACTGTTTGGCAAAACGTTGAAGACATGGTCTAACATTTTACATATAAAGTATCAGAAGAAGAAAAAAAGAAAATAGTGAAAATGTAATAGAAGCAGGACTTATGTAATTACCACTTCTAGAATATTGGCTTGATGCTGCATTCTAATATCATTTCATGAATATAAGACCTCTGGTAAAAGAGAAATAATCCCCTTAATAGATTTACGAATTAACTAATTTCTTTATCATCAGAAGTAATTGCTATATTACTATATTCTGGTTTAAGAGACCATTACTTGCATTAAAGCATGTGAATAAATCAACAATCATGAGACTGTAGTTGCCAGTTAACAATCACATTCGGCAAGTGAATACAGGAAGCCATATGATGGGTAAAAGATACTGCAGCATAAGAAACATGATTGATAAAAAACATTTCAGAACTGCATTTGGATACCATAAGATGACGTATAAATAGAAATCACATCTGATGAAAAGGTTTTGGTTATAGAATGGGCTTAAAATGTTAGTGTATGGTGCTAAGATCCACGGTAACAGCTTAAAAGAGTTCTGAAAAGTTAAGAACATATGCCAAGTAAGGCCCAGTGAGTATATTTACTGTAGTGTAATTTAGAAAGTAACAGATTGGAATTAATATTTTGTATCAAAACAAAAAAATGTATTTATTTAGTTAATCTACCGACTTTTGCGAGTTGTCTTCCTTATTTTGTAACAGTAGTTTTGAGTTATATTCAGAAAAGTTATGAAAAGTTTATAAATTTGTTAAAAAAAAAAAAAAAAAAAAAAAAAAAGATTGCATATTTAGTAATTTAAATAAGTAAAAATATATGTCATTTTGTGATTGGTCGTAGTAATAATTGTATGACGTAATGTTGTGACGTGGAATTAAATCGGCCAATCACAAAATTAAGATAGGAGTAACAATAGTTACAAAAAATCAATAATCTGGATAGAGAGGTTTTGTAATGGTGAGTGTAATGGATAGTGGAGCAGGATCAAGAACTTTTATGTAATAGTTGGAACTTTTTAAATATAACAAAGTAAGAATTTATCGATAAGTTGGAAGTATCCTGAAAGTGACTGGGAAAGGAAGTTCAAGTAAAATGTAATCTAAATAATACAATTAAATTGTTACAAAATTTGACTTCTCCGAAACTTTATTCCGAACCACGCCTGAAACCAAGATTCTCATGACTCTTATTTAATCAAACACAATCATCAAGAAACAACTCAAAATACAATGAATTAACCCTGTTATATCTAGCTTCTCGACGTGGGTCTTCGAAAAGTCAACGTGCATCCCATTTCAAACATAGAAATCCCGCACCAAATTGCACCCGAACGTGTGACTGATGAAGATGGAGATAAATTAACTCGTATATATTGCTCCATCCAGAATATTTATGAATTTACTTCTATTAAGCTGAATTCTCAGTTACCCTCATTCTTCCACTGTTTTACATAATTTATATAAAAACAAAAAAGAGAAGATGTAAAAGAACTCCCTGTCAATTGAGAGAACCTTTATTGTTCATTATGTCAGCAATCATTTCCACTAAGCTTGTTCCCAAAATGTATTAACATTCTTTACATTAGTAAGATGAGCGAAGAGATTTGATTGCTTATGCAATTCTTTTAGGACTTGAAATAATGCACATTGGATGTTACTCCTATAGGTTTGTTTGCTGTTACAAGATTTACTAATAACTTAAGGCATTGCTTATTTATAGGCTATTGTGCTTTTCTATATATTACTTTCATGCACACATAAGTCACATAGAAAGTGAAAAGAAAAGACAAAACAAACAAAAAGTTTAGTTTTAATGAAATAATATGTTAACTGCATAAGTCTTTTTTTAAACAAATATCCCAGAATTATTCCATCTGTTTTCCATTTACTCCAAAAAAAGATTCTTTAGGAAAAACTTTTATCTGGAAGTGCTTTACAATGGCAACCTAAGAATCCCATGTAATTAAAAAACATATTTTTGGAAGTCACTATTCAACAAAAGGATTATAAGTTTCCTGAATTTATACAAGAAAATAATTATCTGAATATAATTCCCCCATATTAGCTACTTATTTAATAGGCAGTGTTGTTGTCAGGTGATATTCTAAATAAAATAGGTCAGAAGTTTACATACCTGTAGAACACATAGTGCTGGAGTATAAAGAAGATATCAAACACCACTGAGAATAAACCAAGACCAAACTTTGTCGGATCACCAAATATGGATACCCAGTCATCTGTAAATATAAAAAAGGTATGATGTACATTTATATAACTCTTTCTACTATTTAAAAATTTATGTATGCCATATCATTTGTATAATTTCTGCCTCTGCATATTTTTTGAACTCATTCTATTTTTTGCTCTTACTTAAAATAAACATTGCTTCAAACTACATTCCAATCACTTCACAATTGTTCATTTAATGCAAAGTAACAGAATCACTGCAACACAAGGCACCAATTATTATAATTCCTTGCCTTTGCTTAAATGTACTGGAAAAAAATTTTTTTAATGAGTACCATGTGATGGACTAAACATAGAAGCTACATGGCTGCATATAAATTTAAGGTAATTCTTTACACAGAACAAAAATGGAAATAAAAAAATACCACACCCTAAAGAATGGCGGGGAAAACAGAGTCTGCAAGAACTTAGTTCTAAAGCATTTCTGAATATCGAAGGATCATGACACACTTTTCAGGAACCAAAAAGGGCAAATATCCTAAATTAATCTTGTGACGAATGTGGAGGAATTGAGAAATATGGCCACCTACCAAGTCATGACAGACAAAACCATACTAGGTGCATTACCCATAGTATGAGTATTTCACAACTTAAAGGTGGCAGGGCAACAATATACTTATCCTTTGATGAGAAAAGGATTGGGAGAATAATGGAAGAACAACAGTCAGAAATTATCAAACAATTATACAAACAAAATTATTGCATAGAAAACATAAAATATTTTGAAAATGGTCAATATTATAAAAAGAATTTTTAACAAATTAATTTTTGTTTATATTTTACATTACCCAAGTATACAAAATTCAGAATGAAGAGACTAGCTAAGGTTACTAACAAAACATTTAAGATATACATCTAATTCTGCATCCTGTGCTGTAACATAGTGGGTTGGAGGGGTGTACTTTGGCATCCTAACATGGTATGCGCCCAGGTTCAATCCCATCTATGGAAGTGCTCACTTTAAGTTCTGGATATAGGACTGATGCCTGCTCAGCATTGTGAGGAATTTGAGGAGCAACAATAGATGGCGAATCCCGGTCAAAGAATGCCAAGTTTCTGGCTGGGGATGTCAAGATGCCGACCACATCTTCTCCCTACACTGGAGGCAGCACCGTGGCTCAGTGGTTAGACCGCTTGGCTCTCACCAAGGCAGCCCGGGTTCGTTCCCAGGCGACCGCAAAGTGAGATTTGTGGTGGACAACACCGCGCTGGGGCAGGTTTTCTCCGGGACCTCCGGTTTCTCCCGCCATCTCATTCAACCAGTGCTCCATCTTCATCCCATGTACCATCAGTGTCACCGCCTGCGGTGCCGTATGTAGTAAAAGCAGGCGTTAAACACTACACACACACTCCCTACACTGGTTGAATAAGCGTGTGAGGCCAGCAATTGGGTGGCATGCCCAGGCCCAATTTGGGATTTTATGCCTTGGATAACTTTTTGAAATTTTTTATTACATCTAATTCTGCATGAAAATAACTCAATAACACAATATTTGAAGCAAAATGATTAATCATTTTTGAAAAGAAAGAAAGAAAAAAATCTAAATGAAGAGTAGTTTGGGGCAAGGAGAATCTTATGCAAATCCATGTGTAACATCACTCAAAGGTGCAGTACTTATACACAGTTTGGTATTCATTTGAACTGTTGCATAAATACATATTTTTACAAATTCTTTGTTTGCTCAGCTATTGGCTGGAATACGACACTTCTAAAACCTATCATAGGAACATGGTAACAGCAAAAATAGTATGTTAAATCATTTTCTCATATACTCTTTATTCATAATATAATTTTTTTCTTTCAAATAAAAGAGTAGCTAATATTAAACATAGTTTCTCAGAGAACGAATAGCAGAATTCTATTAAATCATGCAAATAACATTGTGTAATACAGTGCTTTACTCTCACACTATGGCCACTGATGGCAGAATTCTTATCAGCAGATACTCATGTCATCTGCACACAATGCATTGCAATTACAATAGCATGATGTGAGCGAGTAACAATTTTACTGAAGGCATGGTTTAGTTTGTTTCTGTTTTATGCTGTATAGTTTTAAACAGTTCCAATTCATTTAACTTTTTACAATTACAACTGTGTTGGACTTCATTACAGTGATGTACACTAACAATTAAGTTATTAATATATACAAATACAATAATTTGTAACTTAAAACTTCACTTATAAGAAATGATGATAATTCTTATAAATTCCTCAGGATCGCGATTTCATGTATACTTACACACATCTTCAGTTGTCGACAGCTGAAGATGTGTATAAGTATAATAGCGATCCTGAAGAATTTAGAAGAATTATCATTTCTTATAAGATAAGTGAAGTTTTAAGTTACAAATTATTATATTTGTATATATTTGTTTGCTTCACTGTTAATAGCTTCATATTTTACGTATCAAGTTATTTATTTGAAAATATTAACTCGAGTTGACAATTTGATAATGCCTTCAAGTGGAGGGGAAATGCATTGAAAGAAAATTTGTGGTATGTGAAGTACAGAGTGTCTCAGTCAACTCATTGCATAATTTTAATAATTAAGTTATTGAGATGATTTACATCACAAATTATTTAATAAGGAAAATGTGTTTTAGGAGCCATTGCAAGCATCCTTGCTTCCCCATTCATAGCCTGTATGTTTTCTGATTAAATAAGTGATGCAGTATCAAATCGACTTAATAATTAACTAAATAGTCCTAATTAAGTTATGAGTGTTATCAGTGTAGCTCGTGTTGTTCCTGTATATATAAATTTACAAGTTTGAAATGTTAAGTTACAAGTATTAATAGTGATTGCTCAGTTTTTCATAATGTCTCAAAAAGAGTACACATTACCTATATAATAATGAAAGACAAAAATTTCGTAAATACAGAAAAGTAGGTAGGTAAGGTTTCATGGCCTGCCCCATGATCTTACAACATGCAATTTTTATTTAAGTGTGCAACTTGATAAATGAAGTAAAAAAAAAGTTAATCCCAATACGTTAGAAGAATTAAAACAAAATATCAGGAGAGAAATTAACAGCATTTCAGAAGTTGAAGTAATGCATGTGAATGGAAATTTCCTAAGAAGATGCCATAAATATACTGACGCAGATGGACGAGATTTTCAACATCTCTTGTTATAAGGTATGTTTTAAGTTTATTTGATAATTGTCAATATGATTTGAGATTTGATATCTACATAAGGTGTAACCAGGAGAGCGCTGTGTCAGGTTGTACAGTACATGTCCAAGAAACTACAATAAAACCCTCAAAAGGTCCCAGATTTAAGTACTTATGAATTGTAGGCTGCCAGTTTGGGAAAAAGTATTTAAAAAAATAGAAATTGCGTAATCAATTTGGAAATACCGCCAATTGATTCTGTCATTAAGTTTGTTTCATTTTCAGAGTTTGGTAATACATACAAAAATATTGCAACATCTAGCAACCATAATATTCACAACAAAAGAAGTGACTGACGATGTAAACAAGTGTATTAGTTGCTTCACTGTTGCTAGCTTCTACTTTTTACGTATTAACCTATCAAAATGCTTCAGATCTTTCCAGCAACTCCTGCATTTTTATTAAGAAATTTCCCTAGCACACTATATAACGTAGGAAAAGACAAATGAAAACGTTCTTACCATAATTATATGCATTTAGTATCATCTGGAGCATGCTCAGAGTTCCTCCAGTAAAATCGAGAAGAATATTTCCAATGCTCCAGCCCTCAGTGCTCTTCCTCCTGTAGTTCATTATTGCCTGCAAATATTGAAACAAATGTAATGCATTAAAATTTATATAACAGTTACTTTTAAAAATATTAAAATATTGATAAAATATAATAAAATAATCTTTAAGCTGAATATATTCTGAAGACATTTTAAACTTTCTAGGAAAACGAATGAATATTTTTATAGCATTGAAAATATGAAAAAGGATTTGGTATCTTGTGGTTTAAAGTACATAGATATGGAGCTTGTATTATTGCCATAAGTGAATTTAAATGTCAAAACAAATAATTAAGTTTGCTACAGAGCAAATGCCAAATGTTAACATGACATATACATGTTAAAAGTTCAAATACATTATTTTATGAAGAAGCTAATTTTCCCAAAGGTGGTATTTATATCCTTATTACTACAAATTGTAGTTTATAAGACAAATAGAAAAAGAAAATACTGTATTAATTTAGGCTGGGATATGTTTACACTATACCAGTTACCTATGAAAAAATGATAAAATACTGTACCTGTGGAACATATTTGATGAGTGTGATGGCCAACTTGATATATGAGCAAATGTATAGGAATTCCAGCCAAGGGAAGACACTAGTCCATGCAAGAATTACACTAATGACAAGGATAGCTGCAAACACTCCAAGGATTGACCTTGCTATTGTTGATACTCTTTGGTTTCCTCTCTGAAACAAAAGTCCAGTTTTAAGCAGATTTCCTACTGAAATTCATCATTTTTCATGGAAGTGTTCTGTTATTTTATTTTACTGTGAAATCATACCAGAACTGTATACCTATTTTCTTTTTAAATTTACTTCAGAAATATGCTATTTTATGCCAATTTTAACACTCTACACATTTGTAATATGTAAATGATAGTCCTGTTCCAAAATTACTTCATCCTATGCAGTATCTATGTGATTTTGAGGACTAATTTTGGAATTTTGAAAAATTCTTGGTAGTATAGTATTAATATAATGATTAGGAGAATGAAAATTTATAACACTAAATTTCACTTAACACTAACAAAATGAACATTGTCCAAATTATAACAAAAATCTTCACTGTGAGTAGCTTATTATTCAAGCTACTGTAAGAGGGTTTTATCTTTTCTCATATAATAGCAACAGTTATTGGGGTAAAAACAAGTGATATAGAATTCAAGTAGATCTTTGTTTCCAGTATGATTTTACATTAAAGTTTGAATTTTCTTTTCATTATAGAAAACTATGTTTGTGCCTACATAATTCCGTGTACAGAAAGTAATTACATATAGTAATTCATAGTTGCAGATACTTTTTGTAGGTCTTAATAATTAATTTTTAAAAGATTAACGCCTAAAAAGTAATAAGCAAGATGAAAAACAAATAAACAAGAGGAAAAAAATAGCTAAGTTAAACTAAGTCTTGCTTTTATTAATTTACAGATGAGTCGTATTTATTACACATCTGCTTCACTTACGTACCTATTTTGAGGACATGTTTCGCAAATCATCATTTGCATCTTTGGCTCTTATGCGACTAAAGCTTGATCCCACACCACTGCTTCACTGTGGTGTTCCAATACAGTTAAATGTTGATAAGTCTTGCTTATTCCACCATTGGCTAGGAGGAATAAGCAAGAATGGAGTGAAGAGATTAGAAATACCTAAGATGTGTCTGAATCAAAAGTCGTTTCACTATCATTAATTTAACTTCATCTTTAGGTATACTGAAACTTTATACACCATTTGCCATAGTTTAATTTTCACTTTCTCTATGTATAATAAGCAGGCAAAGTATTACATGTTTTTCTTTAATTGCCCTCTTATACCACTACATAGTGTCAGGGTATTCTTGTTCCTCTTAACCCTTATGCCTGTAGGCGGTGGGTTGAGGAATGGAATCTCTGGATCAGTGAGAGAGAATCCAGGATGGGTGATCAGCCCGATGGCGAAGTATTACATTCCATCCAAAAACTCAGTATCAAGATTTCATTGGAAATACTATTTAGGGATCCCACCTGGTTACGTGACAATAAATCTTGAAATCCCACCAGTCAACAATTTGATAAATAAGTTTATTGTTCTACTATAAGAGAGAAGACTGCAGGCAAAACAGATGACAGCTGGACCTTCAAGATTGAAACCAGAAGCAATAGCTCCCAGAACTAGTCCCTTAAAAATTAAAATTTAAGTGACGTAGTATGACAAAACAGACAAAAATGGTTTTATGAACCAAACTTGGTATTTAAGTTCATTATCTTCTAAGTATACAACAGATTTTCAAGAAAGTTTCCCCCTCCATAGACTCCTTTAACATGGAACAGCTTTAGAAAATTTTGATTTTCTCAAAAATGGCTGACAATTTTAATTAACATACAATATTTTCATGACACATGAAACTTATATCTTGATTTTCTGGAAATGTTTTTAGTTCTCTTCATTCTACATTACTTACACACAATTCCGAAGGTTTTTTGTTTTTTTAATTTAACATCCTCCAAGCATATCGCAGGAACAAATTGGGTGGAATAGGCTCACCCATGAGTCCATAGAGCTTAGAGTTGTGCAACATTCATCTTCCAGAATAAGAGAAAACTTCAGAGAAAGCTTTATCAGATAACTCAACATGATCAAGGTTTGAACGGCCTCATGAATGTGAGGCAGTCATGCTGCTTCCGCAACAGAGGCATGCAGAGTAATCCAACTGCACCATCAGAGCTTGTTAAAACACAATTTATGGCATTTTTTTTTTTAAGCTTTCCATGCAAAGAGAACCAAATTTCAAACTCATCATATAACAATCATCTCTATTGCTTAAAGCTCTTACTCCCATATTCCCCTTGCATCTACAAGAAAATTAGCAATAAGATATGCTTTTGATTACCATGAAGCAGATAGAGGTATAAGGTTGCAAATGTAGAGAAATGTAGGTGCAACATACCCGGTTTTTATTTTTAAAAAAAAGATTGTGTGTATGTGTGTGCGTGTGTGTGGACAGAATCATTTTGGAGATAACCTATTTTTTACTTTAAGTGGAAAGACATTAATTTTTTGTTATCTCTTGGCCAAGCTAAGATAATGCAATTTTAAGGGCATCACACAGGAACCAGCTGCCACACTTTAAAGGTTTGACTACTGTATTACCTTGCAGCTACAAGAAAATTAGCTACAATATAACTTTTATTGTAACATGAAGTAGATAACGATTATGTGCTTGTAAGAATAGTTTACATATGAGTACAGAAAGTTGTGTGAATACAACAAATCAGTTTAACATATTTCTGCAGTAGAAATATTTTCTACCCTTATCTGCATATGACTAATGAGTTTTCAAACACACATTATTTATTATAAACTTGGGGTTATGGAGCATTAATTATATTGATATCGAAATTACAAGCCGTGTGGAAAATATAGGGTCACTCAAAAAGTGCGTGGTTTTGGATCGTTTGGTAAAGTTTTGATAGTCGGTTGCCAACAATGTTTTGTATTGTTGCTATATCAACAAACATATTAAAGGCATATTAAAGGATAACTTATTGAAATCTATTGATTGGTTATAAATTACTTTAAAGAAAACCATCCTTCTTGTAATATGACAAAAACAACCTTAATTCTTTTCTCACAGAGTAACAAAAATACCACAAATCTGTCATTACCTGTAAATGATTGCAACATCGAAGATGTGAGTGAACATAAATTCTTAGGAATATTTCTTGACAGAAAACTAACATGGGCAGGACACATAAATCATATTTGTGATAAAGTAAGTAAAGCTGTATATTTGTTACGTTACTTCAAAAATGTCTTTGATGAAAAAGGGCTTAAAATTATTTACTATGGAGTCATATATCCACATTTATTATACGGAATTGAAATTTGGGGCTGTGCTGCTGCAACGTATATGGGAAGGTTATTTCGATTGCAAAAAAGGGCCATCAGAATTATTTACAATTTGAGTTCCCGAGAATCATGTAGGGAAATATTTAAGGATAAAGGAATATTAACAGTATATTCTCTGTATGTTTATAAAGTAGTAACTTATGCAGTACAAAAGGAAAATCTTAAAAATAGTAATATTCATAGTCATAACACTAGGCACAAGGACGGTTTTTTTAGGCAAAGTTTTAATAAGAATATTTCCGACAGGGATCCAAATGTGATGGGCTTATTGCTTCACAAAAAATTGCCAGCACATCTAAGGTCTTGTAAAGGCAAGCAATTCGAGGGTGCTCTGAAAAAGTACTTGTTAACAAAAAGTTTGTATTGTATTAATGAATTATAATCACTGTACCACATGAATTTATTCCTTAATTTGTAGTACATATGACATGCTGAATTTATTCCTTAATTTGTAATTAAAAACAATTGTATTCATATATGTATTTATATGTATAATGTCAGAAACTGCAAAGTCTATTGACAAATTATTATTATTATTATTATTATTATTATTATTATTATTATTATTATTATTATTATTATTATTATTATTATTATTATTTCAATTGTCGCTTTAGTCTGAACTTCTTGCATTTCTTCAATCTGTGTCTACTATAGCGATACACTTGTAAATTGAAAACTTTTTATCATAATGGAGAAAGTTATGCAACTGTCAGGCAATTTCGCACAATTTTAGGGTGAAATGAAGCACTGATTGAATCAACAATTCCCAGACTTATGAAGAAATTTAATGAAAAGGGTTCAACAATGAACATTAAAAATCCTGGGTGTTGTTATAGTGGTCAATCTGAGCAAAGCATTGCAGTGGTTTACGACAGTCTGACTGTCCAATGAAATCGGTTCTTTGCCATTCCCAAGAATTGGGCGTAGGATGTTCTGCAGTACAGAGAATTCTCCAGCAGATCTCCCTTACCACCCTTCCAAAATTCAGAGCAGCTGAAAGTGACCAATCAAGCAAAGAGGCAAAATTTTATTGGGCAGAGACAGCAAATTTCACGGAGGGAGTTCTTGCATGCCAAAGCATGAAAGAAGTTCATATGCCCATCATTCACCATACCTTAAAAAGGAAGATGTGATGAACATGTTTATTAATTTTGTTAAATTCATAATAATTCTGTTTTATTCTATAAAATACTGATATTCTGAGCACTGTCATTGTTTTATCAGTGCAAAAAGTTATATTAAAAAAGCTCTAAGTTCATTAATATGTTTTGTAAAATGAGTTTATATGCATTTAATGCTACAAAAGTGAAAGAAGTCAAATTAACTGAATACTTTAAAGGGGGACCAATTTCTAAATAATTTTCGTTTCACACATATCTTTATTGTTTATAAAATTTTGCACATGGAGGCCCACTGTATTATTAAAAAAATATGGATGCATAATAAACATTTTATTTGAAAATAATTCTGACTTACAAGTAATTTTCTTTCTTTCCCTTCATACACACATAAATCAGGTCCAACGTAATTACCATGAATTACTAGTTATCATTTTAAATGCAGACTACCATTAATAATTATCACCTAACGTGAATGAGGAAAAAAGGAAATCTTCATTTCGTAGCACTTTCTGCAAAAATTACACCTCCTTTCCTCCTTTATTTAGATTCCTTTGTTATTATGTTTGTTTAACTCTGTTCCTCTTTGTTAACATTACTCTACTCTTTAGATTACATTTCCTTTCCAGTACCCATTTTCCTTTCTGAAAAAATTATTTTTCCACTACAGGGATGAAGCATATTTCTTTATGCAAAACTGACAGGTTAGGGAGATTTTGACCCTTAATCCCATAAAAATTGTTGTGATTAAAAGTGAAGCAAATTTAATATTGAAACACTTACTGAGTCATATTTTATTAAAACTTAAAACTTACTAATGTAACTATTTTTGGGATTGCCCCAGGTCCATCATTAGCTGATTGGCAACTGACCTACCTTCAAAGTCAGCTGCGGTATGGAACTTTTAATTGGTTTCATCCCTTGGAATATTTCCTACATAAATGCACTAGACCATTCGACAGCATATCAAAATTTAAGATATGTGACACAGATATCTTTCATGTTGAAGGTTCAAGTGTGTTCACTATTAATGGTTTCAGTTATTTAATCTCCTCTCAGATGTGGTTCTCACTCCAGAAATTAAAACCACCAATTTTTGCGGTGTTCCTTTAGTGTTCTATTAATCTAATTTTTAAATTCCCTTTTGTCAATCCAATATAAGACTGTCAATCCTATATATACCTGGCTTTTGTTCTAGTGCTATGGTGCTTTCAGTAGGACTTTTGAAACTGAATGACAAATACTAGAAGTTTAGGAAGATCCAGTTTTATTAAATCAATTTCAGCTTTAATTTCAGATGTATATATATAAATCAATTATAGAAGCTTACCTCATACAGCACACACTGAGTAATGGTGACTAAAGTTACAATCACAGCATGAAGTGAGAAGACAATATCATTTATTTGAACTGGATTCAGTCCCTTTGGGTATCTGGCCTTGTACTCCCTCTGCAAAGAAGAACAAATTGTGGACTCAATTCTAAATAAAAAACATTTAACATAGTTCTACATGTAGTTGAATACCTTGAAATGGGGCAATGTGTAACCTAATTGTTTTAAAGTAGTTAATGAGTTTATTAATTTATGCTAGTACAAATTAATCCACATGACCATCTTGAAATACATGCTGTTAAATATAAATAATTTTTTGTCACAATATATTCAATAGTTTACTATTTTTTTCCAAAATAAATATAAATAGTTGCTGTAGTGCTCCCACAATCTTGATATAAGAATTATTAATTTTAATGTTTCTATCTTAAAAACGAATGTCTCCATTTTGTAACAGATTGCCAGTACTGAAAAGTGAACACGGCACCAACGGTGCTTTTTTTTTTTCATTATTGTAATTGATTTATAATGCAAAAAGTATCATGATAAAATGTTATACTTTATATAACACCAGAGAGCATCAACTATAACTCTTATAATATATGCAAAATATTAACAATCCAACAATTATTCCATACTAAAAGTTTCACCTTTAAAGTATTTTATTAACTGAAGTAGTTAGATATAGATAACTCACCATAACCAAGATTCAAACTAGGGACCTCTTGAAAAAAAGGTGTATTTGTGTGAGTATAGATTTATATAACTTGACATTTTTATTAGATTACTGCCAAGACAAATTTCTGGTTGAACACTCCTATGAAGTAACAAAATTTCTTTATGTTTAAAAATGTCAACCACTGTAGGAAAATAAATAAGTTATTTTTTCTTTATATGTATTATGAAGATAACCAAGGCCCTTTGGTTATCAATTGGGCATCAATCCTACAAAATGCTTATTTGATTTAGTTTGCTTTAATCAGAACAATCCAAGTCTTATGATGGAAGTTATGGATAGGTTTGTATCAGGTTAGGTTTAAAGGCTCATATGGGCATCTATTATTGTAGCTCTATGGTAAGAGCATCGTCATGAAGAGCTGAAGATATGGCTTGGGTTTCTACCACAGCGCGGAGATTTTCAAATCTGATTCAACCTTCTAAAAATAGTTACTACACAGCAATCACTATCAATAAACACTTGTGTTTATTATCCTAGGAACAACTAGCTTCTAAGTAGTTTGCTTTATTGTCGATCAGTCAATTATGATATTAACACTCACTACAGAACCGGTATATTTTATGGGCCAACATTCTTTAAAAAATTACCAAGCACAACTCAGACATTTACTAGCTTTAAAATTCAAAGGAACACTATTATTATGAATTTAGCTTCGGCAATACTTAATGTGTATGATTAACATCAAATATGTCAACAGAAAGCTTTTTTGGCAGTTGTATTTCCTTGCTGTTAATGAAAACAAAGGAGCCTGTGTTGAGGTTATGCACTACTTGCGTGGAGCAGAGAAGCATATGATTATTGGCAAACAATATTTGTAAGAATATCGATCAATGACAATGGCATGCGAATATATAACCATGAGAATTAGCTGAAATACTTAATAATTTAGCTGTTTTTGAATGTACTGACTTTAATGATATAAGTTAATGGCAAATTTTAAAACATGTTTCATATACAATTTCAAAACTACCTGGAGCTCTGAAATCATATTTTGAAGAAACAGAAGAAAATATTTAAAAAATATTTAGGAGCTCTATGCCTATATTTATTACGTTTTATTTTGAAGCAGAAGGTTGTAGTTTTTAATTGAAATGCCATAATAAACTTCTAATATTGATTTAGGGCAATAATTTTTTGAAAATCCTTACACTCAGCTGTTTTGGAGGATATGTACAGTAAACGAACCTGGTACAGACAGAGTTAAAGATGCATTTTTTTCTTTCTGGGAGAGTACATGCAAGAATAAATTAATATCCTTTGATCAACTTTTTTATTATGCTTTATTGCTATTTGGCGGAATTTAATAAGCGACGTATAAAACCGCCTAAAAATAATTTTATGCTTGCTTTATTGTAAATGGTTCATGTAGAGCATGAGTTAATTGCAGTATTTCTCAAAAACAAGCATTACTGAAAATGCTATCTTTTGCTATTCTTTACATTATTTGTATCATATTCCTGTTTTCAGAAATGAGGATAAACTTCCCATCCATCTTTTGTATATCATTTAGTGCTGAGAACTGAGTAGATGGCTTCCCTGACTGACAGGCTTATAGTGGTTCGTGTCACATCAACCATCTTCATCTTACATCATTACTATCTTTCTTTACTTAATCACTGCCACTGCAAAATAGTCAAGTTACACCCTTACTTATACACAAACCAAATGAGAGCTACACCACGTTATTACACACATATATATTCCTGTTTTTCATGATAAAAAAGTATTTAAACAAAGTGTCCCACCATAAGATTACCATTATGTCTGAAGTTAAACATAAATAGAATGTCAAACTGAAGTTGAACTGGCAGAGCACGCAATTAGCATCAGATACTAAGTTAAAAATAGCTTTCGTCAGGCTTTATACTGCTTTTGTGTCTATTTGTTTATGAGCATTCATTTTTTAATTAAATTATAGATGAGTTGTATCTTTTTACTCATAAGTTTCACTTACATACCTATCAGCTCATGCGAACAATAGTTTGTGAAACATACCCTCAATATAGGTACAGAGGTGAAGCATATGTGTAAAAAATACGAATCTTCTATGTTTTGCTTCACTGTGGTGTTCCAATAAAGTAAAATTTTGATACATTTTGTGCATTATCAGTATCAAAATATACAGGAATAATATAGCAAGTTTTAAATTACAAATAACAATTTTGTCTTTGTCAGAGCAACCATTTTTTCACAAGCTGGACAAAAAGATATGAACTACAGTTTATCAGATGCATTTGTGTTGCAACATATTGTGAATAAGTTTTGGTAAGCAAAACTTAATTACTTTTAGTTCAATAAAACTGTTGAGTAATACTTAATTCTATTAGGTTGTATCATGGTTTCAGAGTCGCATACCATTTTCATTTGGTACTCTTATTCTAGAACTGCAAATTGACCTGGCTAGCTCATACCTGAAGTTGCTCTTACTCCCCTGCCGCATAGAAACTAATAACTAAAGATTTATGCAATCATTTGTTACAATAATAATTTACTCCTGGAACACTTCTAGTTTTTAGTAAAACAAACTTAAATAAATGCAATAGATTATGAAATACAGTGGTTGATGGTTGACTTAAGTATGCTCAGAAGAATAATTCATAGCATAGCAGGCCGTATATATACCTTTTACTTCATTACTCTTCTATTACTTTCATGCATAAGCAAAACTGTGCAACAAACTCAGTTCGTGTTACAGATATTGTATTTCTGACTCACTAAAATTTTATTTGAAGCAAAAGGTTAGAAACAGTGATGTATTTAACATTTGAAAGTAATGAGTCGGTAATTCAAACACAAACATCACTTAAATTATCCTTACTTGGACATGTTTCGGAGAACAGATTGTTGCCATTGTCAGCAGTTATCCAGGTGATGTTTGTGTTTAAATTATCGACTCATTACTTTCAAATCACTAAAATTTGTTCATCACTTAATGTAGTAACAAAATATAAATAACCATGTTTGATACAGTTATTTTGTGTACACACCTGTGAGAGATGACTACATTTGTTTATAAAGAGCATCATTATTATGCTTACTGAATTAAGCAAAACATTCATCTGATTTTCTCTGTAAAACAAGAAGTGTGCTACAAGTATTCTTACTTACCTCTACTTCTGGGATCCAGTAGAGACCACAGTTAAAAAGTGAATATAAGAAGAAACCCACTATGTTCAGTGCCAAGAAGTCGAAATTCAGGCCCACAACACTGGAGAACAAAAATGACCAATGTCAGTGTATAAAACGTATATTACTCAAACATTTCAATGTAAAGATTTAAGTTCCAGGTAAAGTTTTAAGTTCCCTTAACATTCATTATTTTATCCTATAATACTGATGAGCTCTGATAGGGCTGAGTTAACAGCTTATTGATACTCAACAGGGATTTATACTAGTCGCCAAACTAGAATGTGATTGACAGTTAGTAAGCACATGGAAGGATGCTTTAAATAAATGGGAGGGCATGAGTACGTCATAACGGTTGTCATAGTAGCAATTAGAGGGACCAATTAGAGTCGAGACGTTTTCAAGAGGCTAGATGCTAAACCTTGGTTGCCGATATTCTACCATGCATTATACAAATAGTATATTTGTATAATACTTATTGCTTCACTGTAACTAGCTTCATTTTCTACCTAATTCTAACATGTCTTAGCATGACGTATGGGCAGCGAGTTACGCAAACATTGCAGTAAAAACAATACCTTGGTGTTTGTTTCTCTTGCCGATAACACTGCATAAACAGAATGCCTTCACGTATATGTTGCTGTTCTTATTTTTTTATACAACAGAGATCCTGTACTGGTATGTCCCTTTTCATTTTATTTGTGGCAATTTGCCTTGGTTTACGTGTGTTGGGGTCCGTGTATCTGTGCGCGTGTTGTGATCATTTGCAATTGTGTTTTAATGAATGTTTAATTATGCCTAAAAATAGTAACAAGCAAAAACCTGAACGTGCTCGGGAACCAAATAAAACTATATTTGGTAAAGGTATTCCAATTAACAGACAGGCACGGGAAATAATATACTCTGTGAAAGAATACTTTGAAGAGGAGAAATTGAAAGGGGAGCCTATTACTCCATTCTCAAAGATGCTTGATAGGACTTCACGTGCTGTAGGGATCAGTAAGAACATTAAGGTTAAGATTGGGAAAGAAAAGAATTTTAAAGAAGAAAGTTATACTTTGGAGTCTAAATTAGAAACCACCGAAAAAAAAAAAAAAAAAGTATGTAAGCGGCATTTTCCCACTTCAGTAAGCATCAAACTATCACAGGTAAGCCTCTTTTGTTACGATGATCTTAAAATTGATCTGTTCTTGCATGTTTTGGCATTTGCATGTAGATCCACGACTATACTACTGTCTTTATGTATAGTATTATAAATAATAACAATAACAACAATAACAATAATAATAACAACAACAACAACAACAACAATAATAATAATAATAATAATAATAATAATAATAATAATAATAATAATAATAATAATCATTGCAGTCGCAACTGAATCACCTTTGCATGGGTAATCCTATCGCACTCTCCACATGGCAGCAATAAGCGGCAACGTCGCCTCTCTCTCCATACGAAATGTCAATCACTTTCTAGATTGGCTACCAGTATATGACATCCAAATTATACTTTGTTTACTTGTGGAATCAGTTTTTTAACACTTATATTTTAATTTATGAGGGACTAGTTTCGGAACTTTCAGCCTGAGATCTCACAGCCAATGGCTGAATGGTGGTCAGATCAACAAGGTTGAAAATAGAGGAACAGCTCCAAAATTGTTTTCAAGATGTGAATATACACTTTTTTCAAATATCTGAGTATTAACAACATTCAGATTCCAATGTGTAAGGACTATGATACAATGAAGCACAAAATTAATATAATTTTGAGTCAAACTAGTACTCAATGCTCCACTTATTGCTAGTATTTACCTAGAATGCGTTTCATTAGGATCTTCCTAATATCATCCGACAACAGCTGATGATGTTAGGAAGATCCTAACGAAACACTTTTGGTAAATATTAGGAATAAGTGGAGCACTGAGTACTAGTTTGACTCAAAATTATATTAACATTCAGATTACTGTATTACAAATTGTATTTTTGTTCTTGGGTTTGAGATTTTTGATATTCTGCTGTTAATGTCAAATATTTTTGTTTTAAAGGTGTTTAAGTTATTAAAATCTGCTTTTAAACACACAAGGACAACAATTTAAAATTAAATATTGGCATGTCTTTTTGTACTAATTTAATTACTATAAGGAATTCTTAAATATTAATTAACTTTAAAAACTTCAAATAATTCACATAAGAAAACAACTTGCAAACATTAAGTCATATTTTCAGAATGTTGTTGAACTATTTCTATTAAACAAAGTTAATTTCATGCTCCTCCAGCATTCTACAGTAATATAACCACTTCTGAAATAAAAATCTTTTAATACCTTCTTCTCTTCCAATTTTCATATATTTGTGGGTAGAAGGATATTGACCAGGCAACAAAGTAAATCCAACCAATGACGACGCTTGTGTAGGCTATGGCTGAATTGTGTTGAACAGTCACTCTCACAAAGTTATCAGAGATTGCACTATAAAACAAAGAAAGAAGTTGATTGCCTTTTTTAGCATATATGTTTTTCCATGAAGCTCTAATTAGTTAAATTCAAACAAACATAAATAATGGAAATTGTTCTATGTCACCAGCAATATGTAGGACAAGGTTGGAAAGATAGAATCAGGCTGAAAAGTTCAGTGTTATTACCGGGATGTAAACCACAGATTTCCCAGTCTCTGTCTGGTTCCTCTGAGTGACCATGGCAGTATGCTGATAACGCATAAAATTTAGCGAATTAAATTAAGTCTGATTCTACCTTTCATTAATTCAAATACATAATTTTGTATTACCATAAGTGAAGTATTATTACTGGTCAAAAAACTGTGACCCTTTTAAAGCAAGATATTAAAGATATTTCTTTTATAAGATAAGAACATTTTTACCGATTCTGACCAAATTGCTAATATTTTATATTTTGAAATTTTCTTATAAATGTTTGCCGTTTTAGTATATGCTTCTGCTAGGATAGTCTTCTTTGATGCTAAAGCATTTGTAGCATTTTAATTTTTTATAATGATATTTTCATGAATTGTGTAATTTAGTTCAAGGCTTTATGCATGACATATTCTGTTCTTCAGATATTCCTAAACAAAGTAGTTATATATATCTGGGAGGCCAAGCAATGATTTATGCTTAGAAATGAGTTGATTCCTGAAGAACTGATACATAGCTACTAGAAACCGTCTGATATAACTTAATGTTGGGGCGGATGTAAATGAAAAAAAAAAAAAAAAAAAAAAAAAAAAAAAAAAAAAAAAAAAAACTACGAGAAAAATTAGTGGCGTACAGTGTAATACCATTTGGTTCAAATGCTGCTATTTTCTCTGTACTAAAATTCTAGATGGAGTAGAGAACACTTCGCCCGCCTTGGTAGCGTAGATGGTAGCATGTCTGCCTCACGTTCAAGAGATCCCAAGTTCGAATTTCGGTCAGGGTGAGTTACCTGGATAAGGTTTTTTCCAGGGGTTTCCCTTATTCTCTAAGCTCCATGAACCCTGGACACATTTGAGCATCATTTCACCCATTTCATTCATCGTCCAATATGACTTAGTGTTGGAGGACGTTAAAAAAAATAAAACACTTCCTTACTTTGCAATAGGTTTTCGGCATAAACTAAATAGAAATATTACCTTCTGACCTTAATTTGGATGGCCTCAACATTTCATATGTAAAAGATACAAAAATTTTAGGTTTGTGGTTAAATCAAAACTTGGGTTGGACTGTACATATAGAAGATTTGATTAAAACGTTAAGTAAGCAGTGCTATGCTTTAAAAACATTAAAAATGATAGCAGACGTAAAGACAGTCTGAATGGCATATTTTGCATATTTTCATTCCCTTATGAATTATGGTATCATCTTTTGGGGTAATTCAAATATGTCAGAAAATGATTTTTGAATGCAAAAAAGAGCCATAAGAATAATAGTGAACCAACCTGCACATGTGAGCTGTAGAGTGTATTTTAAGGAACTGAAAATTACAACACTGCCATGTTTATACATATACAAAGTTCTTTTACATGTAAAAGCTAGTTTAAGTTGCTTTAAAACACATGCAGTGACACACCAGCATGATACAAGAAACAGTTCAAACCTACTAGCAATTAGTCATAATACCACGTTATACAAACATTGCTTCACTTATATGTGGTACCCAACTGTACAATAAGTTAACTCTTTATTTAAAACATAATGACAACCAAAATATTTTTAAATTGAAACTATATAAATTTTTAAGTGAAGCATGTTTTTATTCTATTCAAGAGTATTTGGAAAGTTAAGTTATTATATTATTGGCATTTACTCTTATACTTTTTTTTTTTTTTTTTGTATATTTAAATCTTGTACTCTAATGTTGTAAATATTTTGTTTTGACGTGTCCACAATCTTGTATGGAGATTTAAAGGATGAATAAATTGAATTGAATTACTTAACATTAACAAGCAGCAGAAAAAGTAGAAAACAATGATTTACATTTATTTTGAGCATAGATCTAATGAACAGAGGATAAACTCTTTCTCAAGAAAATGAAACAATGATTTACTGTGAAAATGCAGAACTGCACTTTGTTAAATGCCAATCCTGCAGTATAAAAGTGTCATTTACTAAAAGTATCATCTAAAAGTTTAGTATGTTACCTGGTCTTGTTAGTGAGAGTTATAGTTAGTTCGGCGTGACCAGCTGCTATACCATACACCCGAATAACGGCTTCATTTGTTGTACTATTCACAGGAATTTTCTGATCATTCGGGCATATCAAATCACTATGGTCTGCCTCAAGCTTCAGAAAGTATTCCTCACCTTCTAAATCCCTGCAACAAAAACATATTATGGATAAAAGGAGTGTGCTTTTAATACTATGGAAAGCAAATGAACAACCATTTTGCTAAGAGCAGGGCAGGCACCGTTCAAGGGAGAGTACACAATGTGTAGCCTAAAACTTGAAGAAAGAAGTACAAAAGTGAATCGAGAATATATTGACACATTGCTTCACTCACACTGTTTATTCACAGGACATGTTTCAAGAGCTCTTGCTCCTATCCTCAGCTGATACTCATTAGCACTAATCGAGTATCAGCTGATGATAGGAGCAAGAGCTCTTGAAACATGTCCTGTGAATAAACAGTGTGAGTGAAGCAATGTGTCAATCTCGATTCACTTTTGTACTAATTTGTGCTTCACTGTCCCTATGCTTCTTTCAAGTTTATACTTTGAAGAAAGAACACTATTATTTCTTTCCTCTAAAGATAAATTTAAAGCTTCACATCTTATTCTTTATATATTGCTGAACATTTTAATTCACATTCTTGAATCTTAGCATTATTGAAATTATTAATCATGGTCTTTTTATTAAGTTGTGTTTTGCTGATGTTCACATCCTGCTTTGCAACTGCTGTGTTAGCAGCATTGTTGGGAGGCAGCAGATTATATTGAGCACTAATAAGTAACAAGTCATCATATATGCTTTTGCTTAGCTCAGCAAGAGAATCTGGAAGGCAGTTGCAAAATCATATTACGTAGTTTCCAATACTTAATCCTATTATTTATTACTAGGGCAAGCATTTTTGTTCCCAAATGTGTAGCTTATCAAGTAGTTTGTTGTGGTATAGCAGTGATGCAATCGCGGCAAGAGGGTTGTCCTCCTGATAAAACATGGTGCTCTTGCTGTGACAGTTGTGTATTTACAACAACTAGTTAGAAACAGTTCATGTCATTGTGACCTGAGTATATTATTATGTATGTTACTCGATATAATAGGTTATATAGATTCGATCTATATAATATAATATAAAGATCTATATAATATTCGATCTATTATATCTATTCGATATAATAGATATATGTGTGCAAATTATGCACTGTTTGCATTTCTGCTAATTTAATTTACTAGTTATTTGTGCTTTTAACATACTTTTAAATAAAATACTTTGCAAATATATGTGTCATTCAGAAAATTGAAAAACTTCAATTTATGTTGTAAATTTAACCCTTCCGCATATTAATCTATTTCATTCTTTTTGTTTGCATGCTACCCTTCAGAAGAATGACTCCTGCAAGATGTATACTAGAAATGTTTGTATTAGAGTTTGGGAAAGATTATTTCAGTATAAGAAATGGAAATATATTTTGTAAGGTCTGTAAAGTAAAACTGAAAGCTAGAAAATGCATTGGTATAAAGATACATTGTGACAGTAGAAAACACAAAGCACTTTGGAGTATTTTTGTGCTAAAGGAACTTCTGACGTAGATGTTAATGACCAGTCTAAATTTTTTTAGTGATCTGTACAAGATTATGATTTGTGTAAACATACTTTTCAAGAAACTATAACTAGACCATGAACAAAATGCTGTTGGAGGCGTGGCTTACCAACACTGGAGTCCTCTAGCTTTCCCCCTCTACCGTCATTTTAGATTGCCTCTCCTCCATCATGCAGGCTGCACTGGTCATGTTTCATTCACTGCTACATTCATTCTTTGCATTTTCTGTCGAATCACTGTTGTTTCTCAGGGTTTAAAGAAACTATGATTCTATTTGCTGATCGATTGTGAGGACATGTCTGAGGTAATTATTTTCTGTTAACTTTGAAAATCAAAACAGTAACTCGTTTCGTGTGGTTTCATGCTGTCCCATGCAGGAAGGGAGAGGTGGCAGTCATGTGATGCTTGGATGGCAAGAACGGGAGAAGGCTCTCCTCGTGCATGCGCACATCAACAGCAGTTTGTTTGCGATCTACCTGTAGAGAGTGAATATCTTAAGAATTTCATTGAGAAATATACATAGAGGAAAGTGCCAAGTGAGTACACAATGCGTGGGCATTATCTACAATGTTTTTACGACAAAACTTTGGGCAGCATACGTAATACTGTATTCAATAACATATAGGTATCCACAGACGAGACTATGGATAATGTTGGAAGATACGTCACACATGGTTGGAGCTATGCCATGTGATGGACCTGGACAACAGTTTCTTCTGATGTGTTAAATGTTAAAGAAAGTCAACTATGCATCTACTGTTCAACCTTTTAAGAGTTCTACGTCTCTCCTGTGGCCAGATGGCATAAAAGAGATAATGTACTACTCTTTATTACCAATGGTGCACCTTACATGCTAAAAGCTGATAAAGAACTGAAGAACTTCTACCCAGACATTATTCACTTTACCTGTTTAACAAATGCTCTACACAGAGTAGCAGAAGTTTGTACTAATTTCAGTGATGTTGATAATTTTATATCTAATGTTAAAAAAGTGTTCTTAAAAGCTCCATATAGAGTACCTAAACTTAAGGAAAGTGCACCTGAAATTCCACTGCCTACACAACCAATTGTTACATGATGGTGTACTTGGTTAGAAGCCTGCTTCTATTATACAAAAAGATGACGTACATATAGTTAAGGTAGTTAGTCTCTTTGACAGTTCAAGTTCCTCTGCAATTAAAATTTTAAGTCGCTTCTTTCTGAACAACTTTACCAAAACTTTGTATCACACAATTTCAGTATCTTACCACAAACAATTACCTATCTCGAAAATTCTAACCGTGAAATGTCTGATGCTCTTGACAGGTTCCACAAAGTCTGTGAAACAAACTCTACTGAGAGAACTGTTACAGAGAGCATAAAACAAAAACTTAAAAAGTGTGATTTAAAAGAATCCTAGCTTTATTAAAATGTGTGAAATTAAACATAATTTAAATTCCATTAAGAAAGGTGAAGGTACAGTATTAAATAATAAGAAGTATAATAATATAAAATACTTCAAATTTGCCCCTACAATGTCATGTGACTAGAGAGAACAGTTTCTCGGTTTAAATAGTTTTAAGTGACAATTGTAAATCATGTACTTTTCACAACCTCAGAATGTTTAATTTTGTTCAGTGTAACAGGATTGGTTTTGTGAAATAGAATGTTTTTGGTTTTATGTACTAATCTATGTATATACAACAAGTTGCATATTGTGTTTTGTTACATATTATACATAGTGTATTTTATATATAATTAATACTAAAATATTTTGCCTTATGCTCTGAATGGCAATGTTAGTGCATTTGTATGTTTAAACATTTAGTAACAGATAGTTTGAATTTAGTAGCAATTACGTTTACGTCCGTCATGTTCTATTAACGAAATATGCCTTGCATAGCTTTGCAAAACATGCAGTCAGCGTTGGAGTTTGACCCCTGCCTTCCAGGCAGTACCAACCAATAAGCTTCCAAACCCATTTGGGAACACAACTGCTTGCCCTATTTATTACTCTTCCCATCTTCATCTATCTAAATGCAAATTTTGAAATTTATGGCTGTACTGAGAAACTAAAATCTCAAATGTGAGTACTCAAAAGCATATATAAACAAGTCCAGTTTTATGTCAGGTAAAACAATTTTTGTGAAGAAAAACATAAAACATGCAATGTAATGCAAACTTAGTTTACTTGTTTTAAGGTATACTTACACAAGGTACACTTTCATTAACTCTGATTCACCAACAATCACAGTTAAATCTTCCGTAGACAGAGTGAAATGTGGTTCACTTCTGACAGCTGATGCTATGGAAGATAGAAAATAGTGATTAGTTATATCTAATATATTTCTGAAGGATGAAGTAACATTTACATTTTACAATATGTAGAAATTAACAAAACACAAAAGAAATATAGAGCTTTATTTGCTCAGTAAGAAACACTGAAGTAGCTTTGATATGAACAATGCTGAAAGTTGCAGGTACAAAAATGGCAGGGAAGAAATGCTTAAAAACTTGAAATGTATTATCTTTTGAGTTTTGATTGTTTTTACCTGTTACTTTAGAGCAACATTTTTGCAGGATGCTGTCCCCATGTTTTATTACAGTGGAATGCAAACCTGTTTCTTATAACCTTGCCCCATTAACATGTATCCATTTCATTCCTCTTTCCCCTTATTAGCTAATGTACACCTTTGAATGACAATATACAATCCTTGTGCAATGCAAGGTCAGGTGATAAAAATGATATTACTATTCATGCAATGATAGATGCACATGCTTTTATCATCCTAATAGGTTTAAAATAAAGAATTCGCCTTTATTTATTTGCATTTCAGATGCATCAGCTCCTGTTACATTAATATATTTGATAAATGTAGTTATAAAAATGCAAATTTAGCAATTTTCTTTAAACATATTAAGATAAACTGTCATTAAATAAGAATTTTGTATCGCACTTCCATAATAGCACCTTGAGAGATTGCTAAGGTATTGGAGAAATTACTCTGTGAATGACACACACTTCTGAGTCAGGCAGAGGATGTGGTTTATCTTCTACAATAACTTCAGGAAGAAAAGCTCCAAGTAACCAGATGATTGACAAACTTC
The DNA here is from genome assembly GCA_030765055.1 of Mantis religiosa. NCBI lineage: Eukaryota > Metazoa > Arthropoda > Insecta > Mantodea > Mantidae > Mantis > Mantis religiosa. The sequence continues at coordinate 85,250,316 of CM060958.1, forward strand.
TGTCAGGAGTTTGTATCAATCACCAAGTAATTTCTCCCTCACCATAGCACATATGACAGTAGGATGTGTTAAAGTTACACGGAACAGTCTGTAGTAATAAATACCTATTAGAGCATAACTTCAAAATCGTGAATTTCAGTGCCTTAAGAACACTCCAATACAATGTGTTAGTCATTCTTCCCTTCCAAATGTTAACAACAGGATCATTCTAGTTTGACACAGACTACAGTATCTCTTGAGCAAAATAAATACAGAGTATAATTAAGCACATAAAGTAGCTAGATAAGGACAAAAAAATATATCATCTGCAATTATAGTTGCAGTAATAAGGCTGGTAAGCCCATCCTTCACAAAAGTGAGTAAAACTGCATGTGGTTCCAACATTGTTGAATTTTTCATACAAGAAATTATTATATATGCTCCTAAAGCTCATAAGAGACATTAGTAATTAGTAGGATGTAAAATCAAATCACTTTCTTTTGTCAGCAAATGTTAAAGTATTTGAAGTTATAAGTTTTATTTTTTGCAGTTCATACCAATGATCCTAAGAACGTATACAAGTTCCTGTATTTTAGTTTATTGATTGAATTTTCAACAAATTTAGATAATGGCTTTTATATTGCTTACCTAGAAGACATCCAAAAATAAATACTGTATAAAGATTCATCTTCATTTTCTTTGCTTTGAAGGGTTCAGTGTCAAGTGTGATTACTTATGAATTTTCTTCCTCCCTTTTCTGTAACCAGAAAAACAATTGTTTTTAAAACAATGAAATAATTCATCTTAGTACATAGTACATCAATACATAGGCTCTTTAATGACAAATTATGTCTACATGTTATTTGCATTTTGTATTGACAATCTACATAACATGTTGGTCATTTCTGTAGATTTATCTGCAAATGAGTAGATTTTGATCATGTTTACTTATTTAAGCTTAATATAACAAATTAACAGGTACGAATAAGTATGTCAAATTTTAAAAAGGCCCAACATAATTATTAAGGTTTTAAAGTATACTCAGATTCCTAACCTCTAAAACTCAAACAGGATAACGTATTCAATTTAAAATGCATGCTAAAAAACGAATAAGACTCTTAGTCACCTCACCTATGTATTTAACATGATAGTTATATGCTTCCGGCTCCATACATGTGCTGAGTGGACGTATTTAATTTTCATTTTTGTCCTCCCCATAAAAACTTGAATTGCACAGACTTTCATTTTCTTATGTAATGTAGAATGCGGAACAATGTAATAAAATACTCCAAATTATGCAACTCTCTCCACCAGATATTTCAAGTTGAAATCCGTACTGTAATACTGATGATTTAATTAGACAAATAAATCCGGATTTCAGAAATTACACTTTTTATGATCAGCTGATCCGTAGAACAATTGAATGCCACTTGTCCCGCAAAATAACAAAACAAACTTTAGAAACAGTGTCGCCAACACTACTTCAACAAAATTCGGGTAAACCACTATTGAACATAATGGAAATCGTTGTATGGCTATTTGGCTGCAATAAAAGTACCTATTATTATAACGGAAATCTGATGAATCCCTACTACACTCTGAGAAAATAAGAGATTTATTCCCTTAACTCTAACAGGAAACGATAGGAAAGGAAAACACCGAATTTACAAAATTAATTCATGCTATAGCTTAAAATTATTTGCTTCACCAATCTATTTTGGCAATATCGGATATTGGAAAACTAAATCGCTCTTGAAAGGTTCACATAGCTTCCCATCTATTTCACAAAAGCGAGCTAACTCAGACGTTATGAGTAAACTATACAGAACGTACCGACCTGGAATAGTATTTAATGCTGTTAAAATGCTCTTTTATACCATACAATGCATTTGATATTAAAAACTTATTAAGCATTACTTTAAAGATCGAATGTTTTTGTACGTTACAGAGCAGTTTAAATGAGGAGGAAGACTACACAGCAAGAGCTGCAACCTAATGGTTTGCACAAGTCAGTGTTAAGATTCTTAAATAATGAGCTGCAAGAATGTCTCATTCTAACTCCACATAAGATTTTGCATAAGAATAGGCACCTTTCCGATATGTATACTGCTACTACCTCTCCTATCTGAATTGACATTATAAAGTAAAATATTCTAAATATTACCTAGCGCGACTATTAATGAACAAGACAAACTGAGGTTAGCGATGCTCACTTCTTTATATTTTAAGTCTCTTGGGTATTTGGCATTGCTTCATGCTACATCCAATACCTCGCGTGTCTTGCTTCCTAGATAACCTGGGAGCAGATTCTGACAGCAGCCAAACTTGAGCTCTATATTCCTACAGAGTTGGTTGGCTCCTAAAGTCTACTCCCCACTAATCATAATACAATCACAATCTACACATCAAAATGTATGGGATTTGCTCCTTGATTTTCAGGCATCGAGGAGCGGTTATACTACTTCATCTACCGTCTATCACCTAAAAATAGAATATTTTTCTTCTTATTCTACATTTTTCCCCTACTTGCGGTGAAACCCTATTTAGGGTGGGCACACAGCAAAAACATTCAGATTGAACCCAGCTTGCCAGCACCACGGACAGAGGAGTATATATTCATATCAAGTAAACAATGATTTCCATCTTCACAAACCTGATGTGAGAAACGTAAGTTATTTCAACAATATAATGTATAATCAGCTGCTGAATAATTCCGTGTTAAGTTCTAATTTACACCTAAATTCTGTATACCATGACTTAAGCACAATTTATTTGCATAGGCAAACCAAATGTTTAACGCTTAGATTTCCCTGATAGCTAAATGTAATAATTCTGGCGATTTCTCTTATATAAGTACATTAACATGGTCTGCAAAACTTTAAAATTATGCAGCGGATCATTAATAAAAACTGGAGGAAAGCAAAGGACCCAATTCAGAATATTGAGGAACTTAATATTTTATTATACCTATCTATAGCTTGGATTAATCAAATTCATTTAGGGGGATGTTTCTATTGAATATGTGTTGAACTAATTTAGTGTGATGTTTTATTCTAATCATAGTAGCTAAGTTTCTGCGGCATAATTTCATGGATTGTGCTATCAGATGCCTTAAATGATTAGAAAAATTACCTAACGTAAATTCTCAATGCCGCGACCGCGACTGGAACGACCTTACCGTTAAAATACCATGATGAAATCATTATGTCCGCATGCACATCCAATTTATGTATTCAATCGCTTTTATTGAAGTTACCCTCTAACGAGTATTCTACCAGCGAAGATGAACATTTTTTTTTAAACTTTGTGTTAAGCCATATCGGACGATGGTCAATCATCACATCAGACGATGAAATTATGCTTAATGAGCCCAGGGCCAATAGAGCTTAGAGTTATCCGACATTATACAGATAACCTACCCTGACCGACATTCGAACTTGGGACCTCTTGAACGTGCAGGCACGTTACCACTTACGCTACAGAAGCAGGCATAGGAACATTTGTGATGAAACGGTGACCTTGATGTGCATCATTTCATGGACAGATCAGGGCTTTCTGTTGTGTCTTCCCTTTCTACTCCACCCAGTCCTAATTGGACAGCAAATAGGAAACCCGTTTGCAGAGACGCCTTACAACAGGGGTTTTAGAGCGAACGCATTTTTGTAACCTTCAAAAGATTTAAATGTCGCACTTCCATTAAAAAAAGCTAATACAAATGAACTATCTCTCCGATGGGCATTGTTAGGAGCACAGTGGTGTAAAAATTGTACACTTCATCTGGGGAGATGAATAACATGTTAGTTAATTATGTAAGTCACAACTCGGTTGTATGTGAAACAACACAGTTAATATTAGAAGCTTCTGGACGGTCCTATGGCCGGGTTCGATCCCAGGCGACCGCAAAGTGAGATTTGTGATGGACTACACGGCGCTGGGGCGGGTTTTCTCCGGGATCTCCGGTTTCCCCCGCCATCTCTTTCCACCGGTGCTCCATCATCTCATGTACCGTCAGTGTCATCGCCTGCGGTGCCGCATGTAGGAAAAGCGGGCGTTAAACACTACACATTTGGATGGTTCAGTGATGGTAAAACTGAATGACTTACCCAAATATTTCACTCATAAAGCACACGATTCTTTTTTAATTAACGTTTTCCAATATTGTCATATCGGACGATGAATGAAATGGGCGAAATGACGCTGAAATGAGCCCAGGATCCCTAAAGCTGAGTTACCCAACTTTCGTCTTTCAGGATAAGGGAAAACCCCGGAAAAATCTTATACAGGTAATCCACCCTGCCCGAGATTCGAACTCGGTTGTACCTACATTTTATTTGACTTTATGAATTACATACAGAATACAATAATGGCATAAGAAATTGCTTTTTTATATAATAACCACCTGCACTTAAATACCTGTGACACTAACTTCGATACTTTAGGGAGGTCTTTTCTATATCATAAGCATACCTTTGCACTGGTCGAAAAGAGATAACCGTCACGCACAAAGAAACTGGGAGAATGGTGGTCACTAAAGCAGAATGATCGACAATGTTCATTAATCTACATAAAAGAGAATTGAGCACATTTATAAACCCGCTATTTAAACTCTAAAGAGATTCAGAAACTGCAATTACTTCCTTAATTGGCATGATATCGTGAAACGGGTACAACTTATTTTATCATACTTTTAATATCATATATTTTTATTGCCAATGTTCTTCTTTCCTTAGAGCATAGCACTTCTTCATCAATATCTTTAGATAATATTATATACCCCAATGCAGTTAATTCTTATTTTCTGCATTACAAGCTCTTTCCCTTTTCCACAGAGAAAATCTGCGGCTCCCTGGAACGCGAAAAAAGGATAACTCGCGTGTGTGTGACGTCCGTCTGTGAACAGTAGATCTCAAAAACGAAAAGTCGGTTAAATAACAAACCTAAATACTAAGTTCCAAGAATGCAGCATGAAGGCTTTCAGAAGAATATCCTAATCTAAACTAGCCTTTACATGGGAAAAACTTCGAAACTTTTGATTTTATAATAAATGCCGCAATGATTTTAATTAAAATGCCACACATTTAAAATATTTTCGTGACACATGAACGGTGTATTTTGAATTCTGGGGGAAATATCCTCTGAAATTCTCATTATAAATTACTTACGTCGCTGGTAGGCTGTAGGAGACAAGAAAAAAAATCTTACTGCAACAGAAAAAAATGTAGACTTCGTTAAACTTTATAATCTATGTCAATTTTTGAAGATAAAAAAATTCTCACTAAGCAGTAGTAGAGAAATTAATATAATTGTTGTGTATACGGATCTCATCCTTATTTTATTTCAATGACAATAAAACTAACGAGCTAAAAGTATTTGGGAAATAATTTCTGAAGCATGTACTTTTGCTGAATATACTGAGAAATGTGCACACAAGTCTAGATATGTATAAGTAATATTTATTTTAATATAACTACGAAAAGTAATATTTGGTAACTAACGCGAGTGTACAGTGAGGTTAAGTATGTATACAGACGCTTGCAATTTTCGTTTCACGAGTTCTGACACGCGACTGACCCTGCGATGTGGCTGGCACATATTTCATGATTATATTGAAACTTTATTGTTTAAGTGGACTGAATGAACAACTGCAGACTTCGCGGTTTGTCGACCTCTCGAATGGCTAAATTGATGATCAAACAAGTGACGACTATGTTAGAGGTTATGTCCGGATATATTTGTTGAATATTTTCTATGCATAACACTTGCCAGCAGAAATTCAAAACAAGGAAATGTTAATTTTAATTGCGACATTCAAATGGAAATTTCAACAAAGAGTAGATTGCGAAAGCTCAAGCCCTCAGCGCTCGAAAGGTTTGTTATTTTTGCTTTTATCAGAAACGTGACAATCGTGGGGTTACAAACATATTATCTCTATCCTTTATAAACATATTTTACTAGCACGGAGACTTTATATCGTTTACCGAGGACTTAGGAAAGTCACGATATATATTTGAAAACTATAATAAGTTCAGTCTTAACTTAGTTTTATTTAATGTTACTTCTTTACATAACAAATACATACACGAGGTTACTCACCTCGAAAGTCTTAAAAAGGTAAAAAAGGAATGGTACTGAATAAGTGTTAACAAAATCAGCAGTTCAATGAAGACAAGTTAAATTCATAAACGCATATACATATATTTAAGCAAGACATTGATGCCTTAAGTTTGCGAACATTGAGAAAATAGTACAAATATTATGGCAACAACATTTCAACATATCAAGAAGGGTACGTGGTAATAATATTCATTTCTCTTACTATACGAGAAGACAGATTTTTGCTACACCAGCAGCGCAGGCCTTCGCTCTTTGCTTCTCCGTATTTGGCTCTGTTTTTGCTTTTCATTTTAACGTATTTTATTCTGCGTCAGGCACCAGTTGGTAAGGTGCGTTTGACAGTTCTGCTGTGCTATTTCAACTGACATGAACGAGTATATTACATTTTATAAGTAAATCTGCTGGCGTAATAACAATATACCAACTGGGCTGAACGTGAAACTATTCTCTTATTATTTCCACAAATATAATTTTTTATTATCAGATAAAGTCTGAGGTTAAATTCAAAGTTACATGCAGAGGGGTATGTAGTTATTCTATGGCGCATAACTGTACTGTTTTTTTTTTATGTTTGCCTTACATTAGTACAGTGGCAAGTCTTTTAGTGTTCGATATTACCCATAGATACCATAACATTAAAATCTGTTTAGATTAGCGATAGCTGCTCACAGAGGAGTTTAGGAGGAGGAAGTACTGACAGGCTGTTAACAGCAAGAATGTTTTTGCTGCGTACTCACCCAGGTTTTGGGTTTAACCGCAGGTTGAAATTTCGGTGATGCAGGATGGGGTGGGATTATTTTGTTGAGGAATTTTTACAAGGTAGCCTTTCTTGCTCCTATGATTTTGTACGATGCCAAATCATTTTTTTTCTTACATCCTGGTGTTCATTGTATTAATAATGGGGTAAATTTTGTAGCCAAACAGCTCATTTGAAGATTATGGAGTTCAGCTTTTGCTGCTGTTCGGATTAACTCCAGTGTTACCTTGGGTGCCAGCGTCACAGAGGAGTATGCTAACAATGTTGCACTTATAGAGGAAACCATAGCACTTCCAAAACGCGTACAACTGAGATCTTGGTGTACTATATAGGTAGTACCCATTCATTCACATTTTAATGACCTGCACTTTTTGAAATCAGAAAACAATAAAAATATAGATAACAATATGATTCACAAAGGAGTTTGTTTGTAATTTTACGTCCTCCAACGTTAAGTCATATCGGACGATGAATGGAATGGGTGAAATGATGCTCAAATGAGTCCGAGGTCCATGGATCTTAGAGTTACCCGACATTCGTATTTCTGGATAAGGGAAAACCCCGGAAAAACCTTATCCAGGTAGCTCATCCTGACCGAGATTCGAACTCGGGACCTCTTGAACGTGAGGCAGACACTCACAAATGATTCACAAAGGATATTATATATGCTCTTTGCATGTGTCAAATGAATAAGCCCATTAACGATCAAATGAACGAGCTCTTTTTCAATCGGAGTGCGTTTTGATAAAAACATAATTATACTCGATATACCACTCGAAGGATATCAATTTCCTTTTGGAAATACTTCAAGGATTTCGTTTTCATTTTTCAGTATCAAGTGTCAACTTCATCTCGTGCACGTTTGACCTTTGCTCTTGCACTTTCGTGTTTAAGCTAACAGGTGTTTCTTCCTGTGAAGCCTTTGAACATCTAAAATACGTTGGCAAAACCAAAATATGTGAGGGTACTTTAAACCAAAACCAAGGATACTGGACTGAGTCTGGAATGTTTCCCAATATATCGCTTACATTACAGAGACATCATTAGCAATAAGACAGCTAAGAAAACTTAATAAATTGAATATCGTTTCAAGAAACATCGTCAATGATTTAGTTTTACAAGTTTGTGTACCACAATAAATACAAATATTAATAAAAATATTGTATTATATAGATATACTCTTATAGTTAAAATATATTTTATCGTATCCAAAATGTAGTAAGAGATGCAACCTGATTTATAAGAAATAGTTATAATACATTAAATATATCGACAAATATACTTAGATTATATGAAAATAAATTCTTATAACATGACAAATGTATTCTAGTTACTACTGGATTCAACTGTACAAAATGCTCAATCTTTTATTATCCATGAAATGAACTCATTAGCTGCTATAGATAAAAAGAGTTCGGCGCTAACATTTGACATTACCACTGATTATATGAGCACACTGGGCAGAGAGTGTCATCATACTACCACATACTAGTACAGAAAGTGAAATGAGCCATTACGACCTACAGTCTGCTGGCATTAATATGTACCAAGGCCTGGTCTCACAGCGGTATGTTGATAATTGCAGATGTGGCCTTGTGATTGAACCTTATATCATTTTTTGCTGCTACATCATAACAGTAGACTTGCTGAACAACCCAGTCAAATTATTCCACAAATTTGAAGCGGGAAAAAGTTTCCTGTTGAAGTTTTCTGGTTAAAAGAGGCATTTACCTTGCGTCATGAACTACGATAGATTATCTACAAACAAGCAAGCCTACGCATTCTTTCCAAATTACCAATACTTATTTGAGGGAGATAGGGTTCTTCTGGACTAGACGTCTGGCATTCCTGTCTGTTTTTTTTTTTTTCCAACTCGGTATGATTTACTTAAATCTTTAACATTCTTCATGCAAGGAATGCAATGCTACAAACCGCGCTTTTAATGGATGTTAATAACGGCATCACAGAATACAAATATATTTTTGGGCGATGAATATAACCAGACAAATGTTTTAGAAACATTTGGGATGGAAAGATATTGGACGACTCCATAGGAGGTGGAGAGTAATTTGGAAATTGACTTAAACAGAGCCAGGAGCTATCCCTTGTCAAGAAAGAAAATACATTTATATTTGTATATAATACTACTACGAATTGTAAAATATGGAAGTAATTCTATGCAAAGAGGAACTGTGAACTATGGAAAGAAATATATAGTGTTATATAGTGCTTAATATTCCACTTTTAAACGGTCTTTTGACCAATGAAAAGAAAGGAAACTTATTTCAACAAATTATAGCTGTACATCGTTAGTATTTAAGAATTAACGCTTTCCTGTGTGCAAGACTGATATCTAAATAAAAATAAGGTCAGAGACACTTAACGTGAAACTGCCGTGATTTGTTTTAACAATTAAAGTAGATCCATAAAGCTATCCTAATCTTCTCCAATGTTTGTCTTAGAAGCAATTGATGTTTCCTTTTTTACATTGTGCACTTTACTGTACAACAAAATTAATATGAACTATGCACTGGAGTTGTTGGTAATCCTAATTAATGTTTATTTTTATGACATTAAATTTATTGGTATTTCCCCCCAGTCTTGTGTTAACATATTTAGGGTAGGATGTGCTGATATTTTGTAGTAATAAAGGGTTGGTGTGTTGTATAAATGAGCTATAGAGCCTCTTGTAGCTGTGTATCTTGGAGGATTGTAGGAACCTCCAGAATTCCTAGATCATTATGATGAGTGTAGTTGCAAACATACCAAGGTGAACCAGAGATAATGAGGAGAAATATGTTCTGCGGTATTAGCATTCTTCAGATCTGCGATGATAGTACCATAAAGGCCGGTTAGCAAACCTTTTGGTTGTATTGAATTTCTTGATAAAAACCACAGAAGACGAATGCGATGCCTATTTTTGGAAGGAAATTGGTGAAATCATTCCATATCCATCTGTTTTCTAGCATTAAACCAAGATATCCATCGTTTGTGATGGAAGTATTACTGCATTTTACAGTTTAACAGAATGATCAGTGATTCATCTCTGGTACGTGAACTTGTTATTCATAGCAATCAAGTATTTAGTTGTAGCGGAAAGGAATGATGGAACCAGAATCCGAACTGTTCATATAGAAACATTAACATTAACGCGAGGACTTGAACGTATGCCATCAACGTGAAATTTGCATTGCTCTTTGCCATTCATAATGACATAACACCAAAATAAAATAATAACCACCTTATCAGTCTTATTAAACATTTTTTTAAAATACTGGTAGTTGGATGTTTTTGAATTAAATATTTACTACACAATTAACATTTTACTATTCTTTTTCGAAACCTTCAGAACAATTCAGCACTTAAAAATTTTCATATAGAACACCAACTTTGTGTTGGTATACTTTACCAACTACAACGCCAATTGATGCAAATAATAAGCTAATAATAACAATTAATAATGATTATGTTATGATTTTTCCATACATAAAGAAAGCCAAAATATTTTATTGCTGTCTAACCTAAAGTTTCTCACGAAGTTGACAGACACCATGGTAAATAATATAAACTCATGCCTACCATCGCATTTCAGTTCATTCACAATTGCTTCCAAATATTTTCCTTCAGCAAACTATCTTTGTAGGATTTATGCTTTTTGTCATAAAGACAACGATTTTTTTAAATAAACTAATCAGTTTCTCGTCAAATGACTCCATATCTATTCTTTTCTGTTCTTGTGCAGTGCGATAGTGTTTTTTTCCTTCTCTCTCTCTTTTGTTTTATCGCCAAACGCGAACATGGAAGTTGCAAGGTTTGTTTGGCGTTAGCATGTTCATGTTAACGAAAGTAAATTGTGAATGGTCTTATTTATTAACATAGCAACAACGTTAATATTCGCATTGCGTTTGCGATAACTTTTCTATGCGAATGCAAAGGAGTTATAATGTTCAGCTAATAAGAGAAGTGCTAAAACACAGGTTCAAACTTGTTTGAGCATATGGAAGGAAGATTTATCAGTCAATTGTTTGTAGGATTTGTTCTACCTCTGGTTTAGACATCATTAAACAGTGTGTTTCCACTTATGAGGGAAACACATATGTTACGAAGAATAACCATGTGTGAATTATTTAAGTCAGGTGCAGAAGTTCTTTCTTTGGTAAGTTTTCTCGCAGTGATTGTTCTATTACATTTTCACAAATGATTTTACTCTTCAGTCATTATTTTATTTCTTACGAACTAGTTCTGATTAGGTGTTTCATTTCAATTCATATAATAATTATTAAAATAATTAAACTTTCATTTGAATTGTGAAATAGTTTAATTAAAATATGTCCCATTTTTCATTAAAAAAGTTAACTCCTGACTTACAGACGTATTAAATTTGCCAATAAGTTAAAAACTTCTAGTAATATACAAATGAAAACATAATCAACAACAGATAAAAGTATATCTTTTTTCCTTCACAATGAATAGGCAATAGATTAATTAATTGACATTTACTATTCCATGGAGGGCTGTGTTAATTTAGGATTCCTTGGCGAGGGTCTAGATTGTTCATTTCAGGTATCGGCACTGTGATAAAGAGCCGCACTGATGTCGGCCACTTTAATTTCTTTTTGTTCCAAACGCTGTTCCGATAAATCAGTATAACGAGCGAGCATTAAGAAAAGAGGTTTTCATCCTTCAGGTCTACAGTTCGAACAAGTTGCTGAGTTAACAGGTTCTCCTTGAAATGTGTCTCGTCAGTTGCATTATTCTAAACAGGATGTGCTGCAGTTCAGTCGATTTGTCACGTTACAGTACACATTTTCGTGCTGCTGACAATATAATAATGTGTATTGCTGTGTAGCAGGCAAGGTCATTGCTTGTAGGCATGTTGATGGAAATAAATTGATGTCACGTAAGAAAGCCAGGCCAACAATAGGAGGCTGCGAACATTTGCATATTAGAACAGGTTGCAAGATAACTGAACAACCTGCATGCCTTGAATGTGTCTTCAGTGCTTTCAGGTCATGAATGAACGTCCATATTCTAGGTAAAGGGGATTCTTGTTTTGCATAGCTAATAGTGTCTATGGGTAATTCGTAACCTGTTTTAGCCCAAAGCGACGCGAGAGAAAGCAGACCTTCCAAAAATCTTGCAGCTCGAAACTTCATCGACCTAGCAAGGCCGATCTATGACCTTCGATTCGAACCCCAAAGTCACCTGCTAACATTTACTCGAATATGAAAGCATATGCACCGTGAGTTTTGCACCGTGCAAATAAGTATTAATGTGGTATAATGTCTCATTAAGATGAAATGCAATAATCGGCTTCAATTGTATATTTCACAAGAAGTAAGACAAGGGTGTCCTTTATTATCTGCGTTGTTTAATTAACGTAGCTAACATTTGGCAAGAAGCTGCTTTATAATTTTATACTTAACAAGGTTGTTTTAAATGCACTCCTTTTTGCAGAAGATCAGGTTATGTTTGCAGAAACGGAGGCAACTTACAAAGGGATGTCTGGATGTTGCATGAAGTAGCAAAGTTCTATAATTTACAGTTCTCTGTAAAGAAAACCAAAGTCATGGCATTTTGTGGACAAGAACATCTTAAGAGCTAAAATCGTAATTGGGAAGGAAATTTTAGATCGTCTCCCTTATTAATTTTCTTGGTAGTGACATTTCTTACTTGTACTCTAAGGACACCAAGAAAAACTTATGTAAGTTACAACAAATGGTGGGCACAATAAAAAGAACGATATTTAAAAAGTAAGGCAAGAGATGATCCTTAAATTTTATAAAGTGTTGGCCGTGCCTATGTTACTTTACAGCGCAGAAATCTGGATATTAACATTTAGTTTGGCAAAAAGGATTGAAGCAGCACAAATGAGACTGTTAAGACCATTGGCAGGTTTCTGACTGCAAGATCACAAGAGAAATCAGGAAATCCGAGAACAATTAATAGATATTGAAGGTATTTTGCAGAAAATTGATCAGTATAGAAATAAATAGCATGGGCAGGTGATGAAGGAAGGCCGTATCCCTAAAGAACTTCATGAATACAAACCCCAAGGGAGAAGAAATATCGGATGATCTAGAAAGAGGTGGAAGGAGCAGCTGTGAACTGTTTAGTTTCAGAAAAGACAAGTACTGTCTAATCCGAATTGTGTATGATGATGATGATGATGATGATGATGATAACGGTGATTCTCATACTAAAATTCTGTCGTTAACATATGGGAGACGAAAAAGAGAGAGATAGAGATACTTTAAAGGACACTCCAAGCTGTTGATCAATGAAGGAATCACCTCTATAACCACCCATAAATTTTCCTCCACCATTTAACAATGGTCTTCCTTGTTATTTGTTGGGAGTTTTCTTTTCTCAAATGCGAAGCACTTATTAGCTTTTCCCTCCTTTCTTTCTATTCCTGGTGATGCAAAGAGAAGGGAATTTCAAAGGTTACATAGCAACCAGCACGTAAAAGATTTGACTATCGCGTAAGCCTATTTTATTCCCACTGTATCTATGTAATAAGACAAATGCATATCTCGATTAATATGAAGTTGATAGAGGAATAAGTGCTAGTAACAACGGCTCGTACACGAGTAAACACAGAATGTTATGTAAGTGTCACATCAGATCCCTTTTCATTTGTCATGAGCTCGTAATATAATTAAATGCATGTTACTCGTTAATTAGAATGCATTTCTAAGCAAACAGTAATTTATAAAACTAAGATAATACAAATAATATATTTTAAAAAGACTTATTTAAACAAATGATAGAAACTAAATATTGAAGATTAGAGTTATGTAAATTGCCTTCTCAGAATGAGAGGAACATGTTCTCACGTTCATATTGACTGACTGGATTGGACTGGACATGACTACGCTGCGGAGGGAATTCGGCTCGGAGGCTCAAACTAGGTCTATTGTATATACCTATGCCCTCAAGTGGGGCACCGCTGGGAGGAAGGATGAGGCGAGAGGAGACAGAGGGCGGCCGTCCCAAGGAGCTACCAGTTGGAAACTCCCCGGCAGGGCAGTACAACTGGCCTTCCAACCTTCTGTGGTCCGGGAACGGTCCTACTAGTCCGGGTTTGGAGACAGGAGACCGTCCTATCGGAGGAGGAAGTTTTCGCCAAGAGCATATCATCCTGCCGTGCAACGCCAAGACACACGCGATGTGAAATGATAATGGAGATGAAATGGAGGGACAGGAAATTCTGGGTATGTAATCTACCAAGCATTCGCCTGGCGACCCGGGAAACCCCCGAAAAACCCATGGGTTAGGTAAGTCAGCCACGGGAATCGAACCGTTCTAATTATTACCTTCACGTAACTCCTTATATATTTACGAGTAGTATTCATGTTACACAAAAATAACACATATTTGGCTAATGTTAATTTAAAGTAAGAGATTTTCTTGCATGTACAATACAGGCAACAGGATAAATTTTCACATATTTATTAATCCATGCGGAAACAAGAACCCAGAAGGTGATGCCTTATAATAGTTTAATCATAGAAAACAATGTATTTCGAAAGAGTTTAAAGCTTAGAAAATGTTGTTTGGCCATAATTCTGTTATTTCAATGCAGTATAGATACTTTTGCATGCAGCAAGTTTACCAGTTTTACAAAATTATATCTAACATTTATTAAGCCCGTCTCTATGGCGTGTGAGAAGTGTGTCTGCTTCACATCCAAGAGATCCCGAGTTAGGATAAAGTTTCTTTGGCTTTTTTTACTGAAGCTTATTGTAACATCATTTCACGATTTTCATTCATCCATCGTGCAAAAAATGAGAGTCAGTTGGGGAATTTACGAGGGCTGTTCAATAAAGAATGATCACACTCTTTCTTTGACAACATACCTTTACTCATAATTTTGAGGGCCATGCTCAAAATAGTCTCCCCTGAATGCGATGCACTTGTCCCAATGTTTCTGCCAGTCTTCAAAGACATACTGGAAACCATTTTTTGAGAGATCCTTCAAAATCACCTCCGCAGCCTCCACCACTGTTTCTGATGATGGATAATGCCTCCCACAAAGGCGCTTCTTCAAGTTAGGGAATAGAAAAAAGTCACATGGTGCTAAATCCGGACAATTGGGAGGGTGAGGGATGCACTTCACGTTGATTTTTGCAAGATATTCAGCAACAACATTGGTAATATGCGGCCGAGGATTATAGTGGTGCAGCATCCAGCCTGCTTCACGGAAATGTGGTCTTTTGCGCATGATATGAACTTGTAATGTTTTCAGGACATCCCTGTAGTATTGTCCAGTTACTGATGTGTGTGCAGGTACAACATGCTGATAAACCATTCCATGAATATCAAAGAATGAGATGACCATAACTTTCTCAGCAGAAGCAACCACTTTTGCTTTTTTGGGCGTTGATGATGGAGATTTCCTCTCAGCATCAAAGTGATGTAGCCAAGTTTCATCAACAGTGATTACGTTTGATTGAAACTCCGAATGTTCCTCTAACATCAACTTTAACTTCATGTTACCCCCATTGTAGCGGTAGGCGATACTGAAGATCGCCTGAACTTGCCTGGTTCTCACAGGCGGGAACCAGGTGTACCAAAACTGAAACTACTACGGCGTGTTTGTTTCACATTAAGCTAACAGAATATAATAGCATTAAATTTTAGTGCGCAAAATTATGTCCGTAAAAATTATGATCATTCTTTATTGAACAGCCCTCGTAATATCGTGCCGGCATGTTGATACGGTAGGTCACAGCCATGGATGGAAACAAGAAGATCCGTGATTCAAATCTCGACTGTGACGGGATTTTCTCGTTTGGTTCTTCCTTTCGATTCTCTACACTTCTATCTCTTTCTCTCTTCCTCCCTCTCTCTGTGCCTGTCTCTATCTCTTTCTACCCTTCTTTTAAGTTTTTTTTGTGTTACTCATAAACATATTGAGAATAAGAGTAAACTTGTTCGGCACCCCATGGAAGTGGAATCTAATTTTGTTTTCAGAATGAATATATATGATGCAAATGTTGCTGGACTCGACAATTGACCAGTTAGAAACTCTTCGGCAGGCCAGTACAGCCAACATCCCATCCGTGGTCCTGAAAAGGGCCATTAGTCCACCCCGCAGACCATCCTACCGAAGGGGGAAGTGTTTACCAGGAGCATATCATCCTGCCATGCAACGCCGAGACTCCCGCCGACCTTTTTTCTACCCTGAAAGAGACCACCAGATGAGAGATGTGAAATGATAATGAAAATAAAATGGAAGAACAAGAAATTCGGGGGATGAAATTAATCTATCCAGCATTCGCCTGGCGACCCGGGAAAACTCCCGAAAAAAACCATGGGTCAGGTAGACCTGCCATTTCTTGTGTTACTCAGAAACAACATATTGAGAATAGTAAACTGAAAGAGAAACCTGATATCATGTGCAGAATAAATGTATGTGATACAAATTTTGCTCGATGGCTTAGTGTGCCAAATATGTCAACAAATAATAAAATAAATTAAAAAAATAATTTTGTTCATAATTAGTACCCAGAGCTAAGAGAAAGTATGTTTTCTTTAAATTCATAAACTACTTTGGCTATTTCTCTTACCCACACTTTTCATTAGTGCAAACTCCTTGGTCAAATGTTTTAACACTTACTTGACGTTCAATTGCTGGTACAGAAACTGCTTATGTCA
This sequence comes from Mantis religiosa, assembly GCA_030765055.1. NCBI lineage: Eukaryota > Metazoa > Arthropoda > Insecta > Mantodea > Mantidae > Mantis > Mantis religiosa. The sequence goes on from CM060958.1 coordinate 85,266,829, forward strand.
TGATGCTCACTTTGATTACCGCCTTTATTGGAGCTGCCAAGAACTTCAGTTGTTTTTAAACTAGAAGACAACGCATCTTCCATAAAGTTTAGTCCTTGAAACCAATTGACTCAACCTGTTTATTGCAAGACCGCTCGTCCGTGTCACTGTACGCTTTTATTTGTTCTGTCTGTGTGTACTAGTGACCTGTAACTCCAATCACGGTTGAGAGAAGTGTCAATCAGAGTGATTTGAACGCTATTTGTTTCGATACACGTGACCAAATTCAAGTTCATGGTGTTCATTTATTGGGCAAAGGCGAGACGGAAACGACACCAGCTGCAAGTCTGGATGCAAGGGCCATGCTACTATTTTACTCGGCCCGGCGTTACGCGGCTACTTCTTTATTAATGCCATTTTTATTCGAGGATTCTTATAGAAAAAAAACTCGGACACAATATTTGTGTCAAATCCTCCCCTTGCTCCCATAGAAAAATTACTTCGTAAACCTCCATGGTATTTCTAAAATGGTTGAAAATACCTTCGTCCAGTTTGTGCCAAAATAAGAGGAAAATTAGCTATTGCATTTCTTCAGTTATCCTACAATATTACAAATTATATAATTGCCTATGTCCCAGAATATATTTCAACAGTGAAATAATGATGGAATAATCTCATTTCAAGCTATTCCGCTCATATGATAAAATGTCACAGGGACGTATACCATTTAAGAACATTTAAGAATTGTTATATCAACCAATCATTCTAAAAGAGTCAGGTCACACTCCTGTGGCTCATATTCCACAAAGTAAAGTCTAGAATTATGTGGGAATATTTACGAATTCTAATGACCGACAAGAATCAGCCGATTTCCATTGGATACCTGGTCACTATGGCAATGAAGATGCAGATAACCTTGTTAAAAGAGGGACCAAGACCACTTTTATTGGACATACGAGTAAGTTAATGTTACAACTGCCTACAGAAATGGCCTAACAAAGAACAGTAATGCTGAAGGTAGAATTTCTCTGCCCAAAAACAGGATAAAATCATGATCAAATCGTCACCACATACTTGATTTAAGGTACATAAACAAGGAAAGTAACTGCTATAATTACTGGACAGTGGACCTTCAGGAAATGTCACATTGATGGTTCTTTTAAATAATCAGCAGAAACTCCTGAACAGCATCTGGACAAAGATTTGAAAGGTAGCGGCAATAAAAGCTTAATAGTAAAGACCTCAATTCTTTCTGAAAAAATAGACCTGTAATTGTGAAGTACGACAAGATAACAGAAGAACGTTTAAAATATTTGGTCCCATCTTTACTTTATAAACTGAAAGTGCCATTAAGAGAGAAAAGAAGCCCTGTAATCAATATTCAACAGGTCACGGAGATACTGGGGGAATGTATTACAATTTTGAAGTATTTCGACATGTATCAGGAACTTTTAAATAAATATGAAAAAGTAATCCTTGTTAGCAGCAGATGAAATTAAAACATAAAGGAAATGCTATTTTTCAGCACTATCATTTGCCTTGTGTCCACTCCAGTACCACTAGGGCTCCGTACGCGTGTCAAACACCGCATATTTTACGTGGGCCCTTCCTCCTATTTAATACGGTCTACTGTAAATCGAACTCAGTATCTCTTATCAAAATGGTTTATAATGCATTTAAACATTTTGAATGGCTTCTCAGGACACGTGTCTGCCCTTTTTTTCTTTTCACGCTCTAGATACATACCCGAAACACGCACTTGTGTAATTTAAAACTGGTTTTCAGGGAGGAAAAGTGCGTGAACAACCTGAATTCCTCTTCCCCTTAATGTAACTTTAACGTATGCAGCAATTTTCGTATTTTAAATGCATTGTAATATCAAGAATTAAAGGGAATTTTAGTGCTATTTCCAGTTTAGTTACACGAAAAGCATATAAAGTTTTACATACCCTATCCTAGGAGAAAACTTAACGGCAAAACCTTATTAAAGTTTATATCAAACTGTGATATCCAAAATAAATATGCTTTTATTTTACTTTAATTTTAAAACAGTCAAAAGAAGGTGTGCATTATTTTGAATTACAAGTTTTAATACAGACCTAGAAAATAATCTTACTGTAGTTATTTTAACTTTTACTTTTAAGAGCGTACAGAAATGAGAACAACATATATGATAAATTTTATTGTACACAGCTTTGGGTTATTTCTAACAGCAAGCTAGAACGTTGCTTGATTGAAAGCTCTGCACCTGCAATCAGCTGCAAGAACCGGATTCCACTCCATCTCGCAAACAATTTTCTCAAGAGCACATCTCTGCAGCATGTCTGTTTGGCTTTAATTACTCACAAAATTAACAGTATTCGCACAATAACTGCAGAAAGCATTCGTAATTGTTTTAAACAATTCTAGCATCCAAATGAATGAACTTATTCTGAGTTTTAATATAGAGAAGGAAAAAATGATATTACAGTTTTTTTTGTTAGCACTTATTACAGAAAGCTTCTTGAAGCAAAACGATTTAGACGTTCTGTTTACTTTATAGCGAAGAATTAAAGTTTGGGAGGGGGTATCTCTTAATCTAGCCCTTACCGTGTACAGTAGTAACTTAATTTTGAATCCCCCTTTTAAATTTCGTCTATTACCAACTCTAAAATCAAGACGAAATGTTTATTCCATCCAAAATTGTAATTCAAAAAGTATTTTAAAAATATTTGAGTGTGTACACGTGTCTGAGGGCGTGCGTCATTGAACAACATAACTAAAATAAGAATAAATAGGTATTTAAGCTGAACATCTAGTTCACAAGAATTTTCAAGAAGACACCTCCACTCCAATGTATCCTTTATGGGAAAAAATTATATTTTTAAAAGTGTTAATAATTTTGATTTAAATACCTATCACATGTTTAAGATACAGAACAAATTATTTAATATCTTGATGATTTTTTATCATTTGTGAAGCGGCTATATTAGAAATTACGATACCAGTGGTGAACCAAATTTCACTATCACTGACTTATTTAAAACAGAATAAGTATAGTCAAATTATTGCTCACGGGTCGTATGTTAATATTTACACATATTAAAATAAACCTTAAAAAGGATAGAAGCTATTATTTTCAATCCAAATTGCAATCAATTTAAATTTAGCGTAAAAATGACAGAATCTGTCACTAATATAACAAAGTAATGATTTTCCTGACGAATGTGCAGTTTTTGTAGAGTGGCGCAAAATCAGGAGAAAAACCAGGAGATGAGGTATGAAACAATGTTGCATGTAAAACGTAAAAGGTATCTGAGGCTGTTGCCTGAGGCTAAGCTCGAGGGCCAGTACACTAGGTCAATGCACCTGCAAGTCATCTTCTAAGGGTTCACGGCAAACCAGCACAGTTGGTCAGTAAAGGCGTCAATCAATTCAATTAGGACAACAAATGCCTCGCCTTATTTAGTATTTTGTTTTTTTACACTTAGCAGTAAAAGTAGAGCTTTCGAAGCCACTTTTACTAGAAAGTGAAGATTATAACAGTGGACGAATCCTCTCCGTAGCGTAGTCCAGTCGATTGTTATTCACTATGAATAAATTCCGATAATTTTAACAACTATATGAAGAATTTTTGAAATATAAAACAATATTTATCCATGTTCCAAAATGTTTTTCTGACTTAAACGGGATCTTGTATATATCAGAAGATATGAATTAAAATTAATTTTCTTTCAAAACCTACAAAATATGAAAAAAAAAAAAAATCACTTAACAGTTTGAAATAGTGTTACTTTCTTCAAAATCTTGGTATCGGACGCTTGGAAAATGCTGAACTTTCATATTAGGGGTAGGATAGAAACTTACTGGAGGATTCGGTACATCGACTAGATTTGATTGTGCCTATGCCACCAAGTGTGGCATCCCCGGGAGAAAGGATTAGGCGAGAGTAGATAGAGGGCGGCCCTCCCATGCCAGTATTCCACACACTGTGGTCCTGAAACGCCCCACTGCCAGCCCGGAAACCGTCTACCTGACGAGGGAGTGTTTACCAGGAGCATGGCATCCTGTCGTGCAGCGCCGAGACGCCCAGTGAAACTTCTACTCTGAAAGAGACCACCAGATAAGAGATGGTGTGAAATAATAATGGAGTTAAAATGGACGGACAGGAAATTCGGGAATGTAGTCAACCTACGCAGCATTCGCCTGGCGATCCTGGAAAACCCCCGAAAAAGCCCATAGGTCAGGTAGGCCGACAGTGGGAATCAAACCCGGACCCCCCGAATGTGGGTCCATCCTACTCGGTAAAGTTATGCTATTCAATACCTATTGTTTACAAATAAGCCATTCAGATTTTTTCCTAAAAATCTGATTTTAAACTTCGGTGTTCCAGTGAAACTTAGATAGCAATAGTTTAAAGAATAGACAAAGGTAAGCTACGAGGGCTGTTCAATAAATAATGATCATAATTTTTTACGGACATAATTTTGCGCACTAAAACTCAATCTAATTATATTCTGTTGGCTTAATGTGAAACAAACACGCCGTAGTAGTTTCATTGTTGGTACTCCTGGTTGCCGCCTGTGAGAACCAGGCAAGTTCAGACATGTTCAGTATCACCTACCGCTGGAATGGAGGTAACATGCAGTTAAATTGATGTTAGAGGAAGATTCGGAGTTTCTTTCAAACGTAATCACTGCTGATGAAACTTTGCTACATCATTTTGATCCTGAGAGCAAACAGCAAAGCTCAGTGTGAAAATCTCCTTCATCACCAACCCCCCAAAATAGCAAAAGTGGTTGCTTTTGCTGGGAAAGTTATGGTCATCTCTTTCTTTGATATTCATGGAATGGTTTATCAGCATGATGTACCTGCACACACATCAGTAACTGGACAATACTACAGGGATATCCTGAAAACATTGCAAGTACATATCAGGCGCAAATGACCACATTTCCGTGAAGTAGGCTGGATGCTGCATCACAATAATGCGCGGCCGCATATTGCCAATGTTGTTGCAGATTATCTTGCAAAAATCAACGTGAAGTGCATTCCTCACCCTTCCTACAGTCCGGATTTAGCCCCATGTGACTTTTTTATATTCCCTAACTTGAAGAAACGCCTTCGTGGGAGACATTATCCAGTGCATCGCATTCAGGGGAGACTTATTTTGAGAAAGAGTATCAAAATTATGAGGATGAGTAAAGGTACGTTGTCAAAAAAAAAAAAGTGATCATTCTTTATTGAACATCCCTAGCACATTGAGTAGAAAATTTTGCACGACTATAACAAACTAATTTAAAACGAAGCTGGGCGCTGTTGATAGAAGTAGAAAGTAGAACTGTTGCAACATTCCTGTTCCAAATAGTAACGAAGTATCAGGCTAGACAGATCTGTTAACCTTAGAGCTCCATATATGGACTCACACTAATTATCACTATTAATTGTGCCGCTGTTGCAAGTGATTATTACCAACGTCTCGACCCATCAATTCAGCTGCTACATGTGGAACCGCTGTACACTCTCGGACTTAATAACGCCTCCTCTCTAACGTACAACGAAAATCTATTTTGTAAATTTTAATAGAAGTGAAATGCCTGTACACGTAGAAAAATGTTAAAACTGCCTTTTGTAATGTCTAAGCATAGATCTTACTTTCTTTCACTGCTCATTTCTTTGCAAACTTTGTTATAAAAGTGTATTCTTGTATCTACCTACTTCATGTTAAACGTTCAATTCAGTGTCTGACATCTCGGTGTAGATACAGTGGGTACAGTGATAAGATTTCTAAATAGCGTGTTGGTATGTGATGAGATTTGGAACTTCACGTTCCTTGCATGACCATGAACAGAAGGGTGGGGGACATAATCCAATGTGTGCATTCAGATGAATTTCTTTATTCACACTTGTACATACTATTTTTAAAAATGTTAATGGAAATAAACGTTTGTAAAACTGTTTGATTACATATTTCCATGTAGTTAAAACTGAAATAGGGGAATTCATTAGGCTTAAGCTTATAAGAGGTGGTCACTACATGATGGTTTTGAAATTCATTCTTTTTACATTTCAGGACATAAAAAAAAAGGAATAACGACTTGCCGTTTGAGAAAACTATATATAATGGACGGTTAAAGCAAGTACCAATTGATATTTCGGAATAGTTCACTCCACAAAAGATGTATTCTACATAAATTGCGAATTTTATCGAGATTGATGTGCGTTTTCTGTGTGATACGATTTTGTCTATCACTTATGTTTTTAGTGTACAGAGATTTTGGTAATTTATTGTGGTTTACCGTTTAAACAAATACTATTCAGATAAGCAAATGAAAAAGTAAAAATAACATTTATATTGCTTTCTTTTTAAAACCGATTCAGATTTACAGTATTTTATAAAAACAAATATAGCTCTTAGGACACTTACCTATTCTTTAATTTGACGTTATTTTAATCAAATTTAAACTAATAACCAAAAGTTTTTAAATTAAAATTAAGGAAATTCCCAATAGTTTTAAGGACGCGCCGTGGCTCAGTGGTTAGACCGCTTGTCTCTCACCAAGGCGGCCCGGGTTCGATCCCAGGCGACTGCAAAGTGAGATTTGTGGTGGACAACACGGCGCTGGGGCGGGTTTTTTCCTGGATCTCCGGTTTTCCCCGCCATCTCATTCCACCGGTGCTCCATCTTCATCTCATGTATCATCAGTGTCACCGCCTGCGGTGCCGTATGTAGTAAAAGCGGGCGTTAAACACTACACTACACTATACCAATAGTTTTACTTACAACATGCTACGTGTAGCATTATTACACTTTATATTTCTATTTTAGTCTGTCTACCACCTACCACAGGTATGAGGTAGGTTCTGAGTTGGGGACTTAGCACTTTGACCTACAGGAGATATCTTCTACCTGTGCCCTTAACAGGGCACCTCCCATAGAAGGAGAGGGGACGTGAAAGAGGGTGGCCGGACCTCGGGCAGGGTCCTTACAGTTTAAGATAATAATTATTAACTCAGAAATTCTCGACCATATACAATAATTGTACACACAATTATTGTTTATATTCAGTATATTCAGTTTGTATTTCATATATAATGACAATCTTTAATATTGTGATATTTTAATTAAAATCTTTGAGCTGTTTTTGAAAAAAAAAAAAAAAAATTAAAGGTTTCGAAAAGGGATTGGATTGGATTACGTTGCTGACGCTGCCAATAGTTTTGATCTACTACATCTATGCCCCAAATGGGGCATCCCCGGGAGGAAGGATGAGGCGAGAGGAGACAGAGGGTGGTCGTCCCAAGGAGCCACTACAGTGTAAAGACACTTCAGTTCGAAACTCTCCGGCAGGCCAGTATGACCGACAGCTCACCCTACTGCGGTCCGGAAACAGCTCGAGGGTATCTATCAGGGCAATCCACACAGAGTGGAGACTGACCCCCCTCTGACGGCGTGGGAGTTATCGAGCTGTCCCAAAAGGGCGCCCGATGCCTCCGTGGGGATTTCCATAAGGCAAGACCTAGAGACTAATAAGCGCCCCCCCCCCCCATCTGGTCCTATGGACTCAAGACGGGATGGAAGTGGAAACGCCACTTACGCGCGCCAACCCCAAAAGGGAAGGCTACCGATTAACCTCCGTATGGCCACCTGGTGATCTAGCACACCTTCTACTAGCTATGCTGGCTAGTACGCGCTAATATATGGCTTACCTCAACCCCGTCCGGAGACGTACCCGATCTCCCACGAGTATCGGGAACCACTGCCTCCTCGAGTTCAACCCAATCCGAACAACTCCCATTCACGGAGAGGCTCAAACGTTCGGCCCAAGGTTCCTCTAGTAACGTCAGAGGTACCACGAGTGCTAGGGGTCCGCAGCGCCCGCACCACGGCAGCTGAAGGGGACGGATCCCCTCCCCTACGGGGGCCCCACCAGACTGGGCTCGGAGACCGGAGGCGGTCCTAAAGGAGGAGTAAGTTTTACTCAGAGCAGATAATCTTGCCATGCACCGCCAAAACTCCCGCCGACACTCATACCTTGAAAGAGACCACCAGATGACGTGAAATGATAATGGGAATAAAATGTAGGGACAGGTAATGCAGGGGATGCAGTTAACCTACACCGCATTCGCCTAGCGATCTGGAAAACCCCCCGAAAATACTCATGGGTCAAGCAGGGTGGCCACGGAATCGAATCCGGGCCTTTCGAATGCAGGCCACAGACGAAACGGCTGGAGTCATCCCACTCGGTTTGTAAAGGGGAACTTTCCTAAATATCTCGGAAGAAATATCTCTGGCAGATACTGAACTCTCGTTTCTGAGTTATGATGTTTACAGACAGACACGACGAGCATATATTTTGGTTATGCCTTAAATCACTGTGGATTAAATTTCTAACTCCGAAAGGCACCATGACTGTTATGCTTTGCATGCGACCACTGTTATCCTGATTTCCGTATGATGAAATCTCATAAACAATACGTACGGAAATATGTACGGAAGTCCAGCCCGGAAAAGCCTTATCGTGCTGGACAGAGAAATGGGTCTTGCCCAGGAGAATGGTTACACAAATATGTATTTCGTAACTGCTACTCCAATCACTTACATATGGAGTAGCGCAACATTGTTATATTATCAATACATTACCTACTTCCATAAAAATAACGGAAGCAACCGTTACATTCACATAAATTTCTCAAGCCACCATCGTTTATTATTGTAAAACTTCCACAAGGTGTTCTTAAAATATTTTTTTTTCAATCTAGTTCATGTTAATAGAGTTACGTTTCATTATAATGGTTTCTTATACATTTCGCTTTAACTACATGCATAGGAGTGGGGGGGGGGCTGAAGAGAGAAATAAAATGTTTAAGAAACGGGTCGCTAAATGATGCTTTCAAATTCCATACCCTATGCATGACAAACAACTAAATGGTGACAATACTGAGAATGACGAAGGGAAGGAATTTCTGGAAAAATTACACAGCAATTTTGACACATTAATTAGAAAGTACCAGTTAAAAAAACTGGAAGTGGGCTCTACAGGTATTCGAGAAAAGCTGAAATGTATATTTTATTAATCGTGTAAGTATCCCTAAACATGGTATGATAATAAAAATAATTTCAACGATTTTTTAGGAAATAACAATAAAAAAAAACTAAACATTCCTATGTAAAAACCGAGAGATGGCTAAGGCGGTTTCGTTTGTGTTCCTCATTCGGGAGGCCCGTGTTTGATTCCTGTGGCCGACCTTCCTGACTCATGCTTTTTTTTTTTTTTTTTTTTTTTTTTTTTTTTTTTTGGAGATTTTCCCAGTCGCCAGGCGAATGCTGGATAGGTTAATTACATTCTGTTCCTTCATTCCACCTCCATTATCATTTCATGCCATCTCTCATCTGGGGGCTCTTTCTGTGTAGAAGTGTCGGCAGCAGTCTCGGCGGTGCATGGCGGGGTGATATGCTCTGGGTAAACACTTTCTCCTCCGGCGGGACGGAATTCCAGTGTCCGAGCCGGTCTAGTGAGCCGTTTCAGGAACGCGGCAGAAGGGATGCCGGCTGAGCCAGCCTGCCTGAGGTATTCCGAGCCGGCCTCGTAGACTGATTAGGGTCGCGTAGGAGGAATGTCGGTTCTCGTGGACCGCCGGGGAGTTTTCAACTGGTGAAGTGTAGCGGCCCTGCCCTCTGCACTGTCCTGACTTCTTGTCCTTTAGATTGTTTTCACAGACAGGAACAGAAATGCCCTTTATGGAGTCAAGGAAGCTCAAAACATGTATTTCTAATTCAATATGGATATCGAAATTTTGAGTGGAATGCAATACTTTATCGTACCTAGAGATAGTACAAATAGAATATCAGTGACAGATGGATTTGATATCCAGCTCGGTTTATCTAAACTTTTCATGTTGATCCATTGGGTTTCTCTGATGTTCGGATATTTTTGTAACATCTTTAGTTACTAAGCAAGTTGGCTCCAAAGTAAGATGGACGCTTTCATTGGGGAGGTTCCGCGTTCGATTCTCATTGGTCACACCTGGTCGGTATACGTATTCTGCGATGATCTTCCTTTACTCCAATTTTTTGCTTCAATAATTTACTTTCATCTGTTTTATCTCACATTTCAGGATTGTAGGACCAGACGATTGATCTGTAGTGGTGGGATTTGCGTCGTACAAAGATTTCTCAGGCTGGAGCACGGTAGGACTGCTGGGCTCCACACTTCCTGTCTGGGCTAACATCGTTAGGGAGCCCGTCCTTGCTAGCGCACTTCGTCCTTCAGCTCTCACTTGTTTCCAGGGGTCATGCTGGAAACCTATTATGGTTAACGTGCCATGCTGTGCTCTAGTTACTGGAGGCCCCTCTATCCTAACACTCAATGACCTTAATTCTGGTGGAAGTGGCGATGTAGCATTTATATATTCTAACATCTTCATCGCTTGAGAACTAATGCTGTCCAATACAAGAACTAATGTAATGACAAGTGATTTTGGTAACACAAATAATAAACATTGTTTTTCTACGCTACATAAATTTTAATTACTACAATAACATACCGTAAACCAACGACAGGTAAAACTTACTGCAACACACTTTTTCTTTCCTTACTACAAATTCTTCCAACTGTTACACACTTCAAGGGCGCATTCAAGACAGTCGGTTGCGTAATAAATATATTTAAATTATCCAATAATAGTTACATCGTTACCGTCTCTGCAAGTGTGTCGCTGCTCACGTTCAAGAGGTCCCGAGATCAAATCTCGGTCAGTATGAGTTATCTGGATACAGTTTTCTCCGGAGTTTTCCTTTATCCTGAAAGGTAAATGTTGGATAATTAAGCTCTATGGGCCCTGGTCTCATTTGAGCATAATTTCATCCATTTCATTCACCGTCCAAAATGAATTAATTATCGGACGGTGAATAAATTGGGTGAAATGATGCTCAAATGAGTCCAGGGTCCCGGGAGCTTAAAGTTACCTGACATTCATCTTGAAGGATAAGGGAAAACCCCGGAAAAACCTTATCTAGCTAATTCACCCTGACCGAGATTCGAACTCGGGGCCTCTTGAACGTGAGGCAGACACGCTACCATCTACGCTATCGAGGTGGGCCAATTTATATTAAACTTATTATAGCGAAATTACTTGGAAGTGAAGTCAACCTATATCTCACAACAGCAAAGTAGCTCCATGAAATTAGAAGATTAACCTTGAGATAATCTTTTGGTGGCCTAATGTACTTTAAAACTCTTTGTTACTGAAGCTGGCCACGGCTTTGCTTCAGACGCGTCATGTTGGGAAAACTAGTTAAGAAGTATAACAAAAAGTATTTTGGAAATGATTAATATTATCACAAAAATATGTTTGATAAAAACTACGTTTTCACAAGATCTAAGTTATTGGTCAAGTAAACTTCCCATTTTTTCGCTTTTTCTTTATATACGATTCCACAAAGGTACAAAGTTTTAAAAATGCTTGCGTTTTTTTTCTTATCTGGATGGAACAAAAAATATTACTTAAATATGTATTTCCGTTAGGTTAATCCTATTATTTTCACTGAAAAATAGTATTTATAATCGGCCGCGCCGTCTTGAAAGCCTTTCGCAAGAGAGCGAGGTTTGACACCGCATAGTTTTTTACGTCTCATTCATTGTGTTTGACGATAAGATCACTATCTACACTGAATGTTGACAAGGTTGCTATTGACTTCTGGAATGTAAGTGGTATAATCAGTAGGCAAAGAGCGCTGTTAAGTAAACCTTTTTCGTTATCTGCAAGGATTTACTGTGAAATTGTTTACTTCTCAACAGCAATCCATTTTAAACCATTTATTAAGATTAATCATATTTTAAGTAGCATACAGGTAATTAATATATTTTATGGAATATATTTTGCATCACATTAACACCCGTTAAAAAAATTCTAAGGCGTACTTTTAAAATATTTACCCCAAAACTTCTAGCAAAGAAAATGCAATCTCCCTAACAACGAAGAATATTTTGGGTTTTTTTAAATTAACATTCTCCAGCGTTAAGTTATAGCGGACGATGAATGAAATGGGCGAAATTATATCAAATGGGCCTAAGGCATATAGAACTTAGTGTTACCTGACACTCATCTTTCAAGATTGGGGAAACCGCGGAAAAAAAGGAAATATCTTTGTCCAAATGACTCACCCTGACAGATTCGAACTCGGAACCTCTTGATTGTGAGGCAGGTACAGTACCACCTACATTACAAAAGCGGACATTTTGACATTCTGTTTTTACGGTAGTAATAATCAAACATGATTTGTTTTAAAGATTATTGTGTATAAATTGTCAAAAGTGTTCACACAAAATGCTTTTTGTACTGTCTGCGCACCACCAGAAGGCAAGACAGTGGAATGTATAACGTAATCACTTTTGCTGTTAGCATGATGTTTATGCTCGCCTTCCGCATATGATAAGGATGCTAGGTTCATGTAAAATACGTGTTGACACATAACTCACCAATGCATAATACCCATCACTGCAGTTACTGAAAGGAGTATTAGACCTGGCAGCATGAGTGACTCATATGTACAGTGCGATCCATATAAACCTGAACCGCTTCAATAGGCCATAACTTTTGAACCAATAATAGTACATACGTGCAACTTTGGGAGAATATAATACGCAATTGGTAGATTACATTACACTATTTACATCTCAAAGAAAATGTTAGAAGTGTCCTTCACGAGCATCTATACATGTTTGCACTCGTCTCACCACATTCTCTCAAGTTTTACGGAGAGTATCCTCGACAATGTTACTACTTTCGGTTCGAATGGATTCCTTGAGAACATCAATTGTCCGTGGCCTATTCTTGTGCACTCTTATTTTTAGATACCCCCACAAGAAATAATCCGGTGCGGTTATGTTAGGGGATCTGGGCTGCCATAAACCTTTTGAGATTATTCGATTATCAAAGAAACTGGTTAGAAGTTCCATGGTGTCATTAGATGTATGACACGTTGCTCTATCTTGCTGGAAATAACCTTCACTCAATTCGATACCATCCAGTTGCTCCACAAATGTATTGAAGATACCCATATAAACTTAAGTGCCTACAGTCGTATCAAATAAAATGGACATTTAAGACTGTCAACTGTCAACAATTGTCATCCCGTAGGGGAGGGGATCCGTCCCCTTCAGCTGCCAAAGTGCGGGTGCTACGGACCCTTAGCACTCGTGGTACCTATGACGTTACTAGAGGAACCTCGGGCCGAACATGCCGAGCCCCTCGCAATGGGAGTTGTTCGGATTGGGTTGGACTCGAGGGGGCAGTGTGTTCCCGACACCCACGGGCAAATGGGTACTTCCGGCCAAGCTACGGCCGCCCGGAGGGGGTAGAGGGTTGCCTGAATAGTCCCGGGTACTAGCCTGCAGAGCTAGTAGAGGGTGTGCTAGATCACCTTCGGCCCCACCGAGGTTATCGGTAGTCTTCCCTGCGGAGTTGCGCGTAAGTGGCGTATCCACTTCCATCCCGTCTTGACGTTGTGCTCAGCGGGGGGGGGGCTTTTTAGACTCCAGGTATTGCCCTATGGAAAGAGCCCCGGAGTTCCCATCGCTCCCGGGTAGAAGGAGGCCCGGGTCCTCAGTCCTACGGGTCCAGGACTAATGGGAGTAGAACCTCTGTACTTAACTGTCAACAATTGTCAGTGTTGTCAATTCTTCAAGAGCCACTGAGATAATTAAAACAAATTTCTACATTCTACGAAATTTCTACGCCTATTGAAATGGTTCAGGTTTATATGGATCGCACTATACTTTCATACATTGATTTCGTAGTAAACAGATCCACTACCACAGCAGATAAACAGTTCAAACTCCTCTTCCCTTTCAGGCCCCGCTTGCCTTCTTGTGCTGTACATGCAGTAATATATTTGAGTTCACGTTTCGCGAAATATTACTTTCTATGAAAGCATATTAGCTATTTCTAAAATAATTACCAGAAATACTTCAAAATAAATCACCCACTAGGTGGGGATAATTACTTGATAATCGCCTTGTGTTTTCGGAAGAAATTCTCGAGAAAGCAACAAGAGTATATCAAATACATCAAGATAACATTTTTAGTTTCTTTCTTCCGCGTCCCAGATCAATGAATCTATTCGGCGTTGGTGCAAGGTGGCTCGGTTTACTGACAAGGGCAAATTAAATAAATACTGTAATCGGAAATGGAACCCAGTATGGTAATTAGAAAACCTGTTAGAGCTTTAGACATTTCACTTAACACCATCTTATTCCGAATGGTATTAAAACACAACACGAGTGATTGCATGAATATGTAAACACAACTAAACATTGCAACCTGACGTGTTTCACTTTTTTTTCAAATATTTGTTTTTTTTATGCCATGTAACTTTATTTCACACGAGAGCCAACTTTGATAGGCATTTATTACATTTGCGCTATCATCCTGGACTTAAGCCCCCTAATGAATTATTAATTTTCAAAGGTATTAATTTTCTGTAAGGATTAATTGCAAAAGTATATTATATTACTGATATTAAAATGTATTTATTTGCTTATTTACTCAAAATATAAACGAACATAAGATGACTATAGTTGATTAACAAATAAGAGTACATACTTAACTAACTCAACATTTCTTTACAAAGAAAGACATGAATAATACGACGAGAAAAATAAAACGCATTACAGATAATTTATAAAAAAACCACACATAGCATGATGAATGAAATTATACTCAAATGATTACAGGGTACATAGAGGCGTCTAAAAATAAGTAAGAAAACATTATGTGTTAGACTTATTTTTGAAAAAAAAAGGAGAAAACTGATCGAGAGCCGAGATGAATATTTAGGTGTTAAAATTACACATGTAGTAATTAAGAATACATAACTGTAAAAGGATATTCAGTGATAAAATGGGGAATTAAAGGTAATACGGTAAACACAATTGTAAAAATAAGGGTATTCGGGCTATAAGTGCAGGGGATTTTCTAATTGATATCTTAATATGTATTCCACTTCAATTGTCTTTTCTTTTCATATAAAATTTTTGAAAACACATCGTATAATGTACTAACTAGTTTTACCTACACCGTTATAACTGAGTTACAAAATAAACAACGCCTGTCAGTATAGACCATCCGGCTAGCTTCCATACATTCACGCCTCAGTACCTGACTTGTCTCAGGTAGTCTTTTGTCATTAGCTTTGCCGAAATCACTCTTATTGTTACACATTAAATTCAGCAATGAATCTATTAGAATTGCAAGATTAAGCATCAAATATATTTAAACTGATTTTCTTATTTCTTTATCTATGAAGATATAACTTGTAGGTAATACAAATAATGAATATTTGAGTGTGTAAGAACATGATTGATTCCTCCGTTTCTTATCAATTTAGTGACCTCCATGTCCGTTATTGCAAGGAATGCCCGCTCTGCTTCACACATTACAACATGCCCCGCACTTTTAAGAAAAATAAACACTTATGGCTTGTGTGTGATAGTATACTTGGAGCTGTTAACTAACCTGGAAAGATACTACTATTATTTACTTTTGATAACTGAATATATATTGAGGTAATGTTCATTACACTACCCTGAATTATGAATACAAACATCTGCAGTTCTTCTCCTAAAACAACTATGAAATTACTTACCTGCGGGATAATCACTAAGCTTTGAAAATTAATTTGTAAGCTGGCTAAATCTAACAACATTCTAAAAAGGATCTAACAGTTATGCAAAAGGCCATAACTACTGGCATATAGGGCCCTAACAACTGGTAAAAAGAATGTAAAATATAAGGCGAACTACTTAATATTTAAATAAAGGGTTTAATACATGCTTAATTATTTAAAATAATTTTTGGCCTTAGAAATCAAAATTATTGCATCAGTCATTAATAAAAGATAATGTATGTCACTTTCTTCCATATAATGTTATTTATGGACTCTTGAAGAGCAATAATGCACATTACGACCCACCCAAATGTAATTAAAAAAAAAAAACTAAACATTTTGCTTAATGGGTAGAGCCAGACTGAAAAGTTCAATGCCATAGCCGGAATTTGAACCACGGATTTCCCGCTCTCCGTCCGGTTGCTCTTAACCATTGAGCTACCATGGCCAACATGCCGGCATGACATTAAATTCTCCAACTGACTTATTTTCCCGGTAAACCACTAGGGCCTCTCTTATACAATGAGATACACATCGTTTGGGCGACTTACTATTTTAAGTACTTAAGTCCCAGGCTGCACAGTTAAAGAAATAGGTTAATTTCCATCGATTGTACTTAATAAATACATTTTCTTAGTGTGAAAGACAGGGCGAAAAAAGTTTGGAATAAAATTTGATATTTTAATATTCGTAAATCAAACCCTTTAGAACTGAGAAAGAAAGGCCTAGTCAAAAGAATATGAATTGTAAAGTAAAGATCTGAAATGCTTAAAATGGGCCAATAAGCAAAAACTTCGCAATGAGTAAATCATGTTCTGGATTACAGTGATCCGATATGAACATATGTTACGTTAGGCCTTGTCTTAAAGTACTTTTCCTCAACTTCTAATCCTTAATGATCAATTGTTGAATGGAATTTTAACTACTAAATTCAAGAATTAGATCTCTACTACAATCTACAGTTTGGATTTCCTCCAAATGTCTGATAATTATTTAATATACATAAATTAAAATGGAAGACATTAGGAGATGAATGTTTTACCATAATTCAATGGTTACTTTTAGGCATTTTCAAAATTTATCTGATATAGGCGTGCTGGATAGATGGAGAATGAAAGACTATCGCGACAAATTCTTCGAATAAGACACCAAAAGGAGAAAGAAAGAGAAGTGAAAGAATTACGTGAATGGAAGAAATAAAAGAATCGTAGCAGAAAAGTTTAGAAGACAAAATTGGATATATAGGGAGACGAGGAGAAGAATAACGCACTTTGGGCCAGGAAGATTCATCAACACTGTAAACCGGTTCATTAAAAAAGAGAGACTATAAAAATTATAGACTTGGTAAAGCCAATTTAGAAAACTAGTGTTCGAAAGCTTTACCAGCACAACAAGATTAATGAATAAAAATGAAACTTTTTGCAACTTTTTACTGCGATAAGGAGTGCTTTGATGAAGAGATTAAATTGCAAACACGCTGAAGAAAGAACAAAAATAAAAGAATGCAATAGGCTGTTATGCAGTAAGAGATAACAGTCTTTCGTGTGACTGTTGTCACATTCAAGCTCCAACATAAACCGAACAAAAAGGCATTTTACAGCAGAACTGCCAACCAGAGGTGTCAAGGACAAATATTTTACACGGTTGTTTCTTATGGTTTGTAATGGAACTCTCAAAGCGGACTTAGGGTATTTATTCGTTTGCTGTTTCATTGTGTTAAAGAAAATGCTTGGCCAAGACATAATCTGTCACTGTGTTTCTAAGACTTGTGTCAAAATAATTACATTTTGTGATAAAGGTTCAAAACTATACAAATAATTCTGGAATTTGCTCCCGCAGTTCTTTAATATAATAAATCCACTGATATGGAGTTATTGCTTTTAAGCACACCTGAAAGGCATTGATCTGGGCTGGGTTTGAGTCCGTGTTCTTCAAATTAATAGGGCACCCTAGTGTACTTTGTGTTGGCATATAACAAATACCCATTTATCATTTTAAAAATTACTAGCAACCAAATTAGTGAATCAGAATTCAAACAAACGAAAATACAAAAATAAATAATAATAATAATAAGGATGATGATGATAATAATAATAAAATTTCCACGATCTTACAGTTTAAACAGTTTCCATTTTATGAGCTTTCAAAAATTGCAACTTATTCTTAATCTATTAGCGATACTTAGCGTAGGTGGAAGCGTGTCTGCCTGACCTTCAAGAAGTTCCGAGATGAAATCTTGGTCAGGATGGCTTATTTAAGTTTTTTCGAGGTTTTCCCTTATCCTGTAAGATGAATGTCGATGTTTTAAGTTCTATGGACCCTGGCCTCATTTGATCATCAGTCACCCATTTCATTCGCCGTCCAATATGACTTAATGTTGGAGGAGTAAATACAAAATATACCATTATTTATCCATCATTTAAATATCTAAGTGTAAACGGAATTTAAGGAGCCAATAAAGGGGAAGTTACACGAATTTTAAAAATGAAGGTCTTGCTACCGTCAATAAAAACATATGGTAGTACAATGGGCAATTTTAAGGCCAACTGACCGGTATAAGTAATGGCCTTGAGAAAATATAAAGATATGCATGCTTTCACTTTTTAAGATAAGAACTCAATAATAAAGCGCAAAAGAAAAGAAGACAGAATTATTCATTAGCTCTTGAGATATTCATTATCTTATTTAGGAAAAACTAATTAGTGTGTTAAGATAAAAATGCATGTTAACTAAGTTAAGCCATTTTACACAATACTGGGTGGATACATTTTCTGGAAGTCTTGCAAATTAAGAGGCTTAAGAAGGAAATCTGGCAGTTATCTAGCCTTAGTTTTAAATTGTGCTGCACAAAAATGATCTTTTGTGTTCAAGGTAGAATCTCGATGCTGAGTTTCTTAGATTGTGACATAAAAAATTAATCAAAGCCAACCTTTAGTACGCATTTTTTATTCAAACCTCGATTCAATTCTGTGCTGGTATTATATTCCCAGAGAGGTTTTTCTATTTTCCAGCTAGCTTGTTGCAATATCGGTTTACTAATAATGAAAAAGAGCAACATAACGTATTGCTGGGGCTTCATTTCCCCTGAGACTGGTTTTGCGAAACATGATGCAATAAAGGGATATTGACTGCACATAGTTTGTTGTTTGTATCACACAAGTTCCGCTTGTTTGAAATGTGAAAATATAACACAACGTACGTACATACAACGTAAGGCATTGCCTAACTCTTCTTGTTTTTAATAAACATCACATTCCTTTGTGACATTAATTATAATCAGTATGAGCAAGTTTGGTGTGACATTCATTATGTAATATTATGTGGGGGTTTCTCACACTTACACTATTTTCTGCCCCTTTCTTGGACATAATTCCTGGTGATTATGTTCTTTTGATTTCTAAAACATACACAAGTAAGATTCTCATATACTGGCTTATCTTACTGGAGCTTATTAACTGCTTTCCACCTCTGCCACCAAGATATTTACTAACACGATTCAAAAGTTACACCTAGAGAAGAAATATAAATTAAATAAGTAGTAGGAAAAAGATAGACAGCAGTCATCTGTCAAAATCTCATGTTGCAGCAAGTCAACTGTCGAAAAGCTTATGTTACGAAGGAGACGTTAATAATTTCAAAAGCTACGTTTTAAAATTAAATCTACATTTTCATTGCACTAAGTTTTCGTCTTGCCCCTTAAGGTTCCTCACAGTAATGAATTTCGAAGAGTAAAAATAACTTCACACTATAGGGAATTTTGTTTGTAATTTACGTCCTCCAACGTCGTTATATTAGACAGTGAGTGAAATGGTTGAAGTGATGCTCAAATGAGCCCAGGGTCCATAGAGCTTAGTTACCTGACATTCGTCTTTGAGGATAAGGGAAAAACCCGGAAAAAACCTTATCTAGTTAACTCACCCTGACCGAGATTCGAACTCGGGACCTCTTGAACTGACTATTCAAGATATTTGTCACTTTTATGCTTTCAATATATATTTTGAGACAATTTAAGATGTTTTAATTTTAATTATTAGAACAAATTTTGAAACAATAGGATACAACGAAAACACATTCATGTCCAGGGTATTTTTGGAAGGAAATGCTGAATTTGAATTCGTTCTACTTTTTACTTTATCTACTCTGTACTACAGTAGCAGAGGAAGTAATACTCCAGCCAAACAGTCGATAAAATTTCCACCAGATATGTTTTGAGACTTTCAAATATGTAAAGAGCATTTTTAGAAATATATCGGTGTGAACAGAACAGTATTACTAAAATCGAAAAGGCACTTAAATGCCAAACTTGACATTTAAATTCATCGTCTGTTAAGGTGACATTAAAGATTTTGTTATCCCAAATTACTCGTACGTATTTCGAACAATTCGTTTTTCTCGTAATTTGCTAACTATTTTGACTAACTTACCATACGCTTAAGATATCTTAATGCAAATGAAATGTGTATCAATTTTGTGGGAATAGCTTCTCAGGCCCTCTTCCTTCTGAATTAACTTTGCATAACTTGCAAAGAAATGGCATCATCCGAACGACCAATGTGTATGCAAATCTTGTAAAATGAAGAGTGAAATCTATAACTACAAGTGCAAAAAAGGACATGCGCCCTAAATTAACCCATAAAAGAAAACAGACTAATTACTAAAAGGCTCATTCGAGTGCAATTTTCACTTACATAACTTGTAAAACGTAAGAGATAGAAAATATTATACAAAACAATATTTCGTTAAGGTATGCCAAATATAGTTAATTTCTGAAGTATTCCGTGTTATGAGTTTGAATTTTAAAATATAATTTTCTCAAAACTAAATTATTGGTTCTTTTCCTTCCAGATTATGCAAAGAAAAGGGAATTTTAAAGCCATTGCAAAGTAACTGGCTTTAAAAGATTTGACTATCACTTAATTCTACTGTATTCTTCTATTCTTATTCTACCGTCAGAGAAGTATGTAACGAAACCACTTCTACAAAGGTTCTCGATTAGCGTGAAGCAGTGACAAGAATAATGGTTTGTAAAAATAATTTATACCAGAGTCAACAAAGAAAATTCGAAGTGAAAACTATCCGAATTTTAATTTCAACTTCCTTCATAGATGACACATGAAGATTTTGAGAAAATTCCCCCTCCCCAATGTAACGGCTTGGAGTGGAGTAAGTAGTGGAGGAAAAGATGATGATGGACCTTGTTGAAGATCTAGTTGCTGGATTCCAGTAGTTCCACGGCTGCTCTGGTATTCGCATAAGCTCTTATTTTCAGGGGCGGTCTCAGATGGGAAGTGATAATTTAGTTATAAATAAAATAAAATTGTAGTTCCTCCTTTCTTCTATAAAGAATTTAAATTTTATTTTAATTAAAATGAGACTTTTCCAACAATTAGTTACACTTTACAATACTTTATATACGTTGGTAGTATATTAGCTTGTGCAGTCTTTTATCACTTTCCACTTTCCAAAGCAAGACATTGAAGCACAAATTCTGCAGAAATGCAGACACACGCAAAATACGTCCATTTGCAGAAGAAAAAATTGCTTTTAGTGCATGAGTTTTTCTAATCCAGCCGTTACCGTAACGACAACTAAAACATATTTCAACTTTTGTACATTACATCATTTGTTTTCTAAATAAAGTTTTCTTAACGTAATTTTAACGTTTAAATAATAATTATTTTGCTAATTTTAATTAAAAAATAAACTTAAAGTAACTACCTAAACAGTTTCACCAAACTTCGTTTTAAAACATCATTTTTCGTCATTTCTTTTTACTTTCTCAAAAATGGCTGTAACTATTTTGATTAACATAATATATAATAATATATTTACCCAACAAATAAAATTTATATCTTGAATGTATTCAGAATAACCTCTTGTCTTCATTGAAGAGACTGTGAGATCATTTTCATTAAGAATTACATTTTGTATAAACCTAAGAGCTTTCTCTACAGAAATTGCAGTTACCTTAAAACTACAACTTATTTCAAAACCCCTTTTCGGCATCAGTTGTTTCCGTGATATCCTCATAAGTTTGAAATTTTCAGTACTTGTCTTTTGTGATGGTCATTATTCAGCTATTTAAGAGTATGAATTTCAAGTCTAGCATATAACAACTTGATTTTAAACATTTGACTATCACTTCAGTTTCCTGTATCGGAAATAATAATGAAACCATTTCTGTAAACGCTTGTCTCAGTTATGATGAACTAGAGGAAATAGTTTCTGTAAGAACAGATTGTAGAAGCTATATAAAACAAATGATAGTAGGAGGATAAATTGAGTGAGTGCAGTATGTTGTTTATTTCCTGATAGAGGTACATTTTTCCTACAATATAACTGACGCAATATTTCCTGTTATGTTAAGAAATATTAAACACAAATGTACAGTTATTTAAAACTTTAATCACAGGATATCAAGAGAGGAATGTAAGAATATGATGCATGAATGTTTCATGCATGTGATGCATTCTGTTTAATTTTGAATAAGTACTTTGCGTTCTATGCCACTTACAATGGTTTTCTCAGATATATTTTGTGAAGCGAGGTTTTGAAAAATGACCTATTAGGGATGGCCTAGCTTTCTTAAGGTTGTCTAGCCTGTAATACAATGCTAAAAGGACGCCAATCGATCAAGGTCTTCTGCTGAAAGAATGTCATAGTCAATAGGACAATACTTTCGTATCCAAAGAAGTACATACAAGTATTTAGAACAAGCTACTTGGTTCCGCTGTGATAAACCACAAAAGGGACATGGTAAATGCACCGAGAGACAAAAAGACAAGGAAGTAATCTTTGTCGATCTGAAGCTTGATCAGGTGTTTCAGTATCTTTTCTTTCAATACTAATCTAATGCAATTGAGGTGCTTAAAGAATTTGACAATCTACGAATACGACCATGGAGTGTTGGGAGCGCATGGAAAGAAGATGGCCCAGAAAGGGAGGATGACCGGAGTAAGAAATTGTAAATATAAACTGCCAGACATGTCAATAAAATGGCTCAAAAAAGTATATGAATCAGTAGCAATTAAAAGTGCCTTGTAGGGTAGAATTATGAGGGAGAGGAAAATATAATAAGTAAGATTATATGTAGAACATTCATGTGAAATGTTTTGTGAAGTTACTAGGATGGAATAAATCAGCAGCAAAGGGAGACCTAAGAGTTGAGCTAGAGCAAAGGCTTACAGAAGAGGGAAGATGATAGAAAGATGATTAAACTATTGGTACAGTAGTATAAGAAAAAAGATAGCAACATATAAAGTCTTTAGAAGAACAAAAATGTCTAGGTATAAGGATAGCTGATGGGCAGAGGTAGGGGGGATACTTGGGAAAATAGTTATGAGTGATATATGGCAGGAAGGAGAACGAAATGTGGAAGGATTTTGGTTAATGGTTAAAAACACAATAGAGGATATGGATAGACAAAAGGCATGGGGTAATCTGTTGGCAAGAAATCATTAGTAGCATACTTAAAAATCAAGAAAAATTGGGGAAGAGAAAATTATATAGATATACGTTGTGGTAGGCAGAGGAGAGACGGTTTAGCCTGGTTGAGGAGTGGGGCTTTATTCAGAGGAGGTTTAACTAAGAACTGTGTACTATATGGAGAAGAAGTAAGTGTGGAGCATTGCTTGGTTGAATGCAAAGAGTTAGAAAATTGGAGAAAATAAATATGGGATGAAAAATTGGAGAATAGAGATGTACTCGTAGTAACACTGAGGAAAATCATGAAAAAAGATTAAGGAGGTAGGGAAGTGTGCGGAGAGAGTAAAGGAGACATGGTTAAGAAGGATAAAGAAATTTATAGGAAGAGATAATGAAGATATAGAAGGTTAATATGGGCTAAAATTAGGGATAAATGGCCAGGGAGCCCAATAACTAAATAACCCATAACCAAGAGGTAGCTGACAGTATTTGAACTTCGATTAGGAAGAATTAGAGAGGAATACTGTAATTTTAAAAGATCTTTGTATAATCTTTGTGTAAATAAATTATTATTAATTATTATTATCATTATCATTATCATTATCATTATCATTATCATTATCATTATCATTATCATCATTATCATCATTATCATTATCATTATTATCATTATCATTATTATCATTATCATTATCATTATCATTATCATTATCATTATCATTATTATTATTATTATTATTATTATTATTATTATTATTATTATTATTATTTCTAGGTATGTTAATCTATAAAGGGTCGAGGCCTAACAATTCAAATGCTAAGACATAACCACGTGCATTTGGCAGAGGTCGGCAATCATCCAATTGGAATGGGTAGGTAGGTGTTGTACTCAACTTTTAATATTCTTCATGATACTGGGCGGACAACGTTCTCGTAAATTTCTCCTAACATCTATACTACGCAGATGTGTGTTCGTCGCTTCTTTTGATTCAACTTCAATCCTTCTCAAAATTACAACGTAATCTGCATGATCTTTTAATGAATGTGGAGGACTGTGATTATCTATTATTGTGTCTGTCTGAACGTAGGTAGTGGATAATAGTTGCGGTTTGGTGTAAATCAAGCGCTCCACATTACTCGTATTTTACCATATTTATCGATGAATTAACTTCCTTAGTCAGAATCATGAACGTGTCCGATTTATAGCTCCAAACTATCAAATATTCCTGTTAAGTATCAAGCAAATTCATACTCACTCTGAACCAGACTAATGCTGATTTGCTAGGAAGCACGTGATTATGACGTCGCAGTTTTATACCACTGCGCAGCCAACCGCCTTCGTTCGTGACGAAGACTACAATTTAAAACCCCTAAAACATTTTTTCGTCGCAATAATGCCTTTGACCTCTCTCGGGAAAAACCCTTAAAGTGGTTAACCTGGTAGAAATCTTTATCATATCTCTACAGAAGAGATAGCTGCGATATTCCATCAATTACTAATCTAATTCAGTTGTTACTGACGTGATTACTACGGAGTGTTGTGATGTGTACTGTGGACTTCCCTTTCAATTCGACCTTGTAGCAAACATCACCTCGTCATTACCTCATTCGAAGTGATTTAAACGCTCCGTCGACAATGACCTAGTTGCTTTGGCAACTTCAAAGCGGAGAAAAACTAATGGAAAAAGTAGTTAATAGGGCATTAGCACGCTGAGATTACAACTGCACATGTAGCATAGCAAACATAGAGGAAGCGGAAATACTCGTAGCTGAAGCCTATTTGAAATTCTGTCGTAGTAAAGTGAACCACAGAGAACGCGCGTGTTTTTAAAAGCGATTTCATTAGTTTATGTGTGGATTTTTTAATAGAATGACATAATACTATAAGAACTAATGCACCAGTCCCAATATAACGTAAAGGATTATATTCAAGTGAAGCAGTTATAACCCTGCTTAAATTTTTATGAATTACATCTGCACATTGTGAATTATCGACTGGAATAATTATCGAAAAACGACTGGGAATTTATAAGAAACATTATTTTTAAAGTTTCATAGAACAAAGGTATCGTTCAAGTTAAATAACTTGAAAACTTAAACAAAAATACAGAAAAGAAATTAAAATGGTCCTTCAGTGTGTGTCTAAGCCACTTTATATTACGTTTTCCGCCAATTCATCGAATACTTTTCAAAAAAGAATTTAGGATGGTATATTCCCTTAAAGAAGGTCTACAGCGGAGGTATATTTACACGAACCTTCGAAAGGAAGATGCATCAATACAATAATCAAACCACATTCCTTTTTGGCAGGTAGAGGGAACCCATTCCCTGAAAAATAAACAGAGGAAGAGTAAGGAACTGGTTATAATATGAACATTCTACGTGAATATTTTAGGAACACGTGTTCCTTATTCGTTCTAAAACTGACATGAATTTCGTTTCCTCAAGGTCTTAAATCATTTCTTGGTTCTGTCAACTGGTTTCGCAAATTAAATTAGCTAGAAACTGACAGCTGGTTACAAACTCGCTTACACTAGGTACCTGGGAATACCACTACTCTATCAGACTTCCTGTTGGAACAAACCCAACAGAAAACAGTAAAACTACTTGATGAGCTGATAATGCAATGTTATTACCTAACAGACCCATTTGGACGTTAAGCTATGTTTGATCTGCAATGTTGACGACTTTCAGGTGTGGGCAGTAAGTGGCTATAATTGAGACACTTCTAGATAGAGCTTTCGACTTCAATTTTCGTAGCCGTCTCCAGTCTCTTGCAGTAATGATCTTCCCTCGTGAAAAAAGGTCCTTGTTAGTACATAAGTTTGTATCTATAACCTGTTTCGTCAGGCAATATAAGCCGAAAAAATTGTTCTAAAATAGGGTAAATTCTTAATTTTTTCCCTCTCATCTAATGGATTCTCCCATCTAGCGTTAAATATAAGGAACAAAGTTATGTACAAACCCTAACTGGAACCACACTACTGGACGCTCGCTCCTGTGTCTTATCTATGAACTCCAGTCTATAGTAAACTGAAGTGTACAAATGTGAAAAGTCACTGGAGCCTAAACACTGATTTCTGCAAATAAGAAATACAAGAAAATATACTGGGAAACAGTCAAGAGATTTAATATATTTACTTTCGTTTTTGTGATGTAATTACAACGAACTCGAGAGATTATAGCAAAGAAAACTGGGGCCCGTCCAGGTAGCGTAGATGGTAGCGTGTCTGCCTCACATTAAAGAGGTACCGAGTTTGAATCCGGATAAGGGCTAGTTATTTTGATAAGGTTTTCCCAGAGTTTTCCCTTATTCTGAAAGATGAATGTCAGATAACTAAGCTCTTTTGACCCTGGGCTTATTTAAGCATCATTTTATCCATTAAATTCATCCATCGCTCGATATAACTTGACGTTGAAGGACATAAATTAAAAAGAAAATGTAAAAAAAAGTCCTTGTAGCTCATATTGTCTGCCTACCACAAGGAGGCAAGTGGGGCCTGAAGAGGGAGAGGGGTTTGAACTGGTAGCGGACCTGTTTACTATGAACTGAGTGTGCATATGAGTCACCAGGCTGCCAGATCTAATGCTCGTTTCAGTAACTGCATTGATAGGTATATTTATGCAGGGGTGAGTTATGTGACAACACTGTATTTTACATGAAACTAGAATCCATATCATATCCGGAAGACGAGCACAAACATCATGTGGACAGCAAAAGTGATTACGTTACACATTTCTCTGCCTTGCCTTCTTGTGTTGGATGAACAGTACTTAGCTACAGCACGAGTTAAATTGTTAGTAATTATAAGCAAATAAAAAGGGAGTAATGATTTAGGTAACATTTAATCCTCAAAAATTATTATATTCCATATCTGCACTTGCAGATTTGTTAGCCACTAACAATGAAAAAAGTTTAATTCAATTCCCCACCAAGGTATCATGAATTAAAAAGACACTAATATCAAAACAAAACATTAGGATGATGCAAGCCGTTTAACTAAGCGTGTATATTTACATATAAACTTTCGATATCTTCAACGTCACAGGGGTAAAAAAAATCTTATGTTACATTCATAAGCCTTTCTCAATCCATTCATCAACTAACTACACTTGCAAATGTTTATTCTTGATCTACTTTATGTTAATCCAAACAAACATTTTCGAAAATTGTTTTATTAATATTTACCTCTACAACAGGAATAGGGGAATACAGTGTGCTTAAGCGATGTTCAAATGTTTTAAGAGCTGATAGGATGGTTTTCACATTCCATGCTCTTTGCACGACAAGAATGATAAAGCATCGAATAATGATTTACCATTTGAGGAAAGTATTACACAATTCAAACCAATAACAAGAACTACCTAGGAAAGTCAACATAAATTGTGTGTTTTAACGAGATATCATTTTTTGTGTAGTAAGATTTAGTTTATGTGTTACGATTACCAGTTATGGTAAAGCCATGCAAAATGAACAGAACTTCAGAAAAAGTACCTAAAACTTCAATATATACATTTAATTTTTGGGGCGGGAGAAGTGTTAAACATATAATCAAATTCGTTAAGAACCATTTTTGAGAAAATAAAACTTCTGAGAAATTTTCCATTTAAGTAACAGTTTGGAATGGGGGAATTTTATATTCGGTTTTGACTGCTGTTCACAAACACACGGCCACACTCAGAATTTTTTCTAAAATTAATAATTAATATTAATAGTAAATGATTCAGGGTACTTCTAAAGGTCTGTTTCAAGTTAAATCTCGTTATCGATCTTTTTGGTGGAGCCTAATAGCTTCAAGGTTAAAGACACAAAAGGAAAAGGAATAATTAAAATTCATGGAATAAAACAAGCTGAATTATTCAGGGAACGTAACGTACAAGTGTTTGTTTCAAGCCACTGGTTCTTGTCTCGCACCTTGATAAAACTGATAAAACTGCCATAAAAGCTCTGGCAGATTCGCTGTACATCAAAGCGCAGCTCGAAGATACTAATGCAAAATGCGTAAATTAATATTTACTGAGCACTTTGCTATTTTAGAAAGGAATGTACTAGTGGTAAACTACCCAAACCAAAGTGGTAGAAGTCTAATCACATTACCAAGTATGGGAACCAAGTTGCCGCCTTCATCTGAGTGAGTAAGCTAAGGAAAATAATTATAAAAATTGCTGGAAGCACAACAATTAAGCTCCAGTGAGGAAAAATAAGTGTGGTGATTGACCTTACCTTCTTGTGTAATTATAAAACGGCAAGATTAAACACTTAAGGAAAAAAAGTACAGTATGTTATTACTCAATGTCTATGACAAGGTTCCCAGGAGGTCTTAGCACCTCGACCTACGGCTATGCTTCTGACAGGGCGCCTTCGGGGGGCGGGGTGAGGTGAGAGAATGCTAAGGATACTTGGTAGGTCGTATAACCAGTCCCCCTCCCTCTTGAGAGCTTACATCTCGGTGAGATATCCCCCGATCCGGAGAAGGAGTTAGAACAAATTCTCTCCACAAGGAAACTCCCGCTGTCACTTCAACTAAAGTGAAGTGAAATAAGAAGTGACGTCATGATACAGAATGGAGAGACAGAAAATTCGCGGAAACTTCTCTTTGCATCCTTAGAGAACATATACCTGCCTTGGTAGCGTAGATGGTAGCGTGTCTACCTCACGTTCAAGAGGTCCCGAGTTCGAATCTTGGTCAGGGCGAGTTACCTGGATACCGTTTTACCGGGGTTTTCACTTATCCTCAAGGACGAATGTCGGGTAACTAAGCTCCATGGACCCCGGACTCATTTGAGCATCATTTCACCCATTTCATTCATCGTCCGATATGACAACGTTGGAGGATGCAAATTACAAATATATATATATAATAAACAAAATACGTATACAATTTGGTATACAACTTCCAATAACGCTTTTCACAAACATTTTTTCTAATGCCGAATTTGGTAGACGTTGAAATGCGCGTTTCTTGTTAAATCTTGACATAAATTCCTAGGTAAATGAAACAGTAATTTTAACTTAATTATCTACGTAAACCGGAAAGCAAAGATCTAATTAATATCAGTTGCAAAAGGTCGAGTATCTGCACGTCACTGTAGATAAAATCCAATTGAAAATGAATTATCAGCTTGCTTAGTGAAAACAATGAACAGCGTGCGGATAATGTTCGACATATCATAGTGGGACTTTGATAACACGAAATCCCGGAATCCCGAGATTAAGAACCATTCCAGGTTGGCGCCAAGTTTACATCGAGTTTCAACACAATACAGCCACTGCGATATCTGTTGCATTCCTGAGCAGTTAAGTTGGGAGAATGTTCACATACCCCTAGAGTTTAACTGTTCTTAGGCATAGTTTCTAAATTAAATGCATTTTTCAAATTCTCCTTTTAAAAATTCTACATAAAAAGTTAAGTTTACTTTCTTTAGCACTGCCTATGATAGGCAAAGAAGAAATTATTCACTAAAAACATTTTGAATTCCATTGCAAAAGTTTTTGAAATTATAACTCAAAAACAAACATTCAAAGAAATTCTAAAGTTTATATTTCAGTCAGACACTGTTTAAATATATTAGGTAAAAATAAAAATCTGCTTAGGCCCAAGTCTAAGTGGAAAAAATTTGTTACTTTACATTTAAAATTTTTTCTTTACGATTTTTATCGTAACTACCATTAACATGAATAGTAAAATTCAATCTTGAATCTTCTGGCTTGAAGCAATCTCCATTCGTAAATAATTTAATATAACTAGCTAAACATAAAAAGAATAGACAAAAACTTACCATCTGTTTAACACACACAATGAATTTCAAATGACATTTTTGTGGTAGGAACCACTCCCAACATATCTTTTATTATTGGCTTTAATTTTTTAAAAGTGCTGTCGCTATTTAGTTTTTATTCATTACTATGTAAAGAGTAAGGAATTTTAAGATCGTGCTTTCCTTTTAACCAAGTGACTTAATTCACGCGTTTATATCCCCTGTTCCTATGTTCTGAAACTATATCTGCAAAGCCTTATTTGCCCGCCTCGGTAGCGTAGACGGTAGCGTGTCTGCCTCACGTATAAGGGGTCCCGAGTTCGAATCTCGGTCAGGGTGAGTTACCTGGATAAGGTTTTTCCCGGGTTTTCCCTTATCCTTCAAGACAAATGTCAGGTAACTAAGCTCCATGGACCCTGGGCTCATTTGAGTATCATTTCACCCAATTCATTCACCGTCCGATATGACTTAACGTTGGAGGAACGTAAATTACAAAAAAAAAAAAAACCTTATTTGATTAAGAAGAAATAAATATAAAAACAATTTTCCAAGAATAGTTTGTAGAGAATGGTAGAGAATTTCATGTTATTATAAGGCACACAGGATATTTCTAGCATTATTAAGTTTTTATACGTCTTTCAGTTTTCCCAGGTTACATAATTTGATTTTTATTTGTAATATCAGTATTGTGATGCAGTATCATATACGCTGATCGATTAAAAATATAAAACAAAACAACAAATTCTACAATGTGATAATTTTCCGAGTATTGTAATATCTTTACCGCACATAAGTGGTAAATATTATGTAATTTAATAAAAATTAAACTAATATTTTAAGATGTAATAATATATTTACAACCACTGTATATTTTATAGATGTCTGTAGAGATCCATGCACAAAAAAGATTTAATAATATCATTTTTGGGTATTTTTGCCTTAATATAAAAATTCGAAAGTAAGTCTAGTGATAGTGGTGATATTAGATTTTTTGCTGTATTGGAGAAGCATAAAGGGTGAAAATCGACTTATATTGCTGAAAGTAGTACCCACACATCAACTATACATTAAAAGTTACGTATTCTTAACATTTGTGACACAAATTATAAAAAATATTACCGTAAATGTGTACAACAAATTTGTTTACTGTATTAAAATAATAGAACGTAGATAATGGTCTCTGAATTGTCATTTTTAGTAAATATCTATGTGCCAAAAAATTGTTTTTCTATTATAACTTTCACAAAAAAGTATATGTAGCAATTTTTTTTGTTTGTTTTTTAATTTACGTCCTCCAACGTTAAGTCATATCGGACGATGAATGGAAGGGGTGAAATGTTGCTCAAATGAGCCCAGGGTCCACAGAGCTTAGAGTTACCCGACATTCGTCCTTCAGGATAAGGGAAAATCCCGGGAAAAACCTTATCCAGGTAACTCACCCTGATCGAAATTCGAACTCGGGACCTCTTGAACGTGAGACAGACACGCTACCACCACGCTACCGATATGTAGCTATTGAAGAAGCTAAGGCTTACATTTAAAGCGATAAGAGACTATGTTCTCCACTTGCACAATAAACTAAAAACATCTTTTTAATGGGAGGTTAAAACCTTCTAGTTGCAAAGTAAAAGAAATGGTATCCATAAACCTAAGTTAGACTACTAACATGCACTGTTACACTAAATCACTTGGTTTTCAATATATTTCGTTAACACTCAGGAATTTCACAAACTTCCCCCTACCCTCCCAACCCATATTTTTGTTCTGCTAGAGTTTTTCAGTTTTACTTTCACACACATGTCCAAAGGTGGACACGAACCCACAAAACACCGAAGCTTAACATTGATGACACTTGGTTCACCGTTATTTGACACAACTTCGTTAGCTACTTTATAGTATCAAAATAATTTCTACTATTCCTTTTTTCTTGGCCCCACTGACACAGCACAATGGAATGAGAAAACAATAATCACAAATATGTAACTACAATAAAAGTTTATTTGAAATGTTTGCCCATGCTTTAACGATTTCAGAAATACTTTGTAATATCGAGAATACATGCAAACCTCAAAAATAGAGTGTGCGATATGAAATAATATAAGCAATAAATAGAACGAATTGTGGGACCGTTTCAATAAAATTAATCTAACAGAAAACTCATGCTTTTATAAATGTTGTTATTTTTGCTTAAATACTTTGACTCAAATATAGCTTATTGTTAGAATTGATATTTTTATGATAAGCTGTAACATTTCATCAAACTATTATTTCAATTTTTGGAAAAGTAGCCTGGTATGATAATCAAGATCACAATATTGTCGACAGCTATACAAATGCACTTTTGGACTCTTGGCAATACAAGCAATGTCAAATACCGGCAAACATTGTATCATTTTTTGCTCTTGTATTAATATGTGCTGATATTTCCATTAAAACTGTCTGATATTAAGTTTCTATACTGTGGCAGTCCCACGTACAACCGGAGAAGATCGTGTTCCTAGTAACGGAAGTACTAGTGTAAAGGAATACCTTACTCGGAGTCCTGTCACTGAAACCTTCGGCACACACTTTACTTCCGTCCACGCGCTGCACCAGACTGACTAGAGCGGCCA
Organism: Mantis religiosa; assembly: GCA_030765055.1. NCBI lineage: Eukaryota > Metazoa > Arthropoda > Insecta > Mantodea > Mantidae > Mantis > Mantis religiosa. Next base: position 85,299,253 of record CM060958.1, read on the forward strand.
AGCGACCTAGCATATATACACTGCCTTCCACAGGCTGCGCTGCATGCAACAGTGACGTAAGTAGAGTCAGTGCCGTGTTTACACATGATTAAATGAAGTTTGGAGCGCGAACAGGCTCTCCGCCTAACATGTATGTCACTGGCGCCCTATCTGACGGCCCAAACTTGTTTGGGAATGGCCGAATCTTAAAACAGATCTTCCAGGAACTGAACATGCTGATTCATGATGTATTTCATTTTCTGGTTCTTCTAAAGCGGGTGATAATATTGAGCACAAACAGAATAATCAACTAAACAGGATTAATGATTTATTTTCGGAGCATTTTCTGATACCTGTACAAACAAATTTCTTCAATGACGAAATGCATTGAAATATTATTACATCATTCTACTGATTCTGAAAAGGTATAGCAAGAGACAGGGGATGAAGGAAACAAATAGAAAATAGGAAGATAGGAGAAAATGTGAAACAAAAGCCAAGGTAAAAGAAAAAAATAATGGAAGAAAAAAGAGGAGGAGATGTATGGCAGAAGAAAGTAAAGAAGGGAAACAGGACGGAAAAGAAAATAAAAAGATAAAAAAGAGCAGAAATGCAGAGGAGACTAGGGAAGAGATGAAAACAGAAGAGACAAGGAAGAAGGGATGAGACGCAAGAAGAGAAGAAAAGAACAAGAACTGTTCAAAGGAGAGGATAGGACAGACGAGGGACTATAACAATTAAGAAAAGAAAAGAAAAAAAGGAAAATAATAAAAGAGAAGGCAAGAGCATAGGATAAGAACAAGAATATGAGAAAAAGATGAGTGAAATGGAGAAAAGAGCAGAGAGAGAAAAGAGAAAGAAAGCAGAATAGGAGAGCAGAAAAGAAGGGAAGATAAAAACGAGAAAAAGGAGAAAATGAAGAGGAGAGAGAACAAGAGGAATGAAGCAATGGAGCGAAAAGACAGTAGAAAGGAAGAAGAAAATTCCATTTGTCACCTTCACTTTCTTCCGATCTCTTTATACTGATGTATCCGTGGGAAGACGAAGAATAAAGGAAACGTACTTTTTAGGAAGATTAGTATATGTATTTTATGAATCCCTCCGCCGCCGCCATACCACCACCGCCGCCACCACTGCCACCGCAATATGTTTGCTGAACATAACAATAATCTCTAGCAATACGCTTGCACTGTTTTATAATAGGTCGTTTTATTTATTGCCCGCCTTGGTAGCGTAGATGGCAGCGTGTCTGCCTCACGTTCAAGAGGTCCCGAGTTCGAATCTCGGTCAGGCTGAGTTAACTGGATAATATTTTTCCGGGGTTTTACCTTATCCTGAAAGACGAATGTCGGGTAGCTATAAGCTCCATGGGCCCTGGACACATTTGAGCATCAGTTCACCCATTTCATTCACCGTCCGATATGACTTAACGTTGGAGGACGTAAATTTACAACAAAAAAAAAAAAAAAAAAAAAAAAAAATCGTCTCATTGTTTTTGCTAGCTGGAATTCGCCGACGGTGAATATCCTACAGATTACTCTTGAGAGTCATATGTTCAGTTACAGCAAAGAGCGCAGTTTCGGGCTCCCTGAATATAAAGTAATAAGTTTTATATACAAAATATTTTTGATTAAAGATACAGCGAACTAAAAGTCTGGCAATGAATTAAGCAGCACATAGCAGGAAGCTTTATCAAGATAATCAATGAAATTTCTTTTATTTGCAAAAGTCACTTTAAGTCACATTAATATAGGCCAATAACACACAGATAAGCGGTTTGGATGAACTCTAAGGATCCGAAATAATTTTTACCTTTACTAATACTTATACTAGGGAGGCGAAGTATTGTATTCCACTAAAAATTGGATACCCATATTTCACCGTAAATAAATATTTTGATCTAAAAAGAAATTATTTAGAAAATCTCTCTCTCTCTCTCTCTCTCTCTCTCTCTCTCTCTCTCTCTCTCTCTCTCTCTCTCTCTCTCTCTCTCTCTCTGTGTGTGTGTGTGTGTGTGTGTGTGTGTGTGTGTGTGTGTGTGTGTGTGTGTATTGTTCTTTTTGACTATGAGCAGTGTAAACTCTAAAACAAATGCTCGTTCTATATCACACTTGATATATATATATATAAAGTTCAGCAGCATCTTCCCCAGAGTCTTGGAAGTATGAATGAGAGTGTGAATGTGTGCGTGATGTAATGATAAAAAAAAACCAAAGATAACGAGTTAACACCTTCAGTATGTTCCAAAGGAGAACGGCCGCCGATATGACCATAGTAGTTAAAGGCGGGGTATAAATGGAACAAGCAAAAAAAAAAAAAAAAAAAAAAAAAAAGTAAAGCATCTTCCAAGGATGTGATATGAAGATTTAAAAAAAGAAAATCTTCCTCCAGTCTACCCTTTTTGGTAAAACGGTCTCCAGTCTCCGGGGAGGCAGGGTGGGCCGTTTCAGGACACGGTGGGTATAATACCGGTTGTACTGGCCTTTCGTGGAGTTTCAGACTTGTAAAGTGTACGTAACCTGCCCTATGCACTGTCGTGACTCCTTGTTTCGCCATCCTCTATCTCCTCTCGCCTCATCCTTTCTCCCGGGGATGCCCCATTTGGAGCATAGGCGTAATAAATCTAGTCTGTCGCAATGTTAAATTCTCTCCGTAGCATAATCAAATCCAAATATGTTTAAGATATTTTAATGACAAATGAAATGTATGTTTTAAATTTCCTGTTTGTTTTCAGAAGTCTTTTCCATTTTGAGTGGCTACTGCGTAACTGGTAAACCGTAAGAGATAGACAAAATGTAGAAAAGGTTAAAAGTCAAACAATGTCAAATACGATTTTTTTTTTCGGTTTGAGCGATTTTCGACATATACATCGTTAATTGTTTAAAATTTCCAATATTGTTCTCAAATAGGAATGTGCTATTCGTTTGTTTTATCTTTTGGACATGTAAAGAGAATTGAATGTCAGGGCAGACAGCTCTTAAAATATTTGACTATCGCTTAAAGTTACAATATTCACATATTTTCCTTGCACTTAACAAGAAAACTGGCAATAAGAACATGTTTTATTTCATTGTCACGAATAAGGTAGAAAAATAAGAGTTTGCAACAATCGTTTATACAAAAGTAGAGAATGTCATTTGAGTGCAAGTAACCATTTTTTTTTTTTAATTTTGCAAAACGCTCCATAGTCGTATACTACATTAACACTATATTTAAATTACTACGAGGGCTGTTCAATAAAGAATGATCACAACTTTTTTTTGACAATGTACCTTTACTCATCCTCATAATTTTGATGGTCCTTCTCAAAATAATCTCCCCTGAATGCGATGCACCTGTCCCACCGTTTCTGTCTGTCTTCAAAGACATGCTGGAAACCATATTTTGAGAGATCCTTCAAAATCGCCTCCGCAGCCTTCACCACTGCTTCTGATGATGGATAATGCCTCCCACGAAGGCGTTTCTTCAACTTAGAGAGTAGAAAAAGTCACATGGGGTTAAATCCGGACAACAGGAAGGGTGAGGGATGCACTTCACGTTGATTTTTGCAAGATACTGAGCAATAGCATTGGCAAAATGCAGCTGCGCATTATCGTGGTACAACATCCAGCCTGCTTCACGGAAATGTGGTCCTTTGCGCCTGATATGGACTTGCAATATTTTCAGGACATCCCTGTAGTGTTGTCCAGTTACTAATGTTTGTGCAGGTACAACATGCTGATAAACAATTCCATGAATATCAAAGAATGAGATGACCATATCTTTCACAGCAGAAACAACCACTTTTGCTTTTTTGGGGGTTGGCGATGAAGGAGATTTCCACACTGAGCTTTGCTGTTTGCTCTCAGGATCAAAATGATGTAGCCAAGTTTCATCAGCAGTGATTACATTTGAAAGAAACTCCGGATCTTCCTCTAACATCAACTTTAACTGCATGTTACCTCCATTGCAGTGGTAGGTGATACTGAATATGTCTGAACTTGCCTGGTTCTCACAGGCGGAAACCAGGAGTACCAACAATGAAACTACTATGGCATGTTTGTTTTACATTAAGCTAACAGAATATAATAAGGTTGAATTTTGGTGCGAAAAATTATGATCATTCTTTATTGAACAGCCCTCGTATATATATCACCAAACAAATTGGTATCTGGAGTTTTCAAGTAGCAAACTAAGGAGGGAGTGACTTACTCTTTTGTGATGCTTCCAATCCGTCTTACACCCTGGCCCTTGGTTCCGCTGCAGCAGTAGGTAAAGTTAACTCAGTTTTTGCAGAAAGTTGATCTCCTGACACTACTACATACCAGGCCATATCACTATCAATTATATATCACTGCAGTCTTCTAAAGGTTCTATACGCGACATTTCACCATCACTATCACGAGCAATAAACAGGCATTCGTATAACAAGTTTATCTTCACTACTAAAGGAAAACCTCTGTAAAACAAACCTATACTAGTTTTGCTATTTGAAATAAGTAACTAATTGAGTATCCCCACTACCGGGCTTAAGTTAACTAATGACATGTTTCCGGTGCTTAAAGGAAAGTGAGAGGCCTCAAGTGCAAGACAGTATTTACAACCCTTGCGGTATAGGCTCGTCCACTAGTTCCAAAGAATTTTTTACATCCCAAATTGTTTGACGATAACTATAGCTACAGAAGGTATCTACTGCATTTCACCCAAACATTCAATATTGAGATATCACTGCAAATACATGTTTTGAGGCTTCTGAATCCCAATAATGCATATTTAGAAAATAGTCAGAGAGAGAGAGTGAAAGAGAGAGAAAGAAAGAGAGAAAGAGAGAGAGAAAGAGAAAGAGAGAGTATGTGTGTGTGTGTGTCGAGAACAGCATATCTGAAAAACGACTTATTTTTAGTATCCTTCAAAAATGAGAAACGAAAAGTTTTAATAAATATTTCTCACTCACGGCCACACTTTAAGGTGTTTCAAAACTTTCATCTTTTCATGAAGCTTTCTAATGATTTTGTTTATAATAACATATGATTATTTAGAGGATTAATGAAATGTATATCTTGAACCTTCTCGAAATAATCTGTGGATTCCTCTTCTTTCGGAAGGAACTTTTTATAAGTTAGTAAATTTTAAACCTTAAGAGATAGACAAAAGTTTAGATGTCTTAAAACACACAATGTATTTCAAGTAACTTTGGTGACATTATGTTTCTTATTTTAGTTTTAATTTTTCAATATCTTTCACTTTTAAAGCGCTGTCCTATTTTCAGTTGTAAAGCGTATGGAATTTAAGAGACCAGCTCAGCTTTTAAACACGCTTTTTACCTGAAATAAATGTCTAATAAAATTAATTCTGTAAAGGGATATCTCAATTATTATAAACATGAAGCAAACAAAAGAACAGTTTTCCTAAGAATAATTTATGAATGAATTATTGTAAGTGTGAACGCAACAGATATTTTTTCTTCCCCGCTACGGTACAAAGTCATTTCTTGTGCTTGTCAGCTATGTGTCACACGTATACGGTCAGGGAGAGATTTAAGTGTCCGGCTATCTGTATTTTTATGACAATGTAGGATCATAAATTCCACAGCCTTATCTATTAGTCAGTTTGTGATAACATTAAACGTTGCGGAAAGGTAACGCTTCATTTGCCAGGTTCTTTAAGATCAATACACACTGATATCTGGCGAAGAGCTTGGTCTCTCTCCATAAAAGATGATTCGTAATTGAAAGAAGTTATCTCACTGATAAAAACGAAAACTTTTAGAAGAATTTTGTTTAACTAAAAATATTTCATTTGAGGCCAAATAATAAAACTCTCAATAAACCAACAAAAGCCTTTTTAAATGGAATCCGTGCTGGTACATTCCGTTTCTAAGGGGGGTAACTGCATTAGTTATATCATTATATAATTATGGAACGTACTAAAGGAGCAGCGATAGTGAGAGGTCATGTTTTGAGGTTGCTCCCACAAGTGAGAGTAAAAAGAAAAGAGCATTTTAACTAAGGATACAACAGCGCTAAGAGAATTAAAGGAACTAAAAAATGTGTTGGAACAAAATTTTGGACTAAAGGTAATAAAGAAGCTGAACTAAACAAATAAGTTAGAGGAAATTATGAGAGAAATGCTGACCATAATAAGCAGAGAACACAAGAACATAAGTTTTGGTGACTTCGGAATTGAAGAGAAGGGTTGAAGATACCCGAGAGTGTAGCACGTCTTTCAGAGAGTAGGCTTGAAGTGAAGATGACAAGAAATGAAATTTGTGATGCGTTCCGTTTGGGGAGGGAAATGGGAGAAGAAAAATATCAGCAAAAATCACAAGTACACAACTAAACTAAGGCCTGAAGCTTCCCTGGCGACAAATATGTTCGAGATCTTCATATGGTCCATTTCTTCTGAGCTATGCTGGATTTCAGTTCAGCTCTTCTTGGGAACCGGCCTTAAAAATGGAAATACCTCGGCTTAAGAAGCACAGATCTATACAGCTTGATCATCAAGTTAAGTACTTACGTTTCTTTGAACCAATTAATTTCCTATACTCACGCCATCTCCTGATCTGGCATTTAATTTACTGAAAACAGTCTTTTGTTCAGTGATGTGCGTATTGGTAGGGTTTTGTTTTTGTTGATGTTTGTGTTATATCCAGTTATACATTTCTGGTTATAACCTTTTTAAAAATTCCTGATGATGGGACAGATGTACGCTCCCGAAATGTCGATTTCTAATCGTCTTTTACCTGGCTTGTTTCCCGAGATCTCTAAGAAGGTACACAACCAGTTTTTGAGACAATAAAGCAGGTGCAGAAATTAGAATGAATTGCCATTTACATGAAGAGAGACTTAACGCACAAGCAAAGAATTAATTATTTGAAATGCAAAATAATCGCACTCAGACAAAGGAAATAAAATAGGAATATATACATTTTAAATGATGAATAAATTATAAGCAGGTAGTAGGAGAAAACGGAAAGAAAGATGCTTTATAAGCATTGAATCAGGAAAATTTAAACTTCTTAACAAATACAGAAACCCAGGTCAATACACTGATACAAGAAGTGACTGGCCGGCGATCGCAGAGTCAGCATAAGGAGCAACTGACAACAGGAGGGAAGGGGGAAAGGGGAAACAGCCAGACAGCTAGGATTCGAACCTCAGCCCACAGCGTGGGAGACAGAAACATTATCCTTATTCCATCACAGTTACTGAACATTCCTTCTAAACGAGCAGTAACATGGACATATTAAAACACTTCAGGTTTTCTAATATAACAGATTATCTCCTGCAAGAAAGAAAAAAGAAAGAAACAAGGACTATCAATAAAGCATTTATAGCTTTTTGGGGGAAGGAGAAACACAATTTCTTGCAAACATGGCTCATATAAAATAGCTCTTCTAAAAATTATTGAAATCAACGACGTAATTTTTATGGTTATGGTTGTGATATTTTTTATGGAAGAAAATAAAAGTCGAAACCATTATTTTCTGACAGCGCATAACAAAGCTCATTGCTCGATACTTCGAGGAATTTGAGCATAGATGATATACTGTCATATGGTAAGGTATTTGTAAAACTGATACGGAGTTTTAATTAGTAATATATAAAAGTAGGGTTTATTTCTGAACTATTTTGTTAATGGCTATATACACTATAACTATATATTCACACTATAATGTCTGTTTATACATACTTTTTATGTAAAATGTTAATTTTCTTGTAACATTCTAAACTAGGTTGTACAAAGTAGGTTGCAATACAGACGCAAGCAGCAATCCGATAACATCAGCAATTACGTCAGTAAGATTTGTACTCCTATATAATTAATGATGCTTCAAATGCCTGCGCCCTAATAATAACATCCAAAGAAATATTTCTATTAAGACCAAATTTGCTATCTTTTTCCTGATCTCACGTACAAGAGGTACCGAGTTCGAATCTATGTCAGGGTGAGTTATCTGGTAAGACTTTTTACGGGTTTTTGCGTCAACCCTGCAGGGAAGACTACCGAATAACCTCGGTGGGGCCCCCTGGTGATCTAGCACACATTCTACTAGCTCTGCAGGCAGGGACTTTTTAGGCAACCATCTGCACCCTCCGGGCGGCCGAAGCTTGGCTGGTGGTACCCAATCTCCCGCGAATAAGGGGAGCACACTGCCCCCTCGAGTCCAACCCAATCCGAACAACTGCCATTCAGGGAGGGGCTCGAATGTTCGGCCCGAGGTACCTCTGGTAACGTCACAGGTACCACGAGTGCTAAGGATCCGCAGCGCTCGCACCGCAGCAGCTGAAGGGGACGGATCCCCTCCCCTTCGGGGTGCATAAAGTAACACCCCGCATTTACCTAATGTGGTTACAGCAAACTCTGAAGGAAAAATTCATCAAGGGAGGATAGTGCTCAATGACCTTACTCACCCCCAAGAAATCGCTTCTCATAAATTGTGTGTTTTTTTTTTTTTCTTTTCAGAATCTGAATTTTCTGTGTAGTAATTTTTGACAATTCTTACGATTTCCTATAACAATAAAGTAGATATATAAAACTACTTCAGAATGAAAATGACTTCATAGAATATTCGCATAAAATTAACGATAAACATTTTATTTGCTATTCAAATATCTTAGATTTATGACGTGTTGTAATCAACATTGCAGGATCAATTAAAACTAATGAAGCATTTCCCGTTCAAAGGTTTGTTTAAGTGACGCGATTTTCTTGAAAATTTTCGTATGTATCCTTGACAGACGCTGAATTTAAATGCCAAATTTGATAGCTAACCAAAAATTCGCTTTTAGTTATGCTGCACCACACACTCACACACAACATGCAGATTTTACTGTGATTGACTCTCGAGAAAACCTCACTGTAATGTAAGCAAACAGGATGATGTTACTGGCATGAGCAATCAGCTGGTTGAGTGGTTTGCGTGAATCTTTCACAGTAATGACATGCAATAATATCTCGACTAGTCGTTGTGGGGAGAAAAACAGTTACGTTTAGCACTGTACATATAGGTGTAGGATTGTTTTCGAGTTACTTTGGTCAAATAATGAAGTGCAAGGGTAGTAGTAGTAGTAGCAGTAAGAGCAATATTAGTAGTATTAGTAATAGTACTAGTAATATTCGCAGCAATAGTGGAAATTTTCAGCTCGTCTGGAACTCTGTTAAGAATGCCTTAGTTAGCACCTACCTTTTCAAAACTGCATTTTCACCAACTACGGTCATTAATGTAATTACCAATATAGCACGATTACTTTTTCATTTATTGATGTTTCTATGGCTTAATTTATTATTTTTCTTTTATGTGCATTTCTTTATATTCATAATTTTTATCTGCTTTTTGTGTATACATTGTGCATAAGTTCTTGTGTATAATTACTTTTATGATGAACTTTATGATTGGCCTCATGGCTATGTTTATAACTAAATGCCGGAGGGATGTGCGCTCGCATGCGATTCAAATTAAGTGGACACAGAGTATGAATGACGTTAGATGCAAAATCCGCTGGCACGAGCTCCAACTGACTCCTGTCGGTGCTGAAATTTGGTCGATTTTTTGGCGACGATCCTCGTTGATCTTTTGGCGGATCTTTTCAATGTTCTCCTCATTTCGCGATGTTGAAGGGCGTCCAGAACCAGCTTGGTCTTGTAACCGCAGTATCAGACAGCGATTAGGAGGCGGCGAATGAATTGAAATCACGAGAATTAAAAAAGAAGATAAATTAATGAAAATGCTTTGCTAAACTAATATAAAATATTGTTATATTAATATGAAATCAGAATGAAATTAGAGTAGTGATTAAAATAGCGGTTTAATTAAGAATAAGATGGGAATAATATAATTTAAGACAACTAACATGCTAGAATCCATGTAATGGAGAGAAAATATTTCTGTAAAATCTGAACACAAGTCGGGGAGACAGGAAGAGGTGACCGTTAGCCTCTTTGTTTAAGGAAAGGTTCAACGTCTGAGAACTATAAGCAAAAATGTGTAGGAACAATAAGGTTTTCAAGATGCGGTCAGGCGTAAGACCTAAAAGGATTTACTTTGCTGTGGCGATAACGATGTATACCGTTACAAAGAGCCCAGGGTAGGCGGGACCCAACTCACGGTGGGATGTAACGTCAATGAGTTCGATGAGTTTTGCTAACCAATAAAGAAAAATCGAAATAAAATGAGAAACCAATCAAAATGTAAGATTTGAGAAATAGGAAGAAGGGTGAGTTATTTTGGTCATGTGATAAGGGTTAGAGTAGGGATCAAAAAAGTACGAACGGAATCGCAGAGCAGACGAAACTTCACTTCAACAGTCATTCTACGAGGGGAAAGACGTGTTAGTGCGCGTGAAGGAGAAGGAGCGAAGATTTCTAAGTCCGAAATGTAGGGGAGTCAAGAATAACGCAACCAGCGTGAGAGAAGCAGCAGAAGAAGTTTATAATAGCAAAGTATTCGCCATATAAAGAATTAAGAGAATTCTGTTGGGAAGTTGAGTAACAGGTGGTCACCGCTACCAATCAATCTGAATCAACGAATTGAGTGAGAATTAAATCAATTTTTGCAACGAACCAGTGTATTATTGAGACAACTGAGCAGCCAACAAACAACAAATCCATTTCCTACAACCATTCACCTGAAGAACAAGAGATCTCATAGCTCCAATTAGAACCCAAATCAAAATTAAACATCAACCAATTGAAATCTGACATGCGGGTATGCCGCATAATGGCGCCGACACGTTGGGGCTTCGAATTGTAGGAAATGGGTGAAATGTAACGACGAAGGACGACTACAAGGAGAAGTGAGAAGAACGACGACGAAGGACGACTACAAGGAGAAGTGAGAAGAACGACGACGAAGGACGACTACGAGGAGAAGTGAGAAGACCGACGACGACAACTACGATGAGGACAGCAGAGACTACGAAGAAGACGGCAAAAACAACTACATAGAATTTTCCCCCAACCAAGAGAGAAGTTCAAGTTCTTTCGACATCTGAACCTACTAGACGACGAGCAGCACGACAAAAATTGGTAAAGACATCACATAAACACCACAGCCGTACAACAGAACTGTGAGTTACACATACTCAATTTATATTTCTTGTAAATGTAATATCATTCAGTGAAATCAATATCTATGTAATGTCTTAGTAATAAGTATTTTGGAAGGGAAATTAGAAAATTTAAAGGGGAAATTCAATGCTTTTGAGAAATAAGAAAATCGTACAGAATAAATTTAAAATGGAAAATTCTGGGGAACAAATAATTATGGAGACAGAGAAAGATTTGGAAGTTGTTAATGAAGAGATAATGGAAAGCAATGTTATAGGATCAGTAGATGAGGGTGTAAATGGTGTAAGTAGCTTAAATGTAAATAGGAGAAGTGACAATCCTGGGGTTATGGAAAATCTACAAGAGATGTTCCAGAAACTCATGGCGCAAATGACTATTCAGAGTCAATCACTAGAAGCTAAATTAGTAGAACAGAACCAAACACTAGAAGCTATGGACAAATCACTAGAGGCTAAATTAGTAGAACAGAGTCAATCACTAGAAGCTAAATTAGTAGAACAGAACCAAACACTAGAAGCTATGGACAAATCACTAGAGGCTAAATTAGTAGAACAGAACCAATCACTAGAGGCTAAATTAGTAGAACAGAACCAATCACTAGAGACTAAATTAGTAGAACAGAACCAAGCACTAGAAGCTAAATTAGTAGGACAGAACCAAACACTAGAAGCTAAATTAGTAAGTCAAATTACAAGCCAAGGGAAAGAAACAGAAACTAGAATCACTGTCAGAATTCAAGGAATAACAGGGGAAATTCAATCTGTAAAAGAGGCCCTGCAGCGAGAAGTAGGTACTATAAGAAGTGACCTAGAAGCTACCAAATCTCTCGTTGCAGGAGTAGAAAATAGAATAGGGGAGGAAATTAATAAGGAAAGAATAAGAGTAGATGAACTGACCACGACACAGGTAACTTTTGTACAAGAGATAAATGACCGGTTTGACACTGTAAACAATAGTATAGCAGCTGACATGGAGAAGTTAAAAGAAAAGGTAGCACGTGTAACAAATATTCAATCAGAGAATACACAAATGTTGAGGGAAACAGTAAGCGAGATATCTCAAATCAGAGATACCGTAACTGGCTTCCAGCTGCTACAGCAAGGGCAGGTACCTGAGAGTTCCAATTGTACTATACATACACACAATGGAGAGAGGCAGAACGAACAGGTTAGCGCCCCTTCTGTCTCTCCTCAAAGCAGCAATAATAGCGAAATAAATATGCAAAACGTAAATATGTATCCAGCAGTGCACATGAATTTTCTAAGCGAATTGCCCCTCCCGAAATTTAATTGTCGCAATGACAACGCAGTACAATTTTTGGCCGACTTAGAAAAGTATTTTGTCATCAGAGGTGTACCCGAGCAATATAAAATGATAATAGTTCAAAGGGCGTTAGAATCTGCCGAACTTAATTGGCTACGAGTAACTGTGGGAGAAGGATGCAGCTACGAGTTGTTCAAAACAGCTTTCCTAGAAAAGTATTGGAACGCCAATGTCCAATACCAAGTAAGGAATCAGATAACAAATGGCCGATACCAAGGTAATAATGGAGAGTCTATTACTGATTATTTCCTGAGATATTCGCAAATGAGTAAATATCTACAACCTCCATTACAGGAAGCCGAACTGATTTCTCTTCTCACTCCCCACCTTCCTGAGAACATTAGAAATCACATGGTGGTAGCAAGACCTCAGACATTGAGAGAGGCAATTACATTGTTAACGGCTTTACAAAGCGTTGGGACGCAAAACTCACAAAATAGACATGAGAATCGAATGCCAGTGAGAAATCCACACAGACCGTGGAATAATAATAGTCATGACGGGGAAAGGGCACACAATCCCCGAAATTTTAACACAAACCATATGGCTACTCGTCAAAGATACGATGCCCACGTCCCGAGGGAATTCCCTAACAACAATAGAGGGAGACAGGGACCACCAAATTCAAATTCATATAATTTCCCTATGAGATATGTACATGTAACTAGGAATGGAAATAGGGGTCAACCCCCATTTCTTCGAAGAGGGAATGCAAGACCGACGTTCCGACTACCAGAAGCTAATAGACAGTATCAATCACGTGACGCTGGTAGAGAGAACAATACAGACAGACCTGAAGTAAGACAGAGGAATCAACTTCTCTCAAGAGAATGGGTGCGTTCTCCTCCACCCACACCGAGGGACGCGGCGCCCGAGGTAGATGAAAGGCCAGAGACGACACAGCATACGGGAAACGAATCCAGGGTGCGATAGAAGACGTCCCGCATCGGACCCGGATTAACACGCTAGTTCTTAATTTGAACAGGGACACAGCTCTGAGTAGGGTGGTACAAAATAAAACAGAAACAGAAATAGAAAACGGTACTCAAATAAACAATCACTTAACAGAATTACAAGAAGTGAGAGATGCTCCACGTATTGCTGCAATAATAAACAAAGAAAAATGGCACATTACCATAGATTCAGGATCCTCAGTTTCAGCTATAAGTCAAGCATTCTTTTATCACTTAAAAAACAATGGAATGAAATTGCAAACATTGCCAGTGAAAAGTGCATATTGTACTCTGGCGGTAGGTCGCGCCAAACAAAAGATTAATACACAAATGCTTTTGAAAGTCACCATTGGGGAGGATACAATAGAATTTGTATGTTTTGTTATTAATAGGCTATCTGTAGACATTATTATGGGTAATGACGTGTTGTATGCGCTTCAAGCTAAGTTGAATTATCAAATGGAAGCCTTGGAAATCAAAATTAAAGACGTCATAGTTAAAGTTCCGTTTAGCTCAAGGGAAGCAGAAAATGAGATAAGATTGACAGATGAAGAAAAAGAAATAGATGGAGAAACATTTTTGTAGAATTTATACGAATAGGAGGGATGGAGCTAGTTAAGATGAATCCATTAGAAGCAGAAGAGATGGGAAACTATGATAAAGAAGTGTACGTAGCGGCAGAAGAAGGGCTTTTAGAGATGACGTCATACGGACTTGGGCAGACAGAAGCATGTGAACAGGAGATAATTACCCTACCAGATGATTTCCAGGTAGTCGAAAATAATGTAAACATGACCTATAGAATAAGAGAAACAGTAGCAAACTCGAACCTACTTAACGACCACCAAAAAGAGATTTTTTATAACATTTTGTGTAAACATAGAAATTTATTTTTAGAACACACTGGAATTTATAGTGATACTGAGTATGAATTCGAGATACACAATGTTCCCCCATTCAAATACAAGTGCAGACCTATTCCATTGGATTTACAGGAGGCAGTGAACCTTAAAATACAGGAAATGTTAGATGAAATCCTGGAGATATCGACATCAAAATTTATAAGTTCCCTGTAGGAAGAGCAGGATTAAAATATTAATTTGTACTTATCGACGTAATGTCAAAATTTGTGAAAATATACCCTCTCAAGAAATTAACAAGTGCAGCATGCGCGAATAAAATAGTGAAAGACTATATAGTCAAATACGGGAAGATGAAAGCACTATTAGTAGATAACGCGTCCATACACCATGGAAGACGATTCGTGCACACCATTCAGGATGCCGGAATTCGCATCTATAACACAACGTCGTACCATCCGTGCTCTAATCCAAGCGAGCGCGTAATGAAAGACCTAGGTGTTCATCTCCGAGTCCTTTGCTCATTGAAACAGACTACCTGGCCAGACCACATCAACTATATTGAGTTTATATTCAATAATTCAGTCAATTTAACCACAGGATATGCTCCTATCCAATTGCATAGGAATTTAACACCGGAACCAATAATAGAGGGTGTTCCGGAAAGTATACAAGTGACAACCGAGACAGATCGAGAACGGATCCAGAATGCTGTTAAAAGAATAATGGAAAAAGTAGAGAAAAGAAACGCAAAGAAAATGCGGTATAAGAAGAATTGGGAACCAAAGGTCGGCGACTTAGTTCTAGTGAAATCGTTCGACAAGTCAGATTTGTTAGGAAAGAAGAATAAAAAAGCTATATATGCTATGGAAAGGCCCATACCGGATTGAGAAAATATTTGGTGACAGAGCGTATGCCCTAATACACCCAAGAAATGGTAAACCAATAGGCAGATATAACATCTCCCTAATAAGGCCATATCGTCAGAAAAACGTTGTAAACAGTACAGAGCAGACCCAAGAATCACCTGTGTAAATGTGATTGAAATTATATATACGAAGATGTAAAAAAAAAAAAAAAAATATACCAAGTAAAAGTTATATAATTAGTACGGGTAACGTTTTCGTTTGAAATTCAAACACTGCGTGGGAGTTGCAAGTTCCAAAATTCCTGTGCACAAACAAAATGATAATGTAATAAGAATAACCACAGCTAATGAACATGTTAGAAAGATCTTTAAAAATAATGTGTGAAATGTAAATATAGTATAAGTACTGATGTATTCATGTGCCAAAAGGCTATGTTGTTATTGTAAAGGTCACAGACTTAGGCGTGACAAAGTGAAAGAAAGTTGAGAGTGAAAAGTGAAGTGGAAAGACAGGACAATGAACTGCCAATGTTTACTGTCAGGTAAACGAAACACCTGATTACAGGTAGACAACTGAGTGCAGGTAGAGGTAACCATATTTGGACATCGTTACGCAAATTATAAGAATGTGAGGACGAATGTTCTTACGGTGAAGGACTGAAAGATAAAGAAACGTCCCAATAAGTTAATATAATGATATTAAAAAAAAATAATCATTGAATGTAAAATGTAATATTGTAAACTGTAATATAGTAACATTAATGTAGTACTTAAGGAATGTAATAAGGTAAAATCAAGTTGATGTCAAGTGAGACAAGGATAATTCAGTGAAGTGTATATATAGTTGAGGTATCACGAATGTTATTTGTATATAGGGTAATAACCACATATACGACAGTGTACTTGTCTATGTACGTAATGTATCATATCTATAATTCTATGTATATGATGTACCATATTGACCATTCTATGTGTATAAAGTAACACACTGATGAAGATGAGGGAAACGGTGACCATCGAAAAATGTTTCGAGTAGGGAATGAGAAATTATAAGATATAAGGAGGAAATGTCATGACGGGGTTTGACAAAATTTAAATAATGGGTATTTCATTTTTGTCAAACGGGCATTATGTAACCGCAGTATCAGACAGCGATTAGGAGGCGGCGAATGAATTGAAATCACGAGAATTAAAAAAGAAGATAAATTAATGAAAATGCTTTGCTAAACTAATATAAAATATTGTTATATTAATATGAAATCAGAATGAAATTAGAGTAGTGATTAAAATAGCGGTTTAATTAAGAATAAGATGGGAAGAATATAATTTAAGACAACTAACATGCTAGAATCCATGTAATGGAGAGAAAATATTTCTGTAAAATCTGAACACAAGTCGGGGAGACAGGAAGAGGTGACCGTTAGCCTCTTTGTTTAAGGAAAGGTTCAACGTCTGAGAACTATAAGCAAAAATGTGTAGGAACAATAAGGTTTTCAAGATGCGGTCAGGCGTAAGACCTAAAAGGATTTACTTTGCTGTGGCGATAACGATGTATACCGTTACAAAGAGCCCAGGGTAGGCGGGACCCAACTCACGGTGGGATATAACGTCAATGAGTTCGATGAGTTTTGCTAACCAATAAAGAAAAATCGAAATAAAATGAGAAACCAATCAAAATGTAAGATTTGAGAAATAGGAAGAAGGGTGAGTTATTTTGGTCATGTGATAAGGGTTAGAGTAGGGATCAAAAAAGTACGAACGGAATCGCAGAGCAGACGAAACTTCACTTCAACAGTCATTCTACGAGGGGAAAGACGTGTTAGTGCGCGTGAAGGAGAAGGAGCGAAGATTTCTAAGTCCGAAATGTAGGGGAGTCAAGAATAACGCAACCAGCGTGAGAGAAGCAGCAGAAGAAGTTTATAATAGCAAAGTATTCGCCATATAAAGAATTAAGAGAATTCTGTTGGGAAGTTGAGTAACAGGTGGTCACCGCTACCAATCAATCTGAATCAACGAATTGAGTGAGAATTAAATCAATTTTTGCAACGAACCAGTGTATTATTGAGACAACTGAGCAGCCAACAAACAACAAATCCATTTCCTACAACCATTCACCTGAAGAACAAGAGATCTCATAGCTCCAATTAGAACCCAAATCAAAATTAAACATCAACCAATTGAAATCTGACATGCGGGTATGCCGCAGTCTTCAACACACAAAGAGTTTAAAGCGCCCAAACCACTCAAAAACCTGTGTGCGGCTCATAGCGTCCTCCTGGAAAGCTTCCTGAAGCATTTGGTGTGTCTCCGTTGCAGTTTTTTTTAATCAGGAAACAAAATTTCACACGCACTCTTTGTTCTTTTAAAGTTGTCATAACGACTTCGCAGAGGTAACCCGCCAACAGTCAGAGAAACACAATACCACACACTTGCACGTTCAGCTCTACACTGACGCCGTCTGCACAGCTGTTTCATGAAGGTTTCTACTAACACCATCTAGCTTGAGAACCCTGCACTACGTCTTCGAGTGGCAGCGCCCTCGGAGTTCGGTTTCTTTTGGATCCCCCCTCGTATGCGCGAGCGGTAACAGTACATACAGTTTATGTGCAGTGTACCTATGATAAAACGCATAGGCCTCCGGCTTTTATTTATAACAATAAGGAATAGTAATAATATCAATAATAATAGCAGTTGTAATAATAACAATAGTAGTAGTAAGAATAATAGTAGTTATAGCAGCAGCAGTAGGTGGTGGTGGTGGTGGTGGTGGCGGTGGCGGTGGTGGTGGTGGTGGTGGTGGTGGTGGTGCTGGTGGTAACATTACAGAAAACAAATATCTGAAAAAGAGATGCAATTTCGGCAAGTTTTAAAATAATTGTACCCCTCCTTTTATGGGAAAGCGTCTAAATTTAAATGGTTATTACTTAGTATTACTTACCTAATGGGACATTCCTCTCGAAAGCTCAGTACAAAGATTTCGCCAGGATCATGTTTAGGTATACAGTTTGAAGCTCCTTGAATCCAAGGAATGAATCCATTTTTAGAAAAGGTCTGTGTGCGTGCGTCTCTAAAACGTGAAACTGGTTAAATACATAGCTTGTGTTTAACTCAGGGCATTACAAGGATGTGATTGAATATATTATATTTAAAACATTTTTATGAAGAAATAATGTATAAATCTTGAATTTTCTGAGAATATCTTCTGAAGCATTGTTTATTCTGAATAACCTTTGTATTGGAAATTAATTATTCTTTCACACTGGCCGTGTGTAGGCTAAATTGTGGAAACGCTGAGTCAGACTGAAAAATTCAATGCCATAGCCGGGATTTGAACCACGGATCTTCTGGTTTCCGTCCAGCCGCACTACCATTGTGCTACTATGGCCAACGTGCCGATATGACATTAAATTCTCCAACTGACTCATCTTTTCCCGGTAAACCACTTAGGAGTTCTCATAAACACATGAGACAACTACCTTAATGGCGACTTACTACATGTAAGTACTTTAAGGCCCGGGCTTTATAGTTAACCACTATTAGGTTAATTAATGGAAATTAATTATTCTTTCACACTGGCCGTGTGTAGGCTAAATTGTGGAAACGCTGAGTCAGACTGAAAAATTCAATGCCATAGCCGGGATTTGAACCACGGATCTTCTGGTTTCCGTCCAGCCGCACTACCATTGTGCTACTATGGCCAACGTGCCGATATGACATTAAATTCTCCAACTGACTCATCTTTTCCCGGTAAACCACTTAGGAGTTCTCATAAACACATGAGACAACTACCTTAATGGCGACTTACTACATGTAAGTACTTTAAGGCCCGGGCTTTATAGTTAACCACTATTAGGTTAATTAATGGAAATTAATTATTCTTTCACACTGGCCGTGTGTAGGCTAAATTGTGGAAACGCTGAGTCAGACTGAAAAATTCAATGCCATAGCCGGGATTTGAACCACGGATCTTCTGGTTTCCGTCCAGCCGCACTACCATTGTGCTACTATGGCCAACGTGCCGATATGACATTAAATTCTCCAACTGACTCATCTTTTCCCGGTAAACCACTTAGGAGTTCTCATAAACACATGAGACAACTACCTTAATGGCGACTTACTACATGTAAGTACTTTAAGGCCCGGGCTTTATAGTTAACCACTATTAGGTTAATTAATGGAAATTAATTATTCTTTCACACTGGCCGTGTGTAGGCTAAATTGTGGAAACGCTGAGTCAGACTGAAAAATTCAATGCCATAGCCGGGATTTGAACCACGGATCTTCTGGTTTCCGTCCAGCCGCACTACCATTGTGCTACTATGGCCAACGTGCCGATATGACATTAAATTCTCCAACTGACTCATCTTTTCCCGGTAAACCACTTAGGAGTTCTCATAAACACATGAGACAACTACCTTAATGGCGACTTACTACATGTAAGTACTTTAAGGCCCGGGCTTTATAGTTAACCACTATTAGGTTAATTAATGGAAATTAATTATTCTTTCACACTGGCCGTGTGTAGGCTAAATTGTGGTTTACCGGGAAAAGATGAGTCAGTTGGAGAATTTAATGTCATATCGGCACGTTGGCCATAGTAGCACAATGGTAGTGCGGCTGGACGGAAACCAGAAGATCCGTGGTTCAAATCCCGGCTATGGCATTGAATTTTTCAGTCTGACTCAGCGTTTCCACAACCTTTGTATTATTCGTACACCGTAGGCGATAGACAAAATACTACTACACAAGAAATGTAGATCTCGTTAAAGCAAACAAATGTATGCCGCTTTTTTAGCTTTAGCCATTTCCGAGACATTCTTCGTAGCACCTGTGAATCACATTCGGGAGATTATAGGTTTGATTTCCACGGTCGACCTTCCTATCTAAGTGTGATTTTGAAGATTCTCCGACTCACTAGGAGAATACTGGGAAGATTAAAAACACCCCCCCCCCCAAAAAAAAAAAATTCTTTTCACCTCGCGATTCTTCTGCTTAGTTGTTTCAGGGATGCAAATGTTGGCGCGAGTCTCGGATTTGCATTGGCAGGGAAAAGGATTGCTCTAAGTAGACTTTGTCCTGATCCAGCAGCACTCTGTATCCTCCTACCTCCCGTGACCGCCCCATAAGGAGAACAAGCACAAAAAGGCTATGAAGGACGAAAGATGGGGGTCATCGTGTCCTTCTCTTCCTGTGATGTATTGCTTATGTACAATTTTTCCCTGGCTAACCTGTAGGTTAAATTAAAACATAATAATTTAACAATACTCTGATGCTAAGGGATAGGTGACTCGAGAATTATTTGGGCTCGCATGCCTCTCCATTTATTTTCCATATGCTGCTAAGATATATATATATATATATATATATATATATATATATATATATATATATATATATATATTTGGAGTCCGAACAGAGGCATTGGACTGGATTGGATTCGGAAGGGATCGGCACAGAGTTCCAGTCTTAGTCTATTGTACCTATGTCGCAAGGAGTCACGACATTGCAGAGGGTAAGGTTCCTACTATTTATTCATTGGAAACTCCCGGGAAGGCCATTACAGCCGACATCCCACGCCCCGTAGTCCTGAAAGAGCCCATTAGGACGGCCCGTAGACCGCTCTACCGGAGGAGGAAGAGGAGGAGGAGGAGGAGGAGGAGGAGGAGGAGGAGGAGATTACCAGAAGTATAGCATCCTGCCTTACAACGCCGAGACTCCCACCGACACTTCCGTTCTAAAAGAGACCACCAGATGAGAGATGATGTGAAATAATAGTGGAGATGAAATGGAGGGACAGGAAATTCGGGGGATATAATTAACCTACTCAGCATTAGCCTGACCCGGGAAAACCCTCCAAAAAGCCCATGAGTCAGATAGATCAGCCACGGGAATCGAACCCGGACCTCCCGAATGCGGGCAACAGACGAAACCACCTGAGCTATCGCACTCGGCTGAACGGCGGACCACTTGAAACATCGACTCGATTTTCCAATAAAGCAATCTCCCAGTTCATAATGACATTCTCCCTACACTGCATACAGTTTGATGAAGTGGTCCTTCTCATTCGGTGTAAGGATGCGATGACAATCCTGCTGTGCTGTAGTGACAGACTCAGAGGTGACTTGGTTGAAGAATTATTTTCATTTTCAATTTTGAGGAATGATCAGCTTCTCTTGACAACGCATTGTGCTTTTCCTTTTTGATCTCTGTATTTTCGTTCTTTATTATAGTTTGGATTGCAAATATTAAGCCTCAAGAACAATATGATAACAACAATAACAATGACAATGACTGACGATGACGATGATGATGATGATGATGATGATGATGATGATGATGATAATAATAATAATAATAATAATAATAATAATAATAATAATAATAATAATAATAATAATAATAATAATAATAATAATAATAATAATAATAATAATAATAATAATAATAATAATAATAATAATAATAATAATAATAACGGTGATGACGATGATGTTTGTGTGTATAGTGCTTAACGCCTGCTCTTACTACATACGGCACCGCAGGCGATGACGCAGATGATACATGAGATGAAGATGGAGTACCGGTGGAATGAGATGGCGGGGTAAACCGGAGGTCCCGGAGAAAACCCACCCCAGCGCCATGTTGTCCACCACAAATATCACTTTGCGGTCGCCTGGGATCGAACCCGGGCCGCCTTGGTGGGAGCCAAGCGGTCTAACCACCGAGCCACGCGCGGCCTATGATGATGATGATGATGATGATGATGATGATGATGATGATGATGATACTAAAAGCTGACCAGGATGAGTTAGATGTTTGCATTCTGATCCCAAGTTTGCGAGTTAAGTTCCGGTCTAGTTCGATGGTTTCTTCGTGAGGCTAAACGTGAAATGTATCATATCAATTTTACTGACATTTAAAGAACTCCTTCGTGAAACTTCCGACATGCCGGTGACGCTGATGTGATTTTGTATATGAACTGTTATTATCAAACAAAATAATTCTTTTATTTATTTCGTTGGTGTCAAGTCAGTTGGTAACTTGGTGGCTATATTGATTGTAGTAGTATATCCATATAACCTGTTCTTGAGAACTGTAACAAAGGAAACAATGTATTTATTTTCGGAACAAGATACACTGAAATTTAAATACCACGCAGTTTAATATTATATTAATTATCGCTAATCTATGAAAGGTAGAAGTATTTCGTTCCAGAGAAAACTAAAAGTTTGAGTATTGGAAATGCTCATACATTGAGGAATGTATGTGCGAGAGAGGAAGAGAGAGAAAATGACGTCAATAAGAAAAGGATCGATAAATAATTAATTTGATACTGGAAAGTTGTATAAAACCACTTACGTTTCATGTGGCAAAATTATTTTTATTTTCCTTTGATGCTTAAATACCTGTGCGCCGAACTCGCTGGTCAGGTATAAGGAAACTGAACCGCCCTTCAATCCTGCATGCATCGGAATACATTTGCTCGCGTCTGTACCTTTTGTTTAGGACACTTCATTATCCTAGTCCCAGTATTAGGCAACCTACAGCACACTAACTAGGAGCTGAAACTCAAGGGTGCCCGCCTCTGTAGCATAGGTGGTAGCGTGTCTGCCACACGTTCAAGAGTCCCAAGTTCAAATCTCAGTCAGGGTGAGTTATCTGAATAACAGTTTCCTGCAGTTCTCCTTCATTCTTAAAGATGAATGTCAGTAGATAAGATTAGAATAGGGTAGAATTCAACTGAGGGAGTTTGGTACGTCGACCAAAGCGATCTTTTGTACTCGTAGCCCGAGTGGAGCATCCCCGGGTGGAAGGATGAAGTGAGAGGAGACAGAGGGGGTAGACCCCAAGGAGTCACGACAGTACAGAGGACAGGTCCCTACAATTTACCAGCTTGAAATTCCGCGGCAGTCCAATAAAACTAGTGTCCATCCTACCGCGGCGCCGAAACAGTCCACAGTCCGGTTTGGAGACTGGAGGCCACCGCCAGAGCTGGGAATGCTCCCGGCAGACTTGTACAACCGGCATCCCGCCGACCGTGTTCCTGAAACGATCCAGTAAGTAGCATTTATTCTGCCATGCGCCGCCGAGACTCCCGCTGACACTTCTTAGCCTGAAAGAGACCACCAGATGAAAGATGATATGAAATGATAATGGAGATGAAATGGAGAAAGAGGTAAGTTGGGGGATTTAGGTAATTAACCTATCTAGCATTCACCTGCATTCACCTGGGTCAGGTAGGCAGGTCGCGGGACTCGAACTCAGGTCTCCCAAATGCGGACCACAGAGGAAACTACCTGAGTCATCCCACTTGGTAACTCTAAGCTCTATGGATCATGAGCTCATTTGAGCATAATTTTAATCATTTCGTTCTTGTCCGATATGATATAATGTTGGAGGACGTTAATTAAAAATCGAGGGAGTGGGACGCGATAGGGTCCAAGTGTCATAATGAGCAACCTTTTCAACTTTA
Organism: Mantis religiosa; assembly: GCA_030765055.1. Classification (NCBI taxonomy): domain Eukaryota; kingdom Metazoa; phylum Arthropoda; class Insecta; order Mantodea; family Mantidae; genus Mantis; species Mantis religiosa. The sequence goes on from CM060958.1 coordinate 85,322,758, forward strand.
TTCAGTACAGATGTATAACTATTGCTTGTACTCTCCTACTCTCTTTCTCTCTCTCTCTCTCTCTCATTTTGTTTCCAACAATGCTAACATCATTTAGTCTAGAGGATCTAAAGGGCTAAAACTATATGAAATCAGCTAGAGGGGGGAACAAAATTATAAAGCCTCAATTAGGCAGTATGAGAAATCTGGAATTGGAACCAACAGCTAAGAGATAAATGGACATCATTCCTTATGGAATTTTCGGATAACAAAGTAAAAGTGATTTTTATCTCTAAATAATAATGAAGAATAGGTATTGCTCTTTAAGTGTTTATCATATTAAAATATCAATAAAAATTTTCATTAAAAATACTCGTACATTAGAAAACTTTCATTATTTAACCCAAAAGCAGCAATAAAGAATATATTGATTTTACTACCTATTTCCTATTATGTCCTCACTATTGTATAGGAGTTTAACATGCGGTATAATCTACTCTCTAAGAAGGACAGCTGTTCTTAAATGAAACTGTAGTGTGACTTTTGACCCTGGATTAGCCCACTGTACATGTTAAAATGTTGTCAAGCAATCTAATTCTCAATTATAGTTTTATACATGTGTGGATTATATTAGCGCTGTATTAATGTTAATATAAAGATGTGGATCATAAGTAGCACACAGGATGAGATAATTTACATTGTAAGTATGATTGAATAATTTTGTTTTATCTTTCTTAGATAAGCTTGGTTCTTTTATTTTCATCAAATCGATTGTTTCAGGTCATTACTATCTTATCATACCCAGCTTATACTGTACAACCAGAAATGAAACATTCAGTAGCTGGAGATTGTAAAGCCCTGAAGAAGCTAATAAGTTTATTTGCTCAAAATCTTTTAGCTATTTTTACGTTAAAACACTACTAAAGAAAATATGTTTGTATATTGCCTGTCCAATGACATAAAAGTATCACTTCATAACCTTAATTTTTGGTAATTGTTCCCATTTACTTAACTTTAGTCAGTCTAATTAATATCTACCATTCTACCTTTAACGTGAAAGGAACAAACTCATTCTAAACGACTTAAAGACATACAATTATTAACATAAGACATCTGTTCAGCATATATGAAATTGATTCTGTCATCCTTTTTACCTAAACTGAGATATTTATATCAAAAGTTTTTGTTAGGTGGCGCTGATATGAAAAACTGATTTGCAGAGAAAATTTAGCAATCATTTATTGCATTGGATTACAGTACGGAGGGGATTAGGCACTGCGACCAGTCTTAATTTATTGTGCGTATGCTCCGATTGGGGCACCCTAGGGAGGAAGGATGAGGCGAGAGGAGACAGGGGTGGCCGTGCCAAGGAGCCATGACAGTGCAGAGGGTAGGGCCCCTGCATTTTACTAGTTGGAAACTCCTCGGCAGCCCAGCAAACCGGCAGCTCACCCGACTTCGGTCCGGAAACTGCCCACCAGACGGGGTTCGGAGACAGGATACCGACCTACCGGAGGAGAAAGTGGTTCACTCAGAGAATATGATCCTGCCATGTACTGCCGAGACACTTGAACCTGATGAGAGATGATGTGAAATGATAATGGAGATGATTGGAGGGACAGGACATTCGGGTATGTAATTAATCTACCCAGCATTTGCCTGGCTATCCGGGCAAACCCCCAAAAAGCCCATATGCCTGGTAGATCAGCCTGGGTAGATGTGCCTGGGCATCGAACCCGTAACTTCCGAATGCAGTTCAAGCAATTATATCATTAGTTTCTCTGTCAGTTACCTATCGCAGTAACAGGAAGTACGAGGACTGATCAACACAGACTGAGACTGATTTTTCCTGTAACTTCCGTGATAGTTTCGTATCTGTAACCTAAATATTAGAAAAGAGCGGGTTTTATGTATAATGTCGGTAGGCGGCAGCAATATCGTATTGGTAGGTTGGTAGTAATGCTCTATTTTGTAGACCTTACGTGCATTTCGCATATCAGACAGTGGAGGTGACGCGAGAGGAGCAGTAGAACGCAATTAAATTCTGTTTTCGTTTAAACCGTACAGCTACCGAAACTTATGAAAAGCTGAAGCAAGCGTACAGTGAAGATGCACTACCTCGTGCAACAGTGTTTAGGTGGTTCAAGGACTTCAAAGAAGGCTGACTTGTCAGTATTAAGCAAGGTGGGCCTGGTGTTTCGGCTTCTGCTGTGACTGTAGTCAACATCAACACAGCTGCTGTGATTGTCCGAGAGGATCGAGTTATAACATTAGGTAACCTCAGTGAAGTGTTGAGAATTTCATATGGCAGCGTGTTTACAATTATGCACGACCATCTCCATATGACCCGAGTTTGTCCTCGTTGACTGCCACGTCTGTTGACTCCCGAAAAGAAGGCTCTGCGAATGGAGACAAGCCATGAGGTGCTCCATCTCTTTACTTATGGAGGTGATGCCTTTTTTAAATCGATTATCACCGCTGATGAGTCACGGTTGCATCATTATAATCCTGAAGGAAAACAAGCCAGCACAGCGTGAAAATCGCCAGGTTCTCCAAACACCAAAAAGGCAAAAGTTGTTCCATCTGCAGGGAAAGTGATGGTGATCACATTTTTTGACTGTAATGGAACGACTTACCAGCATGCAGTTCCCTCTCACACTACTGTTACAGCAGCATACTACACGTCAGTATTGGCTACACTGAGGAAGCACATTGCAAAGAAAACACCAGAGCTTTCTCGGACTGGGTGACGACTTCATCAAGACAATGCACTGCCTCACGTCGCAAATATCAAGTCATGCAGTTTCTGGCTCGATTAACATCCACCTTATAGCCCCTAACTTGTACACTGTGACATTTTTTATTCCCATCACTAAAGGCAAAGCTTAGGGGTATTCGATTTGGGAACTCTGAAGGAGTACTCAAGAAAAGTGAGGCGATTCTCAAGGACCTAACAAAGAATGGTCTCCAGCACGTGTTCAATGTCTGGCAGAGACGCTATGAAAAGTGCATTGAAGTAGAAGCGGACTACTTTGAAAAAGATCATGTGAACATTGAATTGCAGTAATAAACATCTGTGAAAAAAAATTCAGTCTCAGTCTTTGTTGACCAGCCCTCGTAGTACTGCACCGAAAAACATGAGTAAATATTTTGAGGCCTCTGAATAAAAAATTAGAAAATACGCCCATGAGACTGTATCTGTGAGCAGCGTAGCTCTAACATGGAATGTTATATAAATACCATACTGGTATTTAAGTTTAGCATCTTTAAAAATGCAACAGAGAAACATTCGAAGTTACCCATTACATAACCAACAAAATGTATACGTAGTTTAAATATTTTGGCAGTTGGCTCTTAAGTCCTGTTCATTCGGAGGAATTTTCATAATTTCATGTAACCGAACATAGACAAGTAATTATGATAAGCACAAAAATACAAATGTATTAAAACCAATTTCTTCATATAACATTTTGGAATGCAACAGTGATATCCGAAATATACGTTATTATTGGTTTGGACTGTTCATTATTTTGTTGTATTTTTAAGATGCGGCCGCTATTCAACTGTTTCTCACGATGTCCTGAAAAAAATATAGAATTTCATGAAATTACAAATACAAAAAATATCTCTAACGAAGCCCGTCTCAGCCCGTCTTGGTAGCATGGTGGTAGAATGTCTGCCTCACGTTCAAGAGGTCCCGAGTTCGAATCTCGGCCAGGGTGAGTTACTTGGATAAGGTTTTTCCGGGGTATTCCCTTATCCTATAAGACGAATGTCGGGTAACTCTAAGCTCCATGGACCCCGGACGCATTGAGCATCATTTGACCCATTTCATTGATCGTCCGATATGACTAAATGTTGGAGGACGTAAATTACAAAAAAGTCTAACTAATCTGTTATATGTCTAACGGTTTAGGGTTTGGAGTGAGTTAAAACTATAATATTTAACGTATATGATTTTCTGATCCTGGCAAATATATAACTTCTGGAGCGACACTCCCTTGAAAGGGAGTGGAAACTTCCATTTTACTATTTTACAGTAACGTATTTAGCAATAGACATATAAATACATTCATGTGTCCTTTTCTTAGAATATTTTTTTAATTTAATCCTTGATCGTTACTGAGGAACATGTGTGGGTATATAATTTTGTATAGAATCCAATAGCAACCTAATAAATGGTAAGCGGTAGTGAAAGTAAAAATTACGTTCGAGTTGTAATCCTTCATTAAAAGGAACAAATGAGAAACTCGCATAAAAAAAAAATGGTTTTGCTCTTTCAGGATCGATATGCTCCCATTTCGTCCCAGCGGCACATTTAGAAACCACTTCTCCGATGGCCACACACGCTCCGATGACTCTACATGCGGCTCTACCATCTTTTGTTTTGTTGAAATCGTTGCTAATGTTATCCAATGGGACTCTTAAAGCTGGTCGACTTTTTCTTCGAGAAAAACTTGGGAGCACACTAGACAACGTAGCGGGCCTGCTCCATTTTATGGGACCAGGAACAGCAATATGATTATTTAGTCATAGTAATAAAAATATATTCCTTTTTAGAACGGTTTTTAAACGTGGTTTTCCACACACCTTATATAGAACTCTGCACCTTTCATGAAATGTTGGTGATTTTTAACACATACACACTAGGAAACCGCAGGATGAAATAAAGAGTAATATATGGATTTTACAACAGTCGATTATACTGTCGCCGATCGCATTGTTGCGACTGGCGCGGCCGGCGTGCACAAAGAGACAGAAGGTGCACCGCGGAGATAAAAGCTTGCCGAAACAGACAAAGAAAGAGATAGATAGCTCACTGGAAGGTTCACTTTCTTGTTTGTTACAGAAGATTTGATTAATTTCTAGAACAATGAATACAGGTATAAAAAGGAATCCGCGACTGTCGTACTCGGAACTGATAATCGTGTGCCTGCAACTGTGATTTGAAAGTGAACTCTTTTGTTTATTTACGTGTGCAGAAGCCACTAGAGGTTTTGTTGGTTTATATCACGTCAGTTTACTGCTCAGGGCTGTATAAAATGTGCATTTCTATGGAAATAGAGAACATTTTGAATTTCTGTAAATTGGACTTTTAAATTTTACGAACCCACAAAGTCGAATTAAGCCGAATTTCAATTGAAATTATCTCCAAACAATATTTTACTATAATTATGTCCCCTTTCTTCAGATACTATAAAAGCTGCAGACTGAACTTTTCCATGATTGTATAAGATAAAATAATAAACGCAATGAACTGCAGCTATATTTTTAAGTAGGACAGATATTAAAACATTGGTTATTGTTGTAAAACATGTATGTGCTTAACGTTCTACAGAGTAATTTATATACAACTGACACATTTCTTTTTTAATTATTCCGTTGGAAACTCTTTCAGTGAACAAATTTTAGCACCAAATTTAGCAGAATGTTCTGGAGTTTCAATTTCTTGTCACTAGATGCACAAAAGTTTATGTTTTATTCCTAATTGCTATTGTTAGCAGCTATTTTCGACATGTTGTTCTAGTCAACGTGAAAATGCAGTAAATATTAAATCAGCGACTCTTCATTGTGAAGCAATACTGGATTACGAATTCAATGACAGCTACACAAAGGTCATACCAGAGAGAATTTGGTGTCCGTAGTCCCCCCAAAAGAAACACAATACTGTGACTGGTAAACAAATTGGAAACAAATGGATCTCTGGTGAGTGAAAAAGGCAGGCATCGTTCATCTAGGTTTCCCAGGGTTGTTGTTGATGTAAGAGCACGACTGAAGCAGACACCCAAAAAATCATTAAGACGTTTGTCGCAGGAGACAGGGTACACTAAGTCAATGTGTCAGAGAGGTGCGAAAAGTGCAGGCCTAAGGCTATATAGCGTTATGGTTGTTCTTCAGCTACAGGAACTAGATAAGGATAAAAGATTGAATTATTGTCGTTGGTTTCAAAATCCTGCCATATTGTCCATCACATGATTCACAGATGAAGCATGGTTCCATTTATTCGGTTATGTGTACTCACAGAACTCACGACATTGGGCCGTCGAAAATCTACATGTCATCCATGAAGCACCTGTGAAACCGATTAAAATCGGAGTTTGGTGCACAAATCGACACAGAGAATGGTGGGGGAATTTTTTTCACCAGACTGTGAACACTGCAGAGTACCGACATGTTGCGCAACTGGACGATGTAGAGCTGAGTCAAGGATGTTTTCAGCAAGATGGCGCTACATGACATATCAAATGAGTCCATGATACTAATTGCAAGTTTCTTTGACCACCGAGATCTCCGGATCTGACATCGCCGGACTTCTTTCTATGGTGTTACTTAAAAGACAGGGTTTACGACACACCCCACCAGATATTGGACGATCTGAAGTACATCACACTGGAGATTCAAGCTATTGACAACATAATCCTTTGAGTGTCCAGTAACATGGAACGATGTGTTGAATTGTGCCTTATGCAGGATGGAGGACATTTTCAACATTTGCTATAGAGGTAAATAATCACTCAAAATTCCTCTACATTTTATCTATAATAAGTTCTCACTAGCACATTTCGTTTTGAAACAATTAATAGAAAAAATTTGCCAGTCCTATATAAATCACTCTGTACTTAGAAGATAGACCCTATGCCATATAGTACCTTATGTATTTGCTAAAGTGAATAGATTCTAATGGGCACAAAATAAAAAATAAAAAATACCTTGGAAATTAATTGTTCTTTCACACTAACCGTGTGTAGGAAGCACTATGAAAGGGTATAGCCAGACTGAAAAATTAAATGCTATAGTCGGTATTTGAACCACGGATCTTCTGGTCTCCGTCCAGCCGCTCTAAATCATTGAGCTACTATGGCCAACGTGCCAACATGACATTAAATTCTCCAAATGACTCGTGTTTTTCCCGGTAAACCACTAGGAGTCCTCATAAACAAATGAGACAACTACCTTAATAGCGACTTACTATGCTGTAAGTACTTTAAGCTCCGGGCTTTATATTTCAGACCACTATTAGGTCAATTAATTGTTCTTTCACACTAGCCGTGTGTAGGACGCACTATGAAAGGGTAGAGCCAGACTGGAAAATTCAATGTCATAGTAGCAAGTCGCCATTAAGGTAGTTGGCTCATGTGTTTATGAGAACTCCTAGTGGTTTACCGGAAAAAACACGACTCAGTTGGAGAATTTAATGTCATGTCGGCACATTGGCCATAGTAGCTCAATGGTTTAGAGCGGCTGGATGGAGACCAGGAGATCCATGGTTCAAATCCCGGCTATGGCATTGATGGCCCCTATTATTATTATTATTATTATTATTATTATTATTATTATTATTATTATTATTATTATTATTATTATTATTATTATTATTATTATTATTATTATTATTATTATTATTATTATTATTATTATTATTATTATTATTATTATTATTATTATTAATTATATGCTATGATTCAAATAATTATAAGCCTAGATGGATAGAGTCAACATGAAAAATTCAATTCCATGGCCGGGATTTGAACCACAGATCTCCTGGTTTCCATCCAGTCGCTCTTAACCTTCGAGCTACCATCGCCAACGTGCCGTCCTGACATTAAACATTCCATTTGACTCATATATTTTCCCGGTAGACCACTAGGGGCTTTTGCATCTGAGATACACCGTTTGTGGCGACTTACTATCGTAAGTACTTAAGTCCCAGGCTTCATCATTTAACCCCGGCCATGGCATTGAATTTTTCGTATTGACTCTATCTATCAAAAACCTTAGCTTATATACGGCTAGTGTGGAGAAATGATTAATTTCCATCAATTAACTAAAATAATAAGAGTTAAATGATGAAGCCTAAATGTGAGAGCCCCTAGTGGTCTACCGGGAAAATATATGAGTCAAATGGAAAGTTTAATGTCAGGACGGCACGTTGGCCATGGTAGCTCAAAGGTTAAGAGCGACTGGACGGAAACCAGGAGAACCGTGGTTCAAATCCCGGTCATGGCATTGAATTTTTCATGTTGACTCTATCAAAATCCTTAGCCTATATACGGCTAGTGTGGAGAAATGATTAATTTCCATCAACTAACTAAAATTATAAGCTTATTATTTCTGATAATTTTTGTTATTAACCAAATGTTAGTGGGATGGATATTTAGGAAGTCATATACATTTTTCATTACCTCTTATCAATCCTTACGGACCTAAACCGTCTACTATTAAACCTGATAAAGAGGTCCGAGCAAAATTAAGCAGTACTTAATCATTCATATAGAATGAGAACCTGAAAAACACAGCAGTTAAAGAGTATACATAAATAAAAACTTTTGTAAATATAAAAGAGAGATAAAGTTGGTGTGCTGTTATGCCTTTCTCTTGTTTAAATTTTATTAACACTGCAGAGAAAGAATCTATATTATTGGTTTTCAGAACATTCCATGAAATGTAATTATCACCGTAGAGAGACAGGGGTGACCACGTATGGGGAGAGAGTGGGAGAAAGAATTGAGAGAAAAAGCAGAAGTAACGGAGAGAGGTATTACTCCCGTTATTGACCTTCAGGTGACCAGCGCTGAGATCGTCCCTTATCGGGTCTTATCTGTTCGATTAGAAGAGTGAAATATTAGTAAGTTGATGTACAGTAAGTTACGAAACACAAATAGAGCGATTGGAAGCTGCGTGTGTCTATATGATATGTTTTCTCGCGCCTTCCCAAGTATGACACGTTGCTGTCTAGAAGATATGATTATATCTGAACAGACTACACATACACTGGACTCACCGTGTTTACTCCATAAGATTTGTATTGCGAATATTTTCCGATACGTCTTCTCGCTTTGCCATGTAGTAAGAGAAAAGAGGAATCTGCACAAATATAGCAATTATATGAACAGATATGTTGTGAAAGACGATATGATATGATGGTGTATAAACAAAGGATGAATTTTAAGAAACAATTAAAATAAGTTTGGATCGATTTATATACTGGATTGATTAATCTCTGTTTCATATAACCTTGCCCCGCTGACATGTATCACTCCGCGTACAACTACCTTCCCCCTCACTCTAATTGGCTAATGCTTTCGCGCCATAGGCCATAGGCGGTGCCTTCCCGTCACATTTAAACCTGCAGTAAACGTCATAATAATTGTCAGGAAGATAGATAAAATCATACAAATAAGGATATGAAGGCATGCAAAAATACAAGTTTATAATGAAAATGAGCAAGTTGAAACTGAATAAATGAACAATGAAACTGACCTTTGGCCTTTTCCACTGGGATTTTTTAAACCAGCACACATACCTTGCAAAAATGCTTGTCTTTCAGTCTTAAATCTGACTGTATCCCGGTACAGTCTGATTGTCCTTAAATAACGTCTTCGCCACACAGCAATTTCGCCCCTGGAGTGGTAAGTTTTCTTGTTGTCACAATTTCATGTCGCGATGTTCCTACGGATCTAACACTCACAGCTTAAGTTCAGAGCACAGCTGTTCGTCTTCTCTCACTGACAAAGACGGATTCTTATCTGTGCATGCACCACAATTCTTTTTTCGCCGCTTTGTAAAGGTTTTCCCTTGCGATACTTCAGCGAAAAACTGGCGGTAGACTCTGCCATTATACATATAATAAGTACACGCACAATAAACGATCAATAAAATAATTTAGCTCTCGCACTCGGCACAATACACCCTCGAGTGGTGATATATGACTAATCCAGTTCAAAACAAGGTCAATGATAAAAGTCATATAAACAAATATGTCATTACTACCGCTAAATCAGGTGCTATCGTGCCATGTGCTTGAGAGCAAAGGGACCTCCTCTTTACTTCGTTTAAGAATTAACATGCGTTTCAGATAAATCAACTCTATTGCGTAATACATTTTATTCAAACAGTTAGGAAAATATAAATTTGACAATTCTCTTCCAACATATTATATATCACCATGTTAAATAAGAAACTAATTTTTACCGCACAACAGTCTATACTACTTAGCAGCCAATGAGAGGTGATAAGGTCACGTGACCGTTTAGAGATACGGGACAAGCTTATGCGAAACAAGGATTAGTATATACGGGTATTTCAATATACAACATTAAAATGCTTTCGTATCTTTTATAAACAGGATATCATCATCATGCGTTACTTTTATCTTCTTGTGGAATCCCCTATACTTCTCATGTTCCGCGATTCTGGGACAGATTCACGTATACAGAATTTACAGATAAGAAAGCAGTATACGCCTTATGCAATAGCGTTGACAGGTAAGGAGAGTGCGTCATTCGTTCTTTATGTCACTAGTACAGTAGCCATTTCAAAATTTTATGCCGCAGTAAAGGAACAACTGCGTAATACTTTGAAATTATGATAGGGAAAACTACTCAATGTTCGAACGAAGAGGTAATTATGATAAGATTAAGTTTGGCATGACACATCTGCCAATGTATTGGTAGCATTATAAAGTCATAAACATAAACCGTACGCAATACAGATTACTGACAACATTAAATTCATGATCACAATTACTTTCACTATTATTAAAACTTTGTCACATTAGTCATTGTTACCATTGAAACCTAAAACTAAATTCCGTGGCAAAGCAGCCTATAGATAAACAAGGCCTATCATGTGATCACCGCAATCCGTGAGGTAAGGCAATGAAACCTTCCCAGCCGTAGCTGCGTGGAACTTCGATACTACTGGGACTAAGTCGGATTGCTCCGCTCTCGATTGAGGGCCACTTGGTTTAGCACATGCCAATCTTGATTTTAACGGAAGTATTACAGCTAAGTAATATATCGTAAACCAATAAATAAAATGTCAGCTATCAAACCATAAAACACGATACAAAACAATTGATCAGATCAATAATACACTTTCATTGCAATATGCACACCTCAAGACGTTGAGGCCCGTATCAGGCGTAACGGTACGTACTCTACGAATATTGTGTTCTGTTTTACAAAATGCACATTTGGCACATTGGCAAGCTTTCGTTGCGCCAACCCTACCTCAGCTCACAACGGGCGTCATGAGTGGGGTTCAGTAATGGAAGGTGGAACCAGATTAGCGTCCCAAGTCTCAGAGAGGTCTTTGCAACCTGTGAAGTGGAGAGCAAATAACCAGAAACGAGAGACGGCCTAAAACCTGGTATGAGAGTGCGGAAGAAGGTGATATAAAATGATGATCGTAATAAAACGAAATATACGAAGCAGTTGGAATGACTGGTGAGGAACCCGGAAAACCCGAGAAAAACACACGCAGACGCACAATTGTCACCAATTAGCCCTGAGATCACAGTCTTATAATAGTAATGCAAGCAATAACTGGGTTATCTTGAAGTTGTCAATGTTTGTCCCACTCACTGTCGTTTGTGTTTGTGTGACACTTTTCACGAGCGTCATATTAAGATTATCCATGAGTTGTATACAACATTTTATGCAATTTTAGAAATATAAATTGTAATAAAGAAATCATGAAATAATTTGGCATCCATTACTGACATCAGTGACAACGTCTTCATATGTTATGAAACGTTAGCCCCCCCTCTCTCTCTCTACAAGTAATAACTGATGAATGAAATGGGTGAAATGATGCTCAAAAGAGCCCAGGGTCAATAGAGCTTAGAGTATCCAACATACATCTTTCAGGATGGACTAGACTGGACTACGCTCCGGAGGGGATTCGGCACGAAGGTCCAAACTTCATCTGTTGCACCTGTGGCCCCCCAAGTGGGGCACCCCCGGGAGGAAAGATGAGGCGAGAGGAGACAGAGGGTGGCCTACTCAAGGAGTGACGACAGTGCAGAAGGTAGGGTCCCTACACATTAGCAGTTGGAAACTCCCAAACAGGTCAGAACAACGGGTATGTCGTCCTACTGTGGTCCGGAAACAGGAGGAGGAATTGTTTACCAGGTGTATATCATCCTGCCATGCACCGCCGAGACACCCGCCGACACTTCTACCCTGAAAGAGACCACCAGATGAGAGATGATGTGAAATGATAATGGAGATGACAGGAAATTCTGGGAATGTAATTAACCTACCCAGCATTCGCTGGCGATCCGGGAAACCCTCGCCCGAAAAGACCCATGGGTCAGGAAGGCCGGCCACGGAAATCGAACCCGGACCTCCCAAGTGCGGGCAACAGACGAAACCGCCTGAGAGGATAAGGGAAAACTCTGGGAGAAAACTTTACCCAGATAAGTCACCCTGACCGAGATTCGAACTCACGATATCTTGAATGTGAGATTGACATGCTATCACCACGCTGCGGAGGTGGGCATTACTTGACGTGTTAACCCGATAAACAAGATGCTTCCGCACATCCCTTCTTGGGAGAGAAGTGAGCAGTTGTTACGGACTGTGATATAGCAAATTATTAACACACCATTGTAAGCAATTATACATTCAGATATTAAATAATCTACATTTAATAATGTGTTAAATAATATGCTTTGTAGCTTCGTTGTTCAAAGAAAAGAAAACATAAATTGTTGTATCTTTTTTCTCAAAGCCACGGCAACTTTGAATACCGGTATTGTGTTATTTACTTTTTCTAACATGTATACAGTAGGTGGAGAATGTATTACATTAAATCCAAAAATTCAATACTTAAATTTCATTGATATATACGTTTCGAGGTCCCCTTAAACAAAAATTAGATGAATCTCTTTATGTGTGAGTCTGCGTGATTTATGCACAGCATAAATAAAAAACAAATAGTCGGTTGAAGATCCGATTTTGGTACTGCAGTTACGATGTCTTCCAAGCATGCGACATCAAGACATATTCAAACTATCCGAAATTATCCTTTATATGGAAAACGTTTCGAAAAATTTGATTTTTTGAAAAATGGCTGTAAGGAATTTGGTTAAAATACAATATGTTTAAGATGTTTTCATAACAAATGAAACGCATATACAGAATTTTCTGAGAATAGCCCCATAAGTTCACTTTATTCTTAATGACTTTTACATAACCATAAGAGATAGACAAAGCCTTACTTAAAATGTAAATGTCATTAAACCACGAAAATATTTTGCTTGTGGAGTTAACACTTTTGTTATTGGTTAGAATATTTAAATGCTTTTACTTTTTTCAAATAGGAAGTTGTTATTCATTTTTTCTATGTTCTGGCCATGCAAAGAGAATAGAATTTCAAAGTAATCACATAGCTTTCAACTGTTAATATATGTCACTATCTTTTAAGCTTGCTGCATTGCATTATTCTCTTTGTATCTATAACAGAATACACAATAACGTAATTTCTGAAAATGTTTATGTCAAATAACATGAAATAAACAATAAACGTTTTCAAGAATACATAGTTGGTAACAAAAATAGAGAAAGCAATGTGAGTGCAACATTTATTAAGCAGTAATTGCAGTACTAGATAAAGGAACTGTTCATTTAATCTCCTACAAATGCATTTTGCTATTTATTTCTACGTAATATACATAACACCTAGTCTTACGCTACGAAGCAGTGCACAAAAACTAAAAGCCAACATGGCTTAAGCAGAGATTAAGAGCCTTCATGACCCGCTAACATTATTTAGAGTATTAGATTCACCTTTGAACGCAGATGCATCCTTTTAATAAGGGAACTATCATTGTACTCATACCGCTACGGAGCTGAAAGTTTGACAGTATAATGCCTACTGTATATAAACCATGTGCAGAAAAAGTCTGCTGCGGAGTGAAACCGCAACGTCAAAAATTGAAAGCCTAAAAAGTACCGCATGTAACCACTTGCAAGTAGCTGCCTGGCATCTCTCAGCTCTATGTCGAGTGTGGGAGAAGGCTCTCCTTACGCATGCCATGTGTAGGCCCCTACCGTCAGCTACCCCTCCCGTATAATGCTGTGTTGTAATGCCTATATGTTCCTACATATTCTGGACTCATTTCCGGGTACTTGCAGTTATACTCCACACCTGATTGTTGGCACACAGGCCCCACATACAGCAGATATGATGCCATCAAACTCTCAACTGAATACAGGTATGAATATAGTAATAGTGCTATATACGCTGTTTAAGTTTGCAATTATATTTTTAAAGATTAAAAGACCTTATTATTGAAATCAACATAGATTCACAATCCCACAAAAAGGTTATTTTTATCGTTCCAAAAATTTGATTTTGCTATCTTCGATAGTTTCTGATAAAACAAGGCATTTATAGGAAAAACTGTCAACGCAGAACAAGTTCGCATATATATTCGCAAATAAATAAATCAGATGGATTCAACGCATAAGAGATAGTGGAGTCAGGTGAGAGTATGATAAAGTTGGTTGGACCTGAGGAGAGGCAATGTGGACAGTCGATGTTTTACACAGAGAGCAAATTCCCTGACTTTCACGTCGCAACTCCCGTCAACACACAGCAAAATGGACAAGAAATTCGAAGGATAGTTATCTTCCTAGTATACGTCTAGGAAACCTCCAAAAAACCCTTAGGCCAGGAAGATCGGCCATGAGAATTGAACTCGCCATACTCCGGATGTGAGGTTTAACCATTGTGCTCGGTTAGAAGCTGCCATATTCAACAATATTACCAATTTTTAGACCCAAACTTTCCCTAAAGTATTGGCTGCAGTTTATCTATCTACTCCAAAGCAGGAGGATGTCCTTCCACTTTATCTACCTCGTAATCGAAATAAGTAAAGGAAATACTGCATTCGATTAAAAAAAAAAAAGATCACTGGAAAAACACGGTTACACCCCTTACTCAAAAAAGATAGGTCCCTTGTTTTTATGGAAAAGCCAAATATTTTATAAATACAAAACATCATATTTAGGTTCAGAATCATCCAAATATGTGACAAAAGATTTTCAGGAAACTTCCTGTACTCTGCCACGTTGTGTAAAAAAATATTTTTTGAAAATTTTGATTTTGTTAAAAATGACTCTAAAGATATTAAAATGCATGTTTATACTTACATAATATATAGGTAATACTTTGAACGTTCTGGGAACAGTCTGTGAAGTTTTCTTTTTTCGTAAGAATTTTGTGTACCTTTTTTTAAAAATGACAAACCTTAAGAGTTGGACACAAACCTATACACCATTTAAAACACAAAATTTATTTCAAATGTTTTTTTTTCCTGACATAAGCTACTTCCGAGCTATTCTTTATTATGTGTCTGGATTTTTTAAAGGCTATGTCATATTTCTACACTGCCCTTGCAGTTCAGTTGTTTACCGCAATACCATTGAATGACTATGACGAATGTCAGGGACTCCGGACTCATTTGAGTATCATTTCACCCATTTCATTCATCGTCCGATATAACTTACGGTTGGAGGAAGTAAATTACAAAAGCAACAACAAAAGAATGACTATGGACTTCCTAGATAGATTATTTTATTAATATCTATCGGTTTGCTCTACCCTCCTTGTATCTTCAACAAAATACGTAATGACACTATTTACACAAAGCTTACTCTTGAATACATAAAGTATATTACAAAAATAAGATATCGTAAGAATAGGTTTCAGAAGCTACATAAAACAAAAGATTATGTGGCTACAGAATGTCATATGAATGTAACACATCAGATTTTTCTATATAGAGATGCAGGATTATAGTACGAAATTGGAAATTTTAAAAGTAAATTTAAAGCAATTAGGGTGTTTACAAGGATAAAATATATAAAAGATTAAAGATGAAATTTGAATCAATAAGACGGTATAAAAAGGTGAAGATGTCATTTTAGGATTTTTTAAACTAGGCTTTATAATCTTTATATAGGAAGTTGTCTGATTTTTGTACAGAGCGACAGGTCTTAGTAAAGAAGGAACAAATAAAACCGTAATTTTTCTGTAATGAGAAACGTGGAAACCTGATCGACGTTTCACCCGGAAACACTACAGAGAAACGAACCGCATAAAGACAACCTGTGTATAGGGAGGGCGTTACTTCACGAGTTCCGGGAACGCTAACCGATTATTGAGATAAATTAATGATAGCCGTTAACATCCGAAGAGCGCATTTGTTGAAGGCACCCTCGTGACCCATTTTCGAAACTGCTTCTCGCAGCTATAACGTTTACAGCCATTTAAAACAACGTAACATATGTCGACAATATATGAAACTGCACATTTTAAACTATGCACTTCTGTTTATAGGGGTTTTCGACAAACACGATGTGTTGAACAGAGCTAACGGATGAAAGAATTTTGAGGGAAGGTGGCACTAATGCTATATAACCAAAATTGTTTAGGTATATATTGAGTCAAAACAATTAGAAATTTGTAGAAATTATTGTTATGTACTTTTTGTGCAATATAGCAATATTGTAGCAGTTATAAAAATTGTAAACGTTCTCTAAGAACTAAATAATATCATAAAGCAGTGGCGGCTGGTGGGTTAAATTATTGGTGGTGCACAAATGAAAAATAAAATACAGAGAAGTAATGACTCACCTATTTATACAGATTCTCTGCTGTAGTCTCCTTAGACCTGGCGAATCTATCGATAACATTTGCGTTGAAGTCGCTGATCGTCATAACAAAATCTCTCTCAATTGAAAGCATTACTAATGCTGTCAATCGGTCCTGTGACATTGTGTTCCTAAGGAAAGTTTTTGTTCTTTTTAAAGTTGAGAAACAGCATTCTGCTTCAGCGGTAGACATTGGCATAGTTAACAGTACTCGGAGGAGTTTGACATATTCGCTGAATGTAGTACATAAATTGTTTTTCTTATTGAAGTCCATCAAGCACAAAGCGCCGGACATTCCACGAAATTCCTCTCGACTGTAAATTACAGTCAGTTCTCTACGAATTGTTGTTCCAATGATAAAAGGATAGAACCTTATTGTTTCTCTAAGGGAATCTTCTGGAAATGTCTTAGAAATTTTCTTGATGAAACAAAGTTGAGGCTACCAGATGCCCCGTGAAGCTAAATCTGTCCTTTGCTTCTCTAAGAATGTCACATACTTCAAGAGCTTCTCTTCTTTTCACATCATGATCTTCTATTCTTCTCCTCTTAATAGCAGTTTCTTCGTGTTCCTCGATATCCACGCTATTGCTTACCTTTTGCACTTCCCTTTTAAATGCGTTTAGCTGGGCGATGGCAAACGTTGCATTGCAGTCTCGTTTCTGCAGCTGATTGTACAAAATATCCACATGTGGCATGATCTTGTAGAAGAAAGACAGCCAGAATACAAAATTATAATCTTTCAAACTGGCCATAAACCCAGAAGCCTGAACAAGTGTGGCGTTGTTCTTTAACAGAGCTCTCTTCTAAATAACCTCCATGCATTTAATTAAATTCTCCCTGTGTTCGAAAAGCGGAGCACACAGAAGCTAAGCCTGAAGGTCACGCTATAGCCGTTGCTAAGAGTAGGAGGAGCTAGGTTTATAAACCTCCATTTAAGCAATGTATAAGAAGCCCCGCCCATCTCTTCACCTTCCCGCAACCCCCTCAGAGAGCCTATATTTGGGCGAAATCTTAGGTTAACTCTTCACTGCAAACCTGCGGCTCCTACAGCTAATCACTGTTTATTTCGACTTCTGCGGTCATGGGCAGCTACAGACGATAAACGTAATTGAAACATGTTTGTATATAAAACAATGCAAACAAGCACAGCTTTAATGTGCAAAATGCACCTGTTGTACATTCAGAATCAGTGGGTGTAGCGCAAACCTGCAACCTTATGGGGGAACGGCCCCTGTCATAAAGGAAGACAATGCTTGTATATACGGTGAAACCAATTAAACGATTTTGATACGTTTTGAAAAGCATTGTTCTTCCAAATAATAAAATACTTTAAAAAATTAAAAATAGAGGTTTAAGGGTTGGTACATATTCACCGTCAACCACTTCAAATATTTTTCTTGAAATATGAATTTTAGAGGACCAGTGTGACACTTCACTGCCAGCAGGGTGTATTTCTAAATATTTACAGACCTATCAGTAAATAGGGAGGCCTTAAATTACCATTTTTGTTGTTGGAAAATAGCATTACTAGATGAGGGTTTTACGTGTTTATATATCACCAAATTTCCCTCTTGTTTGGTTAAATTTTGTTATGAACGAGTATGTTTTGGTATGATTTTACATAGCTTGGTACACGTCGGCGTTAAAACCTGGCAATAAAATAAACTATCGAAAAACTTTTAAAAACGCTGATTTGGAAACTCTTTCGCCTATCAAGACAAAGCTTTACATATTTATAGTAAAAAATCAACAAAAAGAACTTCATAATAATTCTAAAGTTTCCTGTTTCACAAAACATTAGATTCCAAACGACGTACGAAGTACGTCCACGAGTGCTTGCAGTAACATAATAGCAAATACCTTGATCTACTTGAATGAATTGGTTTTTGTCGTATCAAGTCGTAATTCTTCGTCTATTACGAATGTTGTCAAATAGCATGCGTGGCATTACATCTAAATACTTATTATGATTACTTCTGTCAGTTAATCACGTACATTATCTTTGTTGCATTAGTTTCCATGGTTAATGGTTATGTGTTCTAGAAAAGCAACTCGAGAATTCTCTTTCGTGTGTACCTCACAAGAGCTGCGGAATATATAATTTTCCCTATTGAAAATTGAAAGTGGATATAATTACAAGGTCTTACATCGCAGACATGCTTCAACTGTTCTTGCCTCTAGCGTGCAGAAACGATGAATTTGTCATTGACTAAATAACCTATGTCATTCAGATGTTAAATTTGCCACTAAGCCTTATAGCTATAGTGAAAACTAGTACAGTTATTATCTTAGTAATTACTGAAGAATTAGCAAAGAAATATGTTCAACATATTTATGTGATTTTTACTTTAATATTCAGATCATTTAAATCAAACTGTAGCACTTACGCATAGGAAAAAAAAAACAGTATTGTAAACCCAGATGAAGATATTCCTACAGAGCATTTAGTTTTAAAAAAGTATGATTCTTATTAAAGCAACAAATCAATTTAATCAAACTGTAAAGATACGAGACAAATACGACAAACTTCTAAGCTTTCAGCCTTAAGAGCAGATATAGATACCATCTCATAAGTAGTGTCATATTATAGGGAAAGAAGTTTTAAATGTGTTCCGATAAGCAATTAACCAATTTTAAAATTATAGATCATTAGATTCCATGGTCTTGAGCCATCATTCAGCGAGGTTTAATATCTCACGATGGTACAATCTCTTGTTTTTTATGTGAAAAACTCGATGACACTCGCTTGCACTGCTTCAATAATTACAAAACTTCTTCCACGTAGAAAATTGGCACTGTATCGAAAAAGATGGTAATTTGATGGTGCGAGATCAGGGCTGTATGCAGTTCGATTCCCCCCAACTCCTGAAATTTTTCCATGGTTGTGCAGTATAGGGTGTTGCATTATCCTGTTGCAATAGACGGTTAACTTAAGTTGGGCATCTCCGTCTCAAAATTACATGAACCCGTTCCAGTTGTTGAGAATAAAATCCGTATCAATCGCCAACCCGTTTGGAACAAACTCCCAGTGTGACACCTTCAAAATTCACCAGACACACAACATTACTTTGAGACCGAACTGACTTTTTATAAAGATGACTTTGGCAGGTTGGCACGGATCAAGACACTGTTTCGAGGCATCAGGGTTTATGTAATATAACCATTTGTCATCATAAATAACAATTATCCTGACTAATCTATCATCAATGGGATTACGGATAAGCTGACGACAGATATCCACTATGAGTTCAGCCTGTTGAGTTGTCAGTTCATGAGGAACAGATGTACAACTTCTGTATGATTTTCTAAGCGTCTTAATGTGGCGATGTATGGTAACTTTTAATGCAACAAGTTCTACTGAAAGCCTACGGGTACTTTGCGGACTTTCTCGCAAAACTTGGCGTGTAACCTCAATATTCCATACTTTAGGTCTTTCAGAATTGGTGAATCTTTAGTGTTTTCGTCTCCATTGTTGAAACGTTGGAACCATCGTTGAGCTACACGCTCACTGACGACACCTCCTTTTACTTCAGATATTTTTCGAGCTGCGGCAGCGGTTTTATAATCTTGTTTCCAGTAGTTTTTAGGACTCTAAATTCAAACTTTATCTCCATTTTGTGACTGTTTATTAACAATTGAAGACTGATACACGCAATGTACGGAACACTCGCTATGGCGTCCTGTAAATAGCATTGCTAAACAAAAGAAACCCAATGAATTTTCCAAAACACCAAAATAAAAATCCGACTTTACTTATGAGACCACTTAATACAAACCACCTCTAATTTAAATAAAATAAAATAAAACCAGCTCTTACAAAGATTTTCAAAGCTTTGATTTAACGTGTTTGGTGCGTGTTGTTGCAAATTCTGGTTGTTTTATCTCGATCAGGAAAAGGAAATTAAGTAAGTTTTTTATAAAACTTATTTTAAAAAAATCAATGAATATAAATAAAAGTAGAAGTAACATCTGTGAAGAATAGATTCAGATAAACTACCTAATGCAAAGGGTAACATACATTTCGGAAAATCTATGAGAAAACTAAAGGAACAGGCAATTTGACTAGTTCATAAGAAGGAGGAGGAGGCGCAGAAGAAGAAGAAGAAGAAGAAGAAGAAGAAGAAGAAGAAGAAGAAGAAGAAGAAGAAGAAGAAGACAAAAACAATAATATTGAAGTGATGTACAGATATATCACATATAATTTAATGTTTACATTTTAGACGTGTTCAAATCCTGTATGGAATTCGTGAGCGCTTGTTTGTTAATTTTCGAATTTATTTTGGGACTGGGGTTTCAGATAAAGATAGTTTACCCCAGTATGCAAGGTCGTCCTCCGTCGTCTGGGGATAACTGCTAGCCTCTGGTTCCCGAGGTGAGGGTTCAACCTGGCGGAAGTCAACGCCTTACAAAGAAAGGTCTACGAGGAAAATTAAGCAGTCTTTGACGTCCTGCGGAGAACCACACCCGTTAAAGAGCGCCTATATAAGTACTCAATTTGCAGCATGCTAGTTTGATGCGGTTTACCCGTGTTATCTAATACAATGAACTGAATTGTCTCCACGACTCTCTATGACATCAGAGCATCAACTTTTCTGGCGGCAGATGACGCGGGATCATTGTAATGTCGCGCCTGGAAGAAATAGTTCATTGAGTGTGACGCTATATTCCTTCACGAAAACTGTAAATATGTGACTCATTGGTGAATATCCCGAATGAATATTTGCTGTACATGCCACTTACACTGTCATTTCTGATGAACTTTAAAGGAAAAGTTCAAATTTCCAGAAAATAATTTATACACGCTAAAATAAGAACACAATAGTATGAGGTCAAATCGTGATCAATTAAATTATTTTATAATTGTCTATGTTTGAATTCTCCAAACCCAAGAATTATAATTACATAGTATTAATATATTATTGAAATTATTTTTGTGCGCACTACCCAAACACTAATATTTAATATCATTCAGGGACTAGGGATTTTTTCTCGTGCTTCTTCTAAATTACTTTTTCTTGTGTTTACCTGTGTAGACAGAATATTGCTTTCGACCCAAGAGTCGTTTTTTCCAAAGAGGTCTGAGTTCACTGTAGATTGTTGGAATGAAATAATACATTTCCTGTAAATGCCACAGATAAAAGAAGTAGATAAAACACAAATGACCAATACCTACTATAAATAACCACAAACAAATTGTGCGGGCTTTGATTTTTATGGCCTATGGTATCTAATTTACTGACAAAATGAGAGATCTTTATTCTGTCCTTTTTACGAGCGTTTTATAACCTTTTAAACAAATGGAGTTTGCTTCGTTGTATAGCGGCCTGATTTGATCCCGTCAACCAACCAAGCGGGATGGCTCAGGCGATTTCGTCTGTGGTCCGTATTTGGGAGGTCCGGTTCGATTCCTGTGGCGACCTACCTGACCCACGTTTTATCCGGTGTTTCCCGGGTCGCCAGGTGAATACTGGGTAGGTTAATTACATTCCCCAACTTTCTGTCAGTCCATTTCATCTCCATTATCATTTCACATCATCTCTCATTAGCGCTGTATGACAGGATGCTCCTGGTAAACACTTGCTTCTCCGGTAGGACGGGCAGCCGTCTCCGGGCCGACCTGGTAGGTTTCAGGGATTCCAGCTGTACTGGTCTGCCGAGGCCAAGAGTTTCCAATTGGTCAATATTAGGGAACCTGCCCACTGCGCTGTCGTGACTCTTTGGGGCGGCCTCCATCTGTCTCTTCTCGCCTCATCCTTCCTCCCGGGGCTGCCCTTCTTGGGGCATAGATACAATCAACCAAAACTAGAACTCCTTGCTCCAATCCAATCCCGTCAACCACCCTCCCTAAACTCAGTTCTTTGTGGTTTTACCTAGACAGTAGGTGAATGCTGGGGTGGTTTTTATCTACCACGATTTCCTTTCCATACGTATGTTTCGTTCCGATCTTCTAGGTTTCGGGAGGTGATGCTGGTCGGACTGTGCAGACGCTACCTCGAAGGTAAGACTATTCTCTGGTTACCGGACATCTGAGGTCTTCATCGGCTTCTCTGGGCAGTTCGAGTAATGGGAGCAAGGAACTTTAAATAACTTCCGCGTGTCTCTATGGCCTTCTGCCTATGTTCTGTAAAACTCGATAGTTCTTACACTTCATCCCTTGCTCCTTCATGATGATAGATACAATAGACCTCATACAGGTCGCAGTGGGTGAGGTGTCTCTGTTCACTGTATACCGTTTACCCTTTAATATTTTTGACATTGACTTGAGCAGA
Source organism: Mantis religiosa (assembly GCA_030765055.1). Taxonomy (NCBI): domain Eukaryota; kingdom Metazoa; phylum Arthropoda; class Insecta; order Mantodea; family Mantidae; genus Mantis; species Mantis religiosa. The sequence continues at coordinate 85,345,451 of CM060958.1, forward strand.
AACTGGTGGTGTTATTGTTCGCATGAACTCTAGTTTCTTAGCGTTTGTTTTACCAGATTTTGCGATTAAACATATATACTCACACAGAATCCCCTTTCATATTTCCAAATTCTATAGGGAATAGCAAATAGAAAAATTCTCACTCAGCCGGGAATCGAACCAGGCAAAAACGAAACATATGTAGTGATCACAATTCATGTTTTATGCTATTTTTTTCAACTTGACCCTGATAAGTGGTTTGAAAGGCTAATTTTCAAATACGTATAATTGTTAACGGCGCTGTCAATTGCAGGAATAATAACAGCGCCGCCGGAATTTCGTTCCGCAGGTGTTTTTTTACTCACCAGTAAATCTACTGACATGAAGGTATTGTTATTAAGCGCACTTAAAAAGCCATGGGTCTAGTCCAGGTTTGAACATGTTACCTTGCTATCAATTAGTATTCATTTTTATGTCCTGAGGTGTTAATACCCTCCTACGAGGAAAGTAAGAGAGAAAGAGACTGGCCCCGTAGCTCAGTCTGTAGAGCACCTGCCTGCCGTGCTAGGGGTCCCTGGTTCGATTCCCGGCTGTGGGGTTGGGGATTTTTCTCCGACCAAGATAATTCCCCATCTTCCCCAGATTCTGGAAGTATGAATGAGAGTGTGAATGTGTGCGTGATATAATGATTAAAAACCAAAAGATAACGAGTTAACACCTTCAGTATGTTCCAAAGGAGAACGGCCGCCGATATGACCACAGCAGTTAAAGGCGGGGTATAAATGGAACAAGGAAAAAAAAGAGAGAGAAAGAAGAAAGAATGGGAGGAAAACATTTATTTCCGATGAAATATCATATGGACCTCTACTTATTCCAAGTACGCAGTAGAGAAAATAAAAATTATATTGGAGGACCCAAATGACTTAGTTGTCGATGGCCCTTAACACTTACTCACTCATTCACTCACTCGTATTGGATGAAACTGTGCATACACCTCGGGAAAATGAATCGATTTGTTTCGTCGTGTAGGTATATTCTTGCATCTTTTTTGTTTCCAATATTATCTGTGAAAAGCATAGATTTTTTAGCTTAAAGGGAATTCCTCATGAACACATTGAGAAAATATTTATGGGCACTTTTTAGATGTTCGCTTCACTTTGCAGATGGGTAAGAATTCACGTAAGAATGGGTGAGAATACTTCTGCACCACCACAGAACGTCTAGCGTGATTTCGAAAGTGGCTGGGCCTGAATTATAGGTGTAATATGAAATTTTAAAAATGTTACTGTGATTGTAAAACCACTGGGAAAAGGAACGCGATTGTTCTGGCATTTATTTTCAGTTTACACAGATTTCCGTCTTACGAGGGTTGTGTTTGAATACAAAAAAGTTACAGAAGCTATAGTCGCACAGGTTTACAGTGAAAGTACAACTAAAATGAAGTGTAAATAATAATTGGTTGATATGTATTATGTACTATATTTTCAACTTATGTACAACAATTGTAGTTTATCGCCTATTTTCTTTGTCTTCAATTTTTCCTTTGCAACCTGCAGCTATCTGCATATCAATATCATTTGCTGCACCACACACAACATTCAAAATAATGCTATGGCGATGTATGAAACTCTCGAGCCATTCATTGGAAGCTCTGAAATTGTCTTTGCCTAATTGTCATGTTGTCTCTAAAGCTTGAGTCTGAAGCAATAATCCAGAAATGGGAATTCCTTTAGCGCGTGCACTAACAAAGCACTCGAACACAGAACGATTTAGCTGGTCATATACTCCATAGATTTTGTGATGCGTTTCAGGTGCCCTGCTGTTTAATTTAGCCATGTTATTTTGCTTTTCAAAATCTCATAAATCTGAGTTATTCCCACTTTAAACAGCTCTGTTCATTTGTTAGCTGGACGTTTGTTCTTTTCACGCTCTTAATTTCTCCAGATAATGTCTTGTGTTTAGAACTCATTTTACAGAATATGTATACTTAAAAACTGTGTTTTTAAAAGTTACCAAAGTTAACAGTTTCCTTCCACTCGTACTTCTTCACTTTTAAGAACGAAACTGAGAATAAACACACTACAAAGCACACTACTACGTGTGTTGGAAGAGAATTGAGAGAGCTAATGGTTAGTTTCCCCATTTCCTCGAAGGATTACATGTTATGACTTTATGCTTCAGAGAACTTCGGTGCAAGTGCAAATTCCATCAAAATTATTGCGCTATTTAAAATACGTGCGTTGTAACCCATTACACATAAAGTAATGTGATTTAATCAGGTTATTTGGGCAAACGGTTCACGAAAAGTATTTCCGTTTCCGCATTGGGCAGTTTTCCGGCTTAGAATACAAGGGAAATAGCTCCTTTCCAAAATTTATTTTCCGTTTTTCCAGGTTTTCAGCATATAAGGGATCCGTTTTAGATATGTTTCACTGTTTTAGTTCTAAAAGTGTTTCCTTGAATCACTCTAATGAAAGGGGCAAAGGGGCACTTGTGTAACTTTGAATAAAGCAACGAAACAAACTAAATGTTGTAATTTAAACATGTTCTCCTGTGCACTTAAAGTAGAAACGTATTTGAATGTAAATAAAAGACAATTATAACGACGCGCAACATGTGATAGGTATCACACGTGTCTGGATCGAGTGCTAGGTCATGTCAACAAGAGATTGGTGCGTGGTTACAACAATTGACTTCCGCTATCACCTGATCCCAAGGTCGCGGGTTCAAATTCGGCCACGACCATGGTGCTTAAGAGCAATAACCCCATGTCAGTAAATTTACTGGCATGAACTCCTGCTGGGGGACGAAATTCCAGAACACCGGTAGCGCTGGTACTATCCTGAAATCTATATCATCGTCCTTAACAAATAAAATATTTATTTATTCTCCACGTTCGTCATGAATACAAACTAAATTTAACATTTGTAGTGGAAATAAGTTAATGAATAAGCAGATAAGCTAATGTTTTATCTTAAACTCTTAAACTTCATTAAGATTTAACTTGAGCGTTCCTATTAGGATTAGGCATAGAACTTTTTTGTACTAAAATAACGGATCAAAGACTAAAACAGTATTGCAATTTTTAATTCCTCTTTGTGCGTATAATTACCTCCTCAAAAGATGACATCTGTACACCTTCCAACCAGAAAATAAGAAAAAGACTCATATTTCTTTTGTTAAAGTATACAACGTGCTATATAAGTAACAATAAATAATCAGTTAGCTGTACTTCATAAATTATTTCAATTTGAATATAATGGTTGTTATTGTTATTATTAATTATAATTATTTTATAGGAATGAGTACTATTAGAACACAAGAGGATTCTAAACTTAAAAGATTTTACGTAAGCCACTTTCATTTTTCTCACCACTGTATAATCACAATTCAAATTGTATTGATTCGTGCAGCGGATTAAAATCTGTGGAAATAAGTCATTTTTTTTCATAACTATTACAGTTTTTAATGAAGTAAGAATTTGTACCTTAAATAACTACAAATTTTAAATATAAACACCTTCTGTATCCTTTATTGTACTTCTCCATCATTGTTCTAAAATTACTGTATCTAAAACAACCTATCTTATTGTCTACTTCCTATTAAACAATGGTAAATTTTGGCCAAAGTTTTAATTTAGATTTTGTAGAAATTATACAAAAATTGAAGGAGGCTAGGGCGTCAATCAAATGTTTAAATAATATGTTTGTCAATGCTGGCCTTGATTGTCGACTTTTTCAGCGATTTCAGAGGAAACAAATGAATCAGTGTACGATCAAGTATTGGAACATTCAAACAATGGCAGCTATTTCAGAAATGATCATTACTATGAGATGTTTATTTTACATAAATTGTACACTTTACTTTTACGATTTACAAGATTACAGAATAGTGAAAAATTGAATGTATGAATTTTACTTAGTGTGTCTACATCTCAAACACTGATATTTTAATCATAAGTTTGTAAAAGCTGTACTTGATTCAAAGGTTGGTGTTTATTGCACTTTTTATTTTTGATTTACGCAGAGAGGGACCTTTCCTGTTAAAGGACAAGGGATTGTATTTCATGTGCTCTAGACATGGAAATTCTGGATTAAATAAAATCTGATGGAGATACAGTACAGTATCATATGAGGTAGTGTCTATAAATCATGAATTATGTGTACTTGTATATAAACCAGTCAACAGCCCCCAAATAAAAGCCAAAAGTGAATACTCCAATTCTAAACAGAGGGATATCGTAAGGATAAAAGTTACCTTACCATTAGGTGCAATGAACTCACGACAGGGACTACATTCCTGATAAATCCAAGGCGACGCAGGAGCTCCTATGCACTCTACGCCTCCTCCACGTCGAGACTGCAATGACGTAATTAGTTAGATTAGCCGCAGATGTCGATTGTGTCCGGAGTTTGTTCGCTAACACACCATCACAATAGAACATCCACACAACAGCTGTACAAACTAACGTCAAACCTCGTCAACTCTGTCTGGAAACTTATTTGTTACATTAACAACATTCTACTATTCTTAACATTTCTTATCATACACACTCGCTTTTTCGAGTATCGAATTTTCCCAACGTAAGAAATACTAATAACCTATAGGTTGTACTCACATAACTTTCGCTACATCTGTACCAACTAGACTTACAAACACTTATTTTTCTATTTACTTCGTCTTAATTGAGATAAATGTTTACAGAAATTATTATTTCATTGAAAATGTTCTTGTAAGTGCAAGGAAATTAACTTTGCCCGTCTGGTAGCCTACGTGTAGCGTGTCTGCCACACATTCAAGAAGTCCCGAGTTCGAATCTCAGTCAGGGTGAGTTATCTTGAGAAGATTTCTCCGGGGGTTTCTCTTATCCTGAAAGATGAATGTCTGGTAACTAGGAGTGGGCCGATACCAGTTTTTCTCGATACCGATACACGTTATTCTACATATTTAATGAGACAAAGTTTAAAATCTTCAGCGTACTTATTTTTAAACTCCACATTAGATATTTAAAAGCAAAATGCGTTTTGAAGCAGTCCATTTTCCTAAGCTTTTGTTCAAAATACTAGCCATTCTCAATCTTTCGGGGTCAAGTCTACTTCTTTTTCTGTCACATATGAACCCTACTATGCTAAATAATCTTTCAGAGAAAACTGTTGCAGATGGAATACACAAATATTTAGCGGCTAATTTTTTTAACTTTGGAAATTCTGAAATTATTTTCCAATGATCCAGTGCACTTGAAACGTTATTATTATGATGCCAAGTGCCAAAGCAAGGTTGGATTTATTTATTTATGATTAATATTGATATGTTTAAAATTATGAGAGTTTTGTTTTGAATTGGTATGAGTTATAAATGGCCATGACCGAATAAAGTAGGTCACAAACAATGAAGATGAATGTTAATATCCAATCTAAATCGATACCGAAATTAAAAGATTGCCATAAGTAAAGAATCATGATGAATTTCAAAGGAATGTTGGTTCTTTGTTACAACGCGTGCAGGTGCAGTTGAGTCGAATAGCAGTTGGGGTGAATAGTTGTTTTGACAAAAGAAACGTAAGAAACAGTGTCCTTAGCAGAGTTCTAAAGGGTAGTACTTGACTTTGTTTGAATGGGGTATTCTTCGGACCCTTCATAATGGCAAGGCAAAATAGTCACAAAGGCAGTCTTTGGTTGAATAAAGGGCTTCGAGAAAGTGAAAGTCACGCACACCCACGTGCAGCTGTGGACATTCAGTTCGTGGCTGGCAAGCCATTAAGAAGGTCATCACTTCTGACTTGGTCGAGGGCAGACCAGAAGCGATGAGAGAAGATATTTGTCGGTTCATATAGACTTGAAGAAGGAATTAAGTTTTATCGAGTAATAAACATTTCACATAACAGTGATATTGGTAACCCTTGGTAGGCAACTTCAAGTTTGATGTTCTGATAAAAGAAGCAGTCATTAAGCCAGTTTGAAACGGGCATTCCAGTGTCATTAAAACCATCCTTCTCATACATACTCACGCATACCCTGGGAGAAACTTCATTGCTTTACCCTGAGCTAAACATTATTTGCCTCAAACTGTAGCGTGAAAGTGGAACTGTGCGCCAACCATTTTATTATTGCTTCAAACTGTCGCCCCAACGTGGAACTCTTTGCTCGCCCCATTATAATAGTATCAAACTGGTGCTCAACGTGGAACTGTGCGCTACTCAACACCATATTTGTATCAAGATAAATGGTAAATATGATAAATAGAAATATTAAAATTATAAAAGAAAATTGTTGTTAGGATTTTATATTTGGAAAATCAGAAAGTGATATAATTCAAAATTAATGTATTGGCCACAGGAAAAAGTGATGTAGAGTATAATAATCAGTTACCATGGTAATAAGGAAAAAGTCAATAAATGAAGAGGACAAGACAGCTCTTTTGTGTCCTGATCGAAGAGCGAGCAGATGCTTGTGCTAACCATTGCATGAACTGTACTAATTATTCACTATATCATTTCGATATAGTGCAACATTATTTTCAGAAAACTAATGTTCGAAAAGTGAAGAAATCGCGTGTGTATAAAGAAAACAGAAATCTAAGAAAATGATTGTATTAGGATTGTAATAATCAGAATTGTATTAGAATAAGTTTGATCATCGTAGACGTTGTGAATTGCATGCGATTTTAAATTAAAACTTGCAACCATTTTTTTTATTTCCTTAACATTGAGTTCCACAATAGTATCCGAGACCGCGATCTAGAGAAGATCTTATGCAAACCGGAGGTACAAAGGAGGCCACAACGAGAGTATCATCACTACGAGTGCATCTTCATCCCCCAACATCAATATATTTGTAGTAACCTTCTTCTTCTTCATCTTCTTTTTCACTTCATGGATTAGGCTCTCGCCTGTTCCGTCTTCACAGTGTCTCCCTCCATCTTTTCCTCGGCCTCCCTACGTCCCTCTTTCCTTTAGGACTATAATGGAAAACTACTTTTGGCAGTCTTGTATCATCCATTCTTCCAACATGTTCAAACCATCTTCTTCTGTACCTATCCATTCTCGAGGTGATACTTTCCACTTGTAATTCATTTCTTATATTTTCATTTCTGACTATCTTCTCTTGTACATCCTTTTGTTCTTCTCAAGAATCTCATTTCGCAACTTTGTATTCTGCTGATGGTTCTTTGTGTAGGTACCCAGTTTTCACATCCATAAAGTAACGTTGGGACCGCCATGGTGTTATAAAATTTTATTGTTGTTTCAGATCTTTTTTTATTCTTTAGGGGTTTATGAATTGTTCCACAAATTGTTTGAAATCTCATTAATTTTTTGTTCGTATCTTTATCTTTCTCATTAGTGATTTCACACCCTAAATAATTGAAGGAGGATACTTGTTCCAATACTTTGTCATTAACGACTATTTTCGACCTTATTGGTATTTTGTTCCAGTTTGCCATTATTTTTTACTTTTCTATAGACATTTCAATATTAAAACTTTTGCATATTTGATTAAGGTGGTGTATTGAACGTTGTAGATCATCTTCTTTTTCCTGTATTATTACTGCGTCATCTGCGTATAATAAAATATTTAAAATATTTCCTTGGGCTACTTTTATGCCTGCGTCAATTTTTTGTCTCCAATTTTGGGTTATTTTATTAACATAGATGTTAAAAAGTGTCGGTGACATTGGGCACCCTTGTCGGACTCATTTGTTAGTTAAAATTTCTTCTGATCTCTCTGTCTTGAATCTTAAAATTATTTTAGTGTCCTCGTATAGATTTTTCACCACCTTTACCAAATGTCTTGGGTAGCCTTGTTCTTTCATTATGATCCACAGCCTTCTGGAAAATCTATAAATACTATATGTGTCTGCAGATTATGTTCTCTTATATTTGTAGTAATATTGCTACAAATAGAACTTCGAGAACACCATCCCACCATCTTCATATCGTTGGCCATAATTACGGTTGCACACTAGAATGAGGTGACTAATCATTGAGATATGCAGTGATTTCTTCTTGGACATTGTTAACTGCCACTGAATCTGACACACGATTGTTTTCTTGCATAATGTTACCGTACAGGTAGCATATTCCTGGAAATTTCTCGAGAACCTTTGTGATCTTAAAATAAAATAAAACTTGCAGAATGACCACGGAAGTATCGAAAAAAAGCCGAGCAAATTTTCTGAGGTATCGTTTGACACCATGCAATTATCGTGAGTATCCAGGTATTGCAAAAATCGTGGACCCATCCCTAGTATTTCACAATTTCTCTGTTTTAACGAAATCTGCACTTTTTCGTATAATCTTTTGTCTCTCACGATTTACCAGTTAAAGTTACCCAGAAGGAAGGTATATTCCCAGAAAATACAATACTCATTGCATTTGTTACAATATCCGGTTCAATTTAATAAAAACTGTTAGAGCTGGGAAAATCAAATTTTGAAAAATATTCCTGGTAAAGGGTATGAGGTGAGGAGATTTCCCTGAAGAGGCTAAATTTAAATACCAAGTTTGGTGTCTAACCAACTGTGGTGTTTATACATATCCACACAACTGACTGTTATACGAGTTCTTTGTGCTAAAGGCGTAAAGCCGATCGATATTCATCGTGAGATCTGTGAAGTTTACGGACAAAACATTATGAGTGATGGACTGGTAAGGAAATGGGTGAGAGCATTTAAAGATGGCCGCACAAATGTGCATGATGAAGAACGGAGTGGGCGTCCTTCGGTCGTTACTGAAGATCTGGTGCAGAAAGTGGACGAAAAGGTGAGAGAAAATAGACGCTTTACAATTTCATCATTGTGCGACCATTTTCCTCAATATTCTCGTAGTGTTTTGTATCGCATTGTCACTGAGAACTTGAAGTACCGGAAATTGTGTTCACGTTGGGTTCCGAAAATGTTGATGGATTTGCACAAAACCCAACGTTTAGGCAGTGCATTGACTTTCCTTGAGCGGTACCACAATGAAGGTGAAGATTTTTTTAGACCAAATTGTTACTGGTGACGAAACATGGGTGGCCTACGTCACACCAGAATCGAAACAACAATCCATGGAATGGCAACATTCATCATCACCCACAAAAGTGAAGTTTAAGCAAACAATTTCTGCCCGGAAAATCATGTGCACAGTTTTTGGGACAGAAAAGGAGTATTGCTAGTAGAGTTTCTGCCTCGTAATGAGACAATCAATGCAGCGTCTTATTGTGAGACATTGAACAATCTGCGCCGTGCAATTCAGAACAAAAGACGTGGCAAGTTGAGTAAGGGTATCGTTTTGCTGCATGACAATGCCCGTCCACATGTGGCTAATTGGACCAAAGATCTCATGAAATCTTTTCAATGGGAAACTCTAGATCATCCTCCATACAACCCTGATCTGGCGCCCAACGATTACCATTTGTTCCTGCACTTGAAGAAACATCTGGGCGGTCAGTGTCTTCAAGACGATAACGAAGTCAAAACAGTTGTGATACAGTGGTTAACACGTTAGGCGGCAGAATTTTATGAGGAGGGTATTCAAAAACTGGTGCCACGTTATGGTAAGTGCCTCAATATTCACGGAAATTAGGTAGAAAAGTAGATTAAGGTGCAGGCTTTCATGTAAAAATAAAATTATTGCGTTATCTGTGCACGTCTTTTTTTAATTCCAAAACGGTACTGTCTTAAAAAAACATGCCTCATGCTTTTGCAGAAACTATTTTTACAAAAGCTAATTATCTCGTAGTTGCAAAGGAAATTGAGAATACCTTAGGATTTAAGGGATAGCCATATCTTTTTAAGAAATAGTCGCTCGCGGCTCCTTGGATCGGCCATACTGTGTCTCCTCTCCCTCATCCTTCCTCCTGGGGTTGCCCAACTTAGGGTTAAGCACCATAAAGCACAGATTTCGGTGCCGAATCCCCTCCATAATAATCCTAATAAAAAATTAAAGTAAAATAAAATCTGCATATCTAATAGCCCGGTTTCTGGAACCTATACCAGGCCTTATTATGCGTGACAGGCGCGACAGCCCTTAAAGGGCCAAGGTCTACCAGCCCAACTGCCGGCCTCACGTCCACTTACACACGGCAGAGGTGGACGATCATCCAACCGATACGGGGAGAAGATGTGGTCAGCATCTCTGCATCCCCCAGCCGGAATGTTGGTTTCCGTGACCAGGGCCGCTTACCTAGCGTAAGCTCCTCACTTTCCTCACGATGCTGAGTGGGCACCGGTCCTATACCCGGGACCTAAAATCCGCACCACATGGGTGGGATCGAACCCGGGCCGCTTTCTGTGGCCAAGAACCAAGGCATGCTGCCTTAGCCCGCTACGCCACGGCATAGGACCTTATTATGCAAACTTTCATTTTTAACTTTATTAACTTCTGAATCAGATTACACAAAACAATTTACAAATTTTGCAGGTATAATCTACGTTCTACCTTAACCAAATAACTAAACCTACAGATTACTGGATTCCAGTAACCTTACAAATCTCATCTAATCTATCTAAAACAGTCCTTTTTCAACTTTACTTCTACACCAACAATATAAATCAAATCTACAGTTCTACTACATCTTTATTGTTATAACAAGCTACGAAAGACTGTTTCCTACAATTTTAAAATTTCCTCTTCTGCAACTGATATCCAAAGCTTCCTCCTACTGGTATCCATCTCCTAAAGGAACTGGCATCAGTAGATGGAACTGGTTCGTCAGTTCCAGACATCCGAGTAGTCATCTCTCCGCTTCTGCATAATCAGTTGCATCCGCTCTAATGATCCCCATATATATATCTTCTCTCTCCTGGTATTCTCTTTCTGTCTATGGTTTCTGCTCTTCTTTCTGATATCCATAACTGGCGTCTTCTATTTATCAGTTGTACGTCTTAAATCAGGTCTTCAAGTCTGGTAATCTGTATCTTCAGTTTCTCTTGGTCCTTGGTCCTAAGCAATATTCTTTTCTCGTAGACTGAAATGTTCCTACATTTCTTTCTGGATAATTTTTTCGTGGGTCATATATTCCTCTACCGCCTTAACGGATATTATCTGAGACGTATTTTCTAAATGTACATAATCTTCTGCATCTCTTAAGATGTTCCATAAACATTTTCCTTGAAGTTTCCTCTTCGACCGTCTTCTACTAGTTCACTATATTTATTGCACTCAAAAATAACATGTTCAGGCGAATCTAAACAGTTACATTGCACACACAAATCTGAGTTTTTCTTCCCTATTCTTTTTAAATATACATTATATGGGCCATGTCCTGTAACAAAATGAAAAAATCCTTTTCTTGGTTTTAAATGTTCCAATTTTAGCCTCTCTTTAATGTCCGGAAATAAATCATGTACTCTTCTTCCTACGTGAGAATTATCTCACTCTTCTTGCCATTCTTGTAATAATTTTTCACTTCTTTCTTAGTATTGCATCTTTTTCCCATAATTTTAAAAACATTTCCATATTCTTCCTTCTTTAGTCAATAAGTTGCACCCCTTAACCTAATGATATAATCAATGCACCAAATTCCCGCTACTATTAGTAGGGCCAAAGTAGATGTCGTTTTTGCAGCTCCGCTGCTGCGAAGTAGTATTTGTCTTTGAATTTTCCGGATTAAATTTACGCAGGATTTGACCCTCAAACTTTTCGCCCATGTACTTGCGCCATATCCTATTATACCTATTACAAAACTCATATGATATATCCTTGTTGCTGTAAAATGTATTCTATAGCTCTTTTGTACAATTGATGCTGATTTCATAATGACATTTACTGCCTTTTCTCTTACGTACTTCATACGGCTGTTTAAAAGTAACTTTCCATCTAATTCTATGCCTAAACACTTAAACGTTTTGTGTCTTTTTATATTTATATTATAGTTTTTAATAGTAGAGTCTCCCTTAAACATCACATATGCAGATTAATGTGAGCCTAATTTTAATTTGGTTCTGACACACCACTGTTCAAGAGCCTCAGTCATCCACTTTGATTTCTGTTCTAGTTCTAATCTGTTCTTTGCTTCTACCATAATCATTAAATCATCGACGTAAGCAATGATATATTCCCAATTTCCTCTAACATCGGTTCAAAGAAGCCTAATCTTAGACCTGGAGTTTTTCCTTTCCCAAATTCGTTACACAAATATAATTCATGTGCTACCCATGTCACCACCTGTCGTGCCAATGTAATAACACTACGAAACAGTCAGATTTGTCATGGTTATTTACGCATTTAGACCCAGCAGACCATGAACTTCCAGCAGCCTTGAGCTTGCGTAATATTTAATGTGTATTTATTTACCTTAGAATCAAAATACATTCTAAATGTATGTACGAACTATAAATTTAACACAAATGATAGAATTATGAGGACGGTATATGAATGTTCGAGGGCTTTGGTGGTCAGCAGTTTCGTTTAATACTAGAGTATATTGTACCATTGTCGTTCTTCTGACCTTTGGAATAATCACACTTGTTAATATATAATCAAAAAAGGACAACATTAAATAAACTGACCTTTGTGTATGTAGAAGCCGGAAATATTTGTCTTTGTGAGGAGAGCAGAGAAAAAAAATTAATGTACTGTCACAACCTCTGAAAACGGAAGCATGGATCGCTAAGTTGTCTACATACTAGTGTACACAATGCCAATGCCAATGCCAATGCCATTGACGTCATTCAAAACGACTGGAGGATTAACAATACATTATTAACAGCTTCAAAACCAATAATATTGCACTTACATGGTTTGTTAAGAGCGTTACACCGCTTAACATATTTCTGCACTCTAGGTCTGGGTGGCTCAGTTGATTAGGTATTGGCTTATTGATCCGAAGATCGGGATTTCAAACCCGGCCCAGATGTTTGGTTTTCAAGTGTGCTTAAAGGCCACAGCTCCATATCAATAGATTTAGTGGCATATAAGCCAGTAGTAGTATAGATGCTTACGGAGGGGATTAGGCACTGCGAAAAATCTTCATCTATTGTACCTATGTTCCCAAGTGGAGCATCCCCGGGAGGAAGGATGAGCGAGAGCAGACAGAGGGCGGACGTCCCAAGGACTCGTGACAGTGAAAAGGGCAGCGTCCTTACTGTTGATGAGTTGGAAACTCCCCGGCAGGCCAGTACTGCTAGCATCTCACCCCCCTCCCCGTAGGAGGGGATCCGTCCCATTCAGCTGCCGTGGAGCGGACGCTGCGGACCCCTAACACTCGTGGTACCTCTAACGTTACTAGCGGAACCTCGGGCCGAACTGCCGAGCCCCTCTCGCAGAGGAGTTGTTCGGATCGGGTTGCACTCGAGGAGGCAGTGGTTCCCGATACCCATGGGAGATCAGGTATGTCTCCAGACGGGGCTGAGGGAAGCCATGTATTTCCGAGTACTAGCCTGCATAGCTAGTAGAAGGTGTCCTAGATCACTAGGCGCCCCTACCGAGGCTGTTCGGTAGTCTTCTCCTTTCGGGGTTGGCGCGTGTAAGTGGCGTATCCACTTCCACCCGTCTTGTGTTTTCGGACCAGATGGGGGGGCCCTTGTTAATCTTTAGGTCTTGCCCTACTGGAAAGAACCACAGAGGCGCCGGACGCCCTTCGGGGATAGCTCGGTAACTCCCTGTTCTAAGAGGGAGGTCAACGACAGCTGCCTGTGTAGAGCCTATTCTTAATCCCATCCACCTCCTGTAGGAGCTTCCGGTCCCTTCAGCTGCTATGGTGTGGGCGCTGCGGCGGACCACTATCACTTGTGGTACTCCTGACGTCACTAGAGGTACCTCGGGCCGAACATTTGAGCTCCTCCCGAATGGGAGTTGTTCGGATCGCGTTAGATTCGAGGGGACAGTTGGTTCCCGTCACCTACAGGAAATTGGCTGCTTTTGGCCAGACCTAGGCCGCCAAGACGGGACAGAGGGTTGCCTAAAAAATCCCAGGTACTGCCAGTAGAGGTAGCTGGTGTGCTAGAACACCGCGCTACCACCTAGGTTGTTCGGCTTCCCTACGGGGTCGACGAGCGTAAGTGGCGCATCCACTTTTCACCCTGTAATGGGGGTTTATAGAAAAGGTGTTGGCATACTGGAAACAACTACGGACGCCCCCGTTCCTCCCTGGCCGAGGTTTTAATCCCACCCAACGCGGTCCTGAAACGACCCACTAGGCAGGCTTGGAGACCGGAGACCGTCCTACCGTATGAGGAACAGTTTGCGAGAAGTATATCATCCTGTTATACAGCGCCGAGACACCTGCCGACACTTCTATCCTGAAAGAGACCACCAGATGAGAGATAAATGATAATGCAGATTAAATGGAGGGACAGGAAATTCAGGGAATGTAATTTACATACCCAGCATTCACCTAGAGACCCGGGAAGACCACCGAAAAAAACTCTTGTTTCAGGCAGGCCGGTAACGGGAATCGAACCCGGACCTCCCAAATGCGGACCTCAGACAAAACCGCCTGAGCCATCTTGCTCGGTCTACTGTCATATAAAAGAAATCCTGCGGTATGACATTCTGGCACATCGACACCGCTGATGTGGTCTTGGCAATTGATAGCATCGCTTACAAATTATTTATAATTTATTAATATTTCTGTGCTATCAATAAGTAATTAAGTGGAATCGGTCATTGAATAAAAAAATATACCTTTATATACAGCGCTTCCATAGGATAATTCACTTTTTAACGAAAGCATTGTAGTAAGAAACTCTGTACAAAAGTTCAACAAAATTACGTCACTATGATAGCTACACCAAATTTTCTGCCCCTTTCTGTTAACTGTTTCAAAAAGCTTTAAATGCCTACTCCATTCGTTTTAATTTTATCATCTCAGTGTGCAGTTATTATAGGATTATATTTTTTTAGTATTTCTCCGTGAATATTCTTAACTTCATCTTTATCTTTTCCGTTGCTAGCAGGAAATTAGTCATTCTGCGAAATACGGGTAACATGTTAGCCTGTTGTTTCTGAGGCCGATTTTTCAAATCGACTGGTAAGAGGATTTCGGCAATTACAATAGCGAGACGAAAATATCCGTTTGCATTGCAATCTTTTGATGCTGAAACCATTTTGTGGAAACTATAAATTTCTGTATGAAGAGAGATTTTGGAGAAGTTAATGGAACAGTCCGTACTTCGTGAGTCAAATGTGCGAGAATATTGCTTAAGTGGATGTTACGATGATGTAATGATATAATAATTAAAATAAAATAAAGATAAGAGGATCTGAATTTCAATGGACTAATCGACCGGATTTGCAAGTTCTTTGATAGGCATTTAATGTTTGGGCCTTTAAATCAGAGCAGCCAGTGTCAACATTCTACTTAACAGTGTGCCTGGGAGAAGTTAATAATACAGCTGTCTCGCAGCTATTCGCCAATTCATGAAGGTTAATGCGGCTTGAAGAAATGCCTCTTTCCTCTTAAAAACCTCTCTTATTCTCTTGCCACACTCTGCACTACTTGCACACTTCTTGAGCTCTCAGATAGCATTTGTTTTTAATTAATATTCTCCAAGTAAGTGATATCGAACTTGGATGGTGAAATTATGCCCAAATGAATCCAGGGTCCATAGAACTTAAGTTTCCCAACATTCATTTTTCAGGGATATATAAGGGGAAACCTCAAAAAATAACTTATCCAGATAACTCAACTTGACGGAGTTCCTAACTCGGGGCTCTTGAATGAGAGGGAGGCACGCTACCACCTAATCTACCGAGGTGGGCAAAATATTATTGGCTTATTAAGTCCTAGCGTTTTATACTTTTTTTAAGTAAAAGTTTTCCGTGAAAAATAAAATGATTTGGCAACGCATGTTATGGTATTCAGTACAGCATTATGTACTCTACAAAATAATGTGATTAATTTTCGTATTCTTATATATTGCTCTTTTCAGTCAATAAAATTTAATTGCAATTCTATATTATTTATTTATTATCCAAATGAAATAACCCTATTTTACGAGTAAGCTATGTCAGGGTTATAGTTAAAATAACACATAAATACAAAGATTAAAATAAATGGACATGATAATAGTTGTAACGTTTTAAAAATGTGGCCAATAAAGTGCTCAAAAGCTGAAGTGCAACATCTTTTAAAGAATATATTAATCAACGGCGTTTGAAGGATTGTATTACAATATGAAAGATGTTGAATACGATTATATCTCTTTCTTGAATGAAGATCACATCTAAATATTAAATATTGTTGATAAATTGTTAATTTATCCATAGTTTGTTTTTGACCTTGTTATATCAACAATTGTTTTATCTCTTTTTTTTTTGTAATTTACGTCCTCCAACGTTAAGTCACATCGGACGATGAATGGAATGGGTGAAATGATGCTAAATGAGCCCAGGGTCCATAGAGCTTAGAGTTACCCGACATTCGTCTTTCAGGGTAAGGGAAACTCCGGAAAACCTTATCCAGGTAACTCACCCTGACCAAGATTTAAACTCGGGACTTCTTGAACTTGAGGCAGACATGCTACCTCTAGGCTATCGAGGCGGGCTATATATCTCTTGATGTTGCAAAATAGGCACTATCAAATTGTTTAAAGCCTCTGTTCATAATTCTGTTGTTATATGGCACACAATTAACACACTTGGTTTCTAATTTTGTGCAGTATGCTCACATGACAAGTGTAGGCAATGCTTTGAAGATTTACAGTCAGTGCTAAAGTGTCCAAAACCGTGGCAATTGAAACACTGATGCAGATATATTCTTTGACTGTGCATCTAGAATATCCTATATAAATTTTGTCCATCTTCATCAATAGATGATATGTCGAAGTTGTTCTGGTAACTGCATACTGTAATTTCCGGTGTATAGTTTTCTTCAAAAAGTGTACATTAAGTTGTTGTGTAGGATCCAGAAGGCACTGTTCTATAATGCATGAGTACAGGTTTTTCTTTTGTCATAGTACTCTCAATACCATGTATAATAACTTGAGGGACTCTCTTTTTGTTATCTTTGCACATAAGTCTTTGGATGAGGTTGCGATATCATTTAATAATTGGTTACATTCATCTTCAGTTCGTAATTCCATTAAGACTCCTTTATTTCTTACTTTCTTCATTTTAACACCACAACGCATAAGTTTAGAATTGAGGTTACGTACCAATTGAAGTGCTTGTTCAAAGTCCTTAATTGTCTCTGGCTCCTTTGGAGATAGAAACATATATTTAGAACATTTAGATGGTTGCTGTAGCATCTGCTGACTTGAGATAGCTATATCAGTATACGTAAATGAAGAAGAACCGAAGTACATTCATGTTTATCCTTCTTGGATATTGAAGTAATTTCAAGTAGTTTATCTTTGTAGCAGGCACTGCTCTGGGCGAATTGGTTAGGTGACTCGGAAAATTGGCTAACCTAAATTCGCAAAATCAGCAACACAAAAACAGATTTTACGAGGGTGGGTCAAAAAGTAATGCCTCCTATTTTTTTTCTCTTTTAATTGCCAAGAAAATTGAATCTAATTTACATAGCATGAAACCTACAACATTGACGATTAATTTGTCACTATTCAATATAATCCCCGTCCTTTTTCACAGTTTTGGGAAAAACTAGGGCATATATTCCAGTGTGGTAAAACACACGGCCTTGCTTCCTAAGCCATTGACACACGGACTTTTTCACAGCCTCCTCATCTACAAAATGAATTCCACGATGCGCTTCCTTTAGTGGCCCGAACAGATGGAAGTCTGATGGTGCCAGGTCAGGGCTGTATGGGGCTGAGGTAAGACTTGCCATCCCAATTTCTCAATTTCTGCAGTGGTGTAACGGCTGGTGTGTGGTTTTACATTATCATGCAAAAAAAGAACATCCGTCATAGTTTTTGTTGGGTGA
The DNA here is from genome assembly GCA_030765055.1 of Mantis religiosa. Lineage (NCBI taxonomy): Eukaryota > Metazoa > Arthropoda > Insecta > Mantodea > Mantidae > Mantis > Mantis religiosa. The sequence continues at coordinate 85,363,237 of CM060958.1, forward strand.
ACTCGGCGAAGACGTGCTTTCAGGTTTTTAAGAGTTCTGACGTATTGGACAGAATTTATTGTGTATCCCTGCTCCAAAAAGTCAATCATAAGCACACCCTCTGCATCCCAAAACACTGTCACCATAACTTTCCCTGCCGACCGCAGAGTTTTGAATTTTTTTTCTTCGGTGACGTTGTGTGATGCCATTCCATTGACTGCCTCTATGATTCAGGTTCAGAAAAATGAACCCACGTTTCGTCTCCAGTAACAATATTTTCCAGAAACTCCTCTCCCTCCAAATTGAAGCGCTGCAAGTGTTCGGAGGCTATTGTTTTCCTTGTTTCTTTGTTTTGGGCGGTTAACATTCTTGGTACCCAGCGTGAACAAACTTTTGAGTAACCCAGTTTTTGAATAATCGCCATAATCATAACAATAATCGACTCGCTGAATGTTGCATGGAGTCACTGCAGTCACAGGCCTGCCGCTTCGTTTTTCATCTGCCAATGGTGTTTGCCCTTCAGCTTCGTTACAGCGACGAACCCATCGTCTAACAGTGCTGACATCCACCGTTGCATCACTATACATATTTTTTAGCTTTTCGTGAATGGGAATTGGCGCTTCACCTTCCGCAGTCAAAAATTCAATCACAGAACGCTAATACGAATGTCGATGTCAGCCATTTTGCAAGAGGATGCAGTGCTGCCACCTGTTGACTTAGGAAGTTACTACTGCAGGGGATTGGAGAAGAAGGTTTGAGGAATTGCTCCAAATTCAAATTTTCACATAACTTACTTATTTAAGGGGATAAAATAGGAGGCATTACTTTTTGACCCACCCTCTTATACTGGAATAGTGGTTTTGAATTTCGCCCTCTGTATATGAATCCAAAAGTTCCTTAAAATTACATTTATTTAAAGAGTCTTCACTGTCATTATGTCCACGAAATGTCATTTCTTGTCTCCTTCCCTAATGGGATATTGCATGAAAAGCCTGTTAAGCCTAACGTTCTCATTGTATTTTACAATATATTGACGTGAGCTTTACCGAAGAATGTGGACAATTTTGTCAGTGTTTTCTCTCAGCTCCTTCATTCTGACACAATAATGTTCTTCATACCACCGAGTCTTAACTTTCCTGGTGTATTTTGATGATGTTCCGCGGAAAAGTTTTTCTAAACAAAGCACTGGTGCTGGCCTACTGACATTTACCACGACGCGTCTGTCATAATTTTTCCATAAAGAAAAACGTGTTTGGAGACACACCAAGTCGTGTGTTGGATTCACTGTAAATCCCTTAAATATGAAAAATTAAACACTTCACATATCAGACAGTAATCAATGATGACATAAAAAATTACGTTTTTACACAGGATGCAAACTGATAATAAACAGTAGCACATGACACGCGGGGCTCACTTCAAGCGGGCTACCACTACTACCAACTACTTTCTTTTCAAAAAAACGAAAATGTAGAAAGAAGCTCCTGTATTGTGTTGGCAACACGAGTTGGTGCGGAATATACGGCTTCAATGAATCAAATCGGTAGCCATGGTAATCAGCAATGCATTCTGCCCCTCCAATCTCTCTTCACCCACCGCAAGTGTTACGATCACCTTGACCTTTTAAAGGCCACGCCGTGGCTCAGTGGTTAGACCGCTTGGCTCTCAACAAGGCGGCCCGGGTTCGATCCCAGGCGACCGCAAAGTGAGATTTGTGGTGGACAACACGGCGTTGGGGCGGGTTTTCTCCGGGACCTCCGGTTTCCCCCGTCATCCCATTCCACCTGTGCTCCATCTTCATCTCATGCATCATCAGTGTCACCGCCTGCGGTGCCGTATGTAGTAAAAGCGGGCGTTAAATACTACACATTTGACCTTTTAATAACGAATCACTAGTCGGGAAGTAAGCTAGCTGCATTATCGATACGCGAGCGCCAAGAGAGCGGTTCCATTACAAAATATAACTTGGAGAACTTTTATAAAGAAAAATTAAATGCTAGAAGATAAAACATAACAAGTAGGTGACTCGGCGATTCAAACGCATCAAGGAAGAACTGCCCCTGCTTTGTAGGCAACAATTTCTTTTACAATAGCCACCGATTTCAGAACATTTTCACACCATTCTTTATCACTGCGTTTGTCTTTCGTAAGCACATCATTTATCTTATTTATTTCAATTTCTGCAGACGGGTACGTTGAATTAACATCTACCAGATTCACAGCCATCTTGAATCTGAATTGTAGTTCGATTAGACGCAAAAAGAAGGTGTCAAAATGCTCTTTGTTGTCAACTTGACAGTCTATTTTATTAACCTGAAAATAACAAACAGTATATAAGAATATAAAAACTAAACACACTGTTTTTAGAGCACATGACTATCTATTGAGTAACACCGCGCATTACCAAAACATTTTATTCTGCACGCAAAGCTTGCACTTCGGTGGCCTTGACTTGTATAGTTTGCATGTTACCGAGCCTCTTATTATTTTCATAATTATCGGCGGTTGTGAACTTATTTCGAAAACTGAAACGATATTGTTTAACACAAACTAATAGTGTCACGAGTGCCTAAGTATAGTTCAGTATTGTGTTGGTGTCAGTGCGTGAAAAGCGAAGTTCTTATTGTATAACCTCAACTAACCTTTACAGTTGCTGTCTGACAGCAAATTGCCGGCCTAATTCTACGTCAAATTTCTTTGTGTTTTCAAGTGCGTACTTTCTACTCGTGAAGTGTTAATATTTAGTGTACTATGGCTGATCCCCCTGATACGGGGCAGCTAATCTACTCCGCAATGCAGACATGTTACCAGCAAGAAGAACAACTTTCTGCTTCCACTTCTCTGCAGCAATCTCTACCGACTCTTCACTGTGAACCAGTCCAAACTTCACTCCGTCCTACAACTTCTGCTACTAGTGGAAAAGACGAACGTGCTTCTAAGCGGCAGCGGACTTCAGGAGAATCCGTTGCGCCATTAGACTCCAACATGGATTTTGACTCGAGTGATTGTGTACCAAATGGGAACTTGCCAGTAGACACCTCGAACGTCGGCCCTCTTCAGTCTTCGACGACGAGACCTTCTACACTATCTCCTCCTTCCACGTCACGTCCTACAACAACACCTTCTACACCTGGCGTCTCTACACCACGTAGCCATTCCAATCGTTATAGCAGCGCAGATCCCGGACCTTTTTATGTGTTTATTGAAAGTTTGGATAAGAATGTGGGTAAGCTACACCCCATGAGTGTGGGTAAACTACTATTTCGTCACAACCCAACAATCCGACGTGCAATTGTGCATATTACCTCAGCAGGAAAAAACCGACTGAAAATTGAGGCAGCATCGGCAGAGGGCGCTAACACTATAGTAGAGTCACCGGTATTTACTGGAACATTTTTGGAAGTTTACATTCCTAATTTTCTGATACACAAACAGGGTGTTATTCGCAACGTGGACACCAGTCTCTCAGAAGAAGAAATTGCTGAGTTTCTAGAGAGTGCCTACCCTGTTATTTCTGTCCAGCGTTTTTCTCGACCCACTAGCGACCCTGCAATACGGCTCCCCATTCCAGTGTGTAAGATTACCTTCCGCTCTCAAGTGTTGCCGACTCATGTAGTCATCTTCGGAACGCGCTGCCCGGTGGAACCTCGTGATCCTCCAGTCTACATCTGCACTAAGTGTTTACGCTTCGGCCATCGCTCGCATCAGTGTCGGAGTGCGGCTAGATGCGGTAAATGTGCTGGACCCCATTTCTTAGAAGACTGCACCTCTACTTCAGGTCCTTGCTACATTCACTGTCAGGGAGCTCACCTGGCAACAGACAGAAAATGCCCAGCATACCGTCAATACCGGGAGGCACGGGTGGCGGCTTCTCGAATAGATACCCCTTGCTCGCCTCAGCTATCTCGTCCAACTTACACACAGGCCATTAATGGAGCCCTCTCGATGACTGATACACGGTCTTTCCCTCCTCTCCCTGGAGGAATATCTCCTACAAAGTCAGCCAGTACTCTTCCGCCACCTTCCTACACTCCTCGACCAGCACCTTCACCAGGAATCCAACCGGCCGTTACCCTCGCCACTCCGACTTCACCTGCTGTTTCGGTGCCTCGTGTGTCAACACGACCTCCCCCGGACCGAGTTCCGCATTTCCCCCAGTTCATTCCACTCTGTATATTCCACAACGAGTACCTGTATCTCCAATAACTCATAATCCTTATCCGCCATCTTGGGCGGTTCCTTCATCGCCGTCTGCTCCCACTAGTTTGCAGCTTGTGGAGCAACTACTACAGCTCATAGTTCCTGTATTATCTACTTTTTCTCCTTCCTCAACGGCCCCTGTTCAACTTGAACTTCTCCGCGACTTCCTTACCAGCTTATTACAAAGCTCATAAACCAACGATGACAACCCAAAATTACAGCATGGCTTCAACCTTGTTGCAATGGAATTGTCGTTCTCTACGAGCTAATTATGACTCTCTTGTGCAAGAACTCTTTGTACGCCACGTCTCCATCGCCCTGCTGTCTGAAACTTGGTTGACCCCGAATACGTCTCTTCGCATACCTTCTTTCTGCCTCTACTCCAAGGATAGGACGGACGGATGGGGAGGAGTTGCAATTCTGGTGCACTCTGCTATTCCACATTACTCCATTCAGATAGACCACAGCCAAATACATTCTTTTGAAGCCGTGGCAGTGAGGACTCTGCTTTGTCAACGAGAGGTCACAGTTGTCTCATTGTACTGTCCCCCTAGAATGATCATCACCAGTCGAGAATGGTATCATTTCCTGCGCCAGTTACCAACCCCCATTTTACTCGGCGGAGATTTTAATGCTCATAATACCACATGGGGTTGTGACATGACCGACGCTGCTGGCAGAACGCTTTTGGACTTCATCGAGGACTCTGGTTTGGTTCTTCTCAACGATGGGTCTTCCACTCTGCTCACTCGGCCCGGACACCGACCGTCAGCGATTGACTTGACGCTCTGCTCCCCTTCCCTATCTTCTGAACTCCAATGGAAGGTTCTTCCCTTTACAATGGGCTCCGATCATTTCCCGCTGGAGATTTCGACTATTCATCCGTACGTTTCTGTGGCCCACCAGCCTTCGACCAGATGGAACTTACGGCGTGCCAATTGGGTCAAGTACGAACGTATTCTCGAAGCCACCGTTTCTGAGATTCCCAATGATCGTCCTCCGTTGGTGCGTTACGACACCTTTCTACAGTGTATCAATAGTGCGGCTTTGCTTTCCATCCCAGAGAAACGGCCAGTTCTTACGTCCCGTGGTGCACCATCTCCTTGGTGGAATGCAGAATGCAGTCGTTATGTTGCGAAGAGGAAATTGGCGCTCAGTACCTACCGGCACAACTCTACATGGGACAATTTTCTGGCCTATAAACGGGCCGCAGCTGAGGCCAAACGTTTTTTACGACAGTGCAAAAAGGAGTGCTGGAAGACCTTTTGTGCCAAACTCTCTAACACCACCCCACTTTCTCAGATTTGGGGGTTTATTAACAAATTGAGGAAGAAGCCAGTTCGTACCCGCCCTCTGAGGGATTGGATCGCTGAGTTTGCAGATCACATTTCTCCGCCATCCGTGACATCACCACCAGCACCTACTGGTCTCTCTTCTTCCGCAGACTCGCACCACACTTTGATATCAGCATTTTCCATGTCTGAACTCCAAAGTGTACTGAAGCAGTCGTCGAATTCAGCTCCGGGTTATGATCAAATATCCTATAGCATGCTCACCCACCTTCCTCCTCGTGCGAAGATGATCCTTTTGGAACTATTCAACGACCTTTGGGCCTCCGGCGTCTTCCCCGAGAGTTGGACTACACAGATCATTGTACCTATCTTGAAGCCGGGGAAGGACCCTAGCTTTGGTACCTCTTATCGCCCGATCGCTTTGTCTTCCTGTATCGCCAAGACCTTTGAACGATTGCTTAAACAACGACTTGAATGGTGGCTGGAATCCCGGAGATTATTACCCATGTCCCAATATGGTTTCCGCAAAACCCGGAGTATTTTGGATAGTCTCAGCATCCTGACTACTGACATCGAGCGTACCTATTTGGGAAAAGGATATCTGACAGCCATCTTTTTGGACATTTCCGGCGCCTACGACAGTGTTTTACTGCCAGTTTTGCTTGGGAAGCTGCAAGCACTAGGTCTTCCTCCTCGGTACTGCTCTGGCATTTATAATCTTCTCCGACATCGCCTCATCTATATCCGTTCTCCTGATAACTCCTTCTTCGGCCCTAGAATAGTAGTTCGAGGATTGCCCCAGGGAGCGATTTTGAGTCCCCTTCTTTATGCACTTTATACGTCGGATTTAGACTCTCTATTTAGTCCTCACATTCGAGTTCTCCAGTATGCTGATGATATCTGTTTGTACGCTCGGTCCCCTAGTTTTTGGATTACTCGTCTGTGGCTTAGTGATGCAGCCACCGATTTATTAACCTGGGCCTCTGAACATGGATTACATCTTTCACCTTCAAAGTCTACAGTCGTAGTGTTTACTAGGAAACGACGGACATTTCCTGATGGCGTTATCCGCTTGGGACCTTCTACTTTTACCCTTGCATCATCCGCAAAATTTTTGGGTATCTATTTGGATAGTCGCCTTTCATGGAGTCGTCACATCCAGCATCTCATCTCCAAGATTGGTGCAACTCTTAATGTTCTACGCAGTATCGCTCATTCATGGTGGGGTGGGGACGCTTCCATATTACTTCTGCTATATCGTTCCCTAATTCGGTCGGTGCTGGACTATGGCTGTATCTTCTTTGGCTCTGCTTCCACATTGGTCTTGTGCAAGTTGGATATTGCTCAGTACCGTGCTCTTAGATTTTGCCTGGGTGCTATGCTTTCCACACCGACGAATGCACTTTTGGTTGAGGCCTCAGAACCACCATTGGAAATCCGACGACAGCTCTTAACCCAGCGCTTTCTATTGCGAGTTTTCTCCGTGGACGCCCACCCAGTATTGTGGACGTTGCAGTATCTTGCTGCTAATTATCTCAACACGGATTTTCCAGCTGTACGACGATTGCCCTTACTCTTACTGGAATTTCGGTCTCTATACCACGCTTTTCCCTTAATTTTGAAAAGTCCCTCTCTTCCGGGGCTTCAATATCCATATGACTTACACTTCTTGAATGTTTCGGTGCATTATCTTCCTGATCACATCATTCGGAGCCCTGACGTGAACGTCACCCTCTCTCATTTCTTGCAGATTACATGGCCAGATTTCACCACGATTTATACCGACGGTTCTAAATCTGCTGATGGAGTAGGTTACGCATACGTCTGTCCTTCTGCTAATGCCCTGGCTCGATACCGCCTACCTATGGAGGCTTCCAGCTACACTGCGGAGGTTCTGGCCATTCGTGACGCTTTACAATATGGGATTTCTCAGGGCTTCCCCAAACTGCTGATCTTAACCGATGCGCAGAGTGTGCTGCAGAGATTCTCATCTCCCCGCTGGACGAGAGATATGCACTGTTATCTTTACGAGATACTGACGTTGGTGAACAACGCTACCATAGCTGGACATCAAATTCACTTCCTTTGGATCAGAGGGCATGTCGGAATTCGATACAATGAAGTCGCCGATCGCCTGGCAAAAGAGGGACTCACCCAAGGCACCTTCCAAGGCATCCAACTGCCCTACACGGATTTCTTCCCGGTCCTTCATCGTGACGCCTATTGTCGCTGGAATGACGCCTGGATTCGTTCGCAGTCCATCAAAGGCAAACACCACGCCACCATTCAGACGCATCTATCCACGACCCCTTGATTCTCCAGCTTCAGGATTGCACGTCGACATCTCACCTCCATCATTAGAATGCGACTTGGACATGGATGTTATCCTGCGCATCTACACCGACTGCGTCTCATCGATTCCCCTGTATGTCCTGATGATCCAGGCGAAACCACTGACCTCAATCATCTCCTGTTCAGTTGCTCTCGCTACCGAGCCCACCGTTCTTCCTTCCTCCGTCGCCTACTTCAGCAGTCTGTTCCTTTTCCCGCTAGCGTCAACACCATATTACAGTTATGCAACAAACCTGTATACCAAGCTCTTCTGCAATTTCTTAAAGAAAGTGATCTACAGATCTAGTCTCCTCCCATCCTCTTAACCTTCCTTTCATTATTTTTCTTATTTTTCCCTACGATGGCCATATGGGACTTTACTGAAGGCCAAAAAAAAAAAAAAAAAAAAGCTTGCACTTAAAAATACAAAAACAAAAGAGCGACAGAACTTAGCCATTAGTACAGGATGTAGAGATTATCTTGCATAACTCTGATGACCACTTTACCTATCGCAGAAGCCAAACATTATCAGTGTGTTTTCGTTATACTATCCAAATTGCAGTGTGGAAGGCCAAAGTACTTTTCTCTTATCTAGGAATAATTATATCGTAAGCTCTCAAAATTTGCAAGGGAAAACAGCTATTAGACCCTGAATTTTAACCTAAAATGGTTTCAAAATTAAAACGTGATTCCAAAATGTTTAAAAATGCAACTACAAAAAGTGACGTGAAAGCGACATAATATTAGAGTGCAGAAAGTTAGAAATTAGTTTTTAAAGATGTATATATATATAACTGTTCTAAAAGTATAAAACTAGTACATAAATATTGATGAGGTAGTTTAGAAAATTCAAAATGCCTTTGTTGTCCGTTCTTGTATGAAGAAACTGAAAATAAAATTAGGTAATAAAACTGGTTTTGAAGCAGGTATAAAAATTAGCATTAACTCTTTCCATTTCTTGTTAATACAAAACTCATTACTTCTGAAGGGGGCTTCATGACTTAAGAATGAGGACAATAACAACGTGACTATACGCACTCAGTAACAAGATAAAGGAAAAACTAACCTGTCTCATAGTTTCAGACACATACCTGCTCTACTGAGAATAGTCACCTCTCCATTCACGAACGAAGGGTTTAGCTATGATCAAATAATGCTGAATAGTCTCAGGAAAATGAGTTGTAATAACGTTTATCAATTCCTTCTCACTCATAGGGGGTACAACTTTTAATTTTCTAGCTACTTTCATAAAATAGTTTACCATGGACTGGTATGTTCTAGGGTCAAATTTACCATTGCTTAACTCCAGCCTTATGCTAAAATATACAGTGACTGTCATAATTTTTCGGACAAGGTGGTCTGTACATGTAACATGTTTGTTTTTAAAGGAAAAGTTGGTAAACAATTCAAAATTTCTAAACTCATAGTTCTTTGCACTTCATAGTTACCGGAGTAATGCAGTTGGGACTTGTAAATTAGTTTAAAAATGCATAATAGCTGTTAATTGGTTGAGATATAAAAATTTGCTCGTCAATATTTTTCGGACAAGGGAACTTTAGCAACTCAAGGTATGCTTTGCACTTATGTGCTGTGCGGGGAGGTCCCAATCACTGCCTTACTGTCGCACAAAGCAGAAACGAACATTCAGGAGTGAAAGAAGGCGCAAAGGAATGAACAGTACATTTAAGTAATGACAATTAGTAACATTCCATCATAAAAAGGGAAAAACATGTCGACAAATAGATTTGTTGAACATGCAGAAAAGTATCATCAACGGTATTATCTGTCGAAATAAACATCAAGATAGGATTGAAAATTTGCTATAGACAGGTCGCCCGAAGGACTTTAATAGGAGAGAAGATTGGGCAGCAATAAGAAAAGTGGAAAATAATCCACGTCTTACTACAATTGCTATTGTTGCTGAGGCTTCGAGTGCGTTTGGTAAGGGGATCAGCGCAAGCACAATACGAAGAACATTATCATGGACGAACTACAAGGAAAAGGTTCCATGTCAACAAAACTAACAGGATCAAGCGGCAAAGATTTGCTAAGGAGTACCTCAGCAAATGTTATGGACTGTTGGAAAACAGGAATTTTCTGCGACGAGTCAAAATTCAACATTTCTGGCTCAGATGGCCGAATTATAGTTTGGAGATAGCGCAATGGTGAAACTGAAGAAAGAAATATACTATATGCAGGCGACAGTAAAACATGGAGGGCGACATGTTATGGTTTGGGGCTGTATGTCAGCTGAAAGAGTAGGTGAGGTAGCTTTTATAGAAGGACACGCGAATCACCGTTAACATCTTCATATTTTATAAGATAACCCGAAGAAAAGTGTAGAAAATATGGGAATAGTAGACTGTTTTAGATTTTATCAGGACAATGACACAAAACATATGTATGGCTATGGTTGATGAACAACTGCCTTTAATTATGTAGAAAATGAAGCTAGCTACAGTGAAGCAATGAATATTATACAAATATAACAACTTGCAACAAAAGCTCCACTTAACTTAAGAAAATGGTGTTAATTCTTCTTTCCAATTGATATAGATCCCACGAACTCTTGTCTGCATCTTCAGTCAAGGAAAACCACAGGAGAAAAGAAATTCGTTGTTAAGGAAATAAGGTGGTCCGGCCCGTAGTGAACCACGTCGAGCTCTCCCTTGTGCTCAACGCCTCACAATTAAGGATCGGTGGTGTGCGGAGGTTAAGAAAAGGGAGATTGTAATCGGTTCGAGGTGACATGTAGCTCCCGCATGAGAGCTCTCATCTGTACTTCAGGAGTGGGTGCGTCCTGACTGGTTGTGAGTTAATGATGACACCTCGGATCTGGTAGACAGAAGTTCATTGTTGTCCTTCGGCTCCTACACTCGCCACCGTAAAGTCGTCGTCGGTGTGGTTGCTGAGTTAAGCGTCACTGTCAATATTGTGATGTGAAGCACGGAGGTAGTAGCACTGCGTAGTCGAATTGGATATATTTATCGTCCTCCCTATACATTACTCGTTGTGCTAACTCTCACTGGAGAGATTGTTAAATATTGCACTTTGTCTCTGTGCCTGGCGCGGAAGTATACTTCTTAGGCGGCGCCGACACGCGTCCGTCTCACGTAGAACTCAGGAGCGAAGTGTTCTTACTAGCCAAAATCTAATTTCCGCCATCACTTTGAATTACCCCCACTCTAGGTTTTTCTCGGAGTTTTCAAAATCACATGAACAAATATCAATTTTCTATTGGCTCTTAACTATCCCCACTTGAGATCAGTGTTCAGAATTTCCAGTTTCGGACATAACATTAGAGACGCTTTCTCTAACGGTCCGTTGCAAAAATTTATGTGAAGGCATGTGCTCTGCACGTCGGTCAAAATCTTATAGCCTGTTGTCAGAAGCACGCATGGGATTTTAACAATGGGTTGGTTTCCGAATGGAAGGTGCCAAAATTTCCTTGAGGGCAAAACGGACAATAGAGTAGGCTTGTTTGTTTACAGGGATTGCAAAGGGAGTTTACTGACCTTCGTAGAGTGGCCTTGTCATTGTGGCGGTTTCCGGAGTATATGCTAGCATTATGGCATATGTCTATTCTGGTATACGTTATTTATTTATATTTATAAATCTATCATTTATTTATATTTATTCGTTTGTGTCAATTTCTTTCTGATATCAGGTTATATGTCGTCTCAGTGTTCCTAGGTGACAGGGGCTGCGTCACAATGCTCTTCTGTTTTTTTTCTCAGTATTATTATGTTCTTCTGTTGTTTTTCAGTATTACTATGGTCTTATGTTTTTCCAGTATTACCAAAATCTGAAAACGAAACAAACTTAAGAACAGAATCAAATGCTGGTATTTCAAAATTCATTACGCGATGTTTATCTTTTAAAATAAATATCTTTTTCTAATTTAATTAGAAAGAAGAATTAACACCATTTTCTTAAGTTAAAGTGGAGCTTTTGTTGCAAACTGTTATATTTGTATAACTGCCTTTAAGTTGTGAATGTTTCCCATAGAGTCCTGACATCACTCTCCTTGAGATTCTATGGGATATGCTCGAAAATAACGTACGAAAACTTCCCACAAATTCTAAAACTTATGTGAGGAGGAGTCACCAAGTATTAATATTCCTACATGGCCTCCATTCTTTCTAATTTTTTTTTGTAATTACATATATTGTTTGTCTGAGTACTTTTGAATAGGAAATTTTGTATTCCTATAATTTCATTCATAAATTTTATATTTTGTGCTTCATGAAATGAGATGAAACTTTATTTTTTATTATCTGTATGTGTAACTGTACAATCTGTAATGAACAAAATGGAATAAAATAGGTTTGTTGCGAATCTTTTGTTGTTAAACATATAACAGCTATACTCGGCCGAAAAATTCTGACAGTCGCTGTAGCTTTTTGTAGTGTTTAACGCCCGCTTTTACTACATGCGGCACCCCAGGCGGTGACACTGATGATACATGAAATGAAGATGGAGCACTGGTGGAATGAGATGGTGGGGGAAACCCCTACTCCGCTTTGTTCACGTCAAATCTCACACGCGATCGCCTGGAATCAAACCCGGGCCACTTGGTGAGAGTCGAGTCGCCTAGCAACTCAGCCAAGGCGCGGCCTATACCTCGGTATCGAATTTGTGGGTGGAATATATTAGTTCTATTTACTCTACCTAATAGAAAAAGTAAAAACATTACCAAATAAATACTATTTTAACAACCAGAAAGTGTTAGCAATACGTGCATAAATGGTATCATCGGAATCCAGACCCTGTTGGTTATTTATGTATTTCTGGAAACCCATAAAACATTTGTATTAGATAAGCCAATCAGTCATTCCTCTGAGAACTTTTACTACTGCTAGAAAACTGTTAGGTAACAGGATGTACATAATATGTGCAGTGATACCGCCATATTGACAGAATGCAGGCTGACGTAAACTACTACCGATGAATGGCCTGTCACACATGTTTCTCTTGTCCACATGAACGAAGCCAACTACCGGATATACGGCTGCGTACAAGAGCGGCACAAGAACCACACTTCTGCAAGTCATTGCTACGAGATTACTACTAGCCGCTGCAATTAGCTCGGCGGTGCTACTCGGAACTGATTACGTCATCACTGTTGTGCATTATCATCCCAAGCAAGCATTGCGCAACGGGGAAAAAAATTGCAGGTTGTGTTTAATAAGCAACATTGTTGTTGTTTTAGGGGAAAATATTCAAACATTACGCTTCGACAGCCTTATGGCAAGAAATATCGGAACAAGAAATATCTGCATGTCACACAAGAACGTCTGTAATCACACACTTTATCAAATATATTAATGATATATTGTACTATTCATAGAAAAGTGATTCTCCTACTTTATCCACGCTGTTTTACTCACACCATGTCCCATTCTCTATTCGAAAAGTCTTCATTCTGAATGAGCTTCGTATACGAATGTTCAAACATTTATACGAGGGTCGGCTAATAGGTCCCTGGCCTCACAGTAAGACAGAAAAAATTACTTTATTTCTCAACATAATCTCCAGAGAGGCTAATACATTTGTCATATTGGTGATCTAATTTCATTAAAACACCCCTGTACTGCGATTTACCGTCAAAATAGCTGTTTACCGCATCAATGACCTCTTCGTTGCTGTGATATCTTCGTCCTCCGAGAAATTCTTTGAAGTTCGGGAACAATTAGTAGTCACTGCGTGCTAGATCTGACGAATAGGATGGACGTTTAAGCAATTCGAACTTAAATTCGCATATTTTTTCCATTGTAATAACTGAACGTTAGCCTAGATAGCGTAGATGGTTGCGTGTCTGCCTCACGTTCAAGAGGTCCCGAATTCGAATCTCGGTAAGGATGACTTACCTGTATTTTTGTTTTGTTTATTTTTGTTTGTAATTTTACGTCCTCCAACGTTAGAGCTTAGAGTTATCCGACATTCGTCTTTCAGGATAAGGGAAAATCCCAGAAAAACCTTCGCCAGGTAACTCACCGTGACCGAGATTCGAACTCGGGACCTCTTGAACGTGAGGCAGACTCTCTACTACCACGCTACCGAAGCGGGCAAGGGGGGGGGGGTAAATGTGAGAATCTATTCCCATTAGTCCCGGCCCCGTAGGACCAGAACCCGTGCCTCTCGGGTCTATTTACCATAGGACAGCACCTATTTTATAAACTGCCCGCCCCCGCTGCACACGGCAGACGGGACGGAAGTGGATACGCCACTTACGCGCCGGTCCTTAATGAACCAGCTACCAAAAAACCTTGGTAGGGCCGCCAGTGTCTAGCTCACCAGCTACTAGCTCTGCAGGCTAGTCCCCGGGACTTATGAGGCAACCCACAACCCCCTCCGGTCGGCCGATGGCCTGGCCAGAGGTACCCAATTGCCCGTGGGTGACGGGAACACACTGCCCCCTCGAGTCCAACCCAATCCGAACAACTCCACGAGGGAGGGGTTCGAATGTTCGGCCCGAGGTTCCTCTAGTAACGTCAGAGGTACCACGAGTGCTAGGGGTCCGCAGCGCCCGCAACTTGGCGAATCCCTCTCCCTACGGGGGGCAATGGGGGTGGGTGACTTACCTGGATAAGGTATTTTCCGGGGGTTTCCCTTAACCTGAAACACGAATGTCGGGTAACTCTAAGCTCCATGGATCCCGGACTCATTGAAGCATCATTTCACCCATTTCATTCATCGTCTGATATGACTAAATGTTGGAGGACATAAATTAAAATTAAAAAAAAAAAAAAACGATGGGCCGGGGCATTGTCCCGAAAAAAAAACCATGTTTCTTTCTTTGTCAAATGACGTCCTTTTCTTTTCACCTCATCACTCAAAAATTGCAGTAAGCTTGCGTAGTAGTCACCAGTGATACTTTTAGCCTTTTCCAAGTAATCATTAAAAATGCATCCCAGAAAACACTTGCCATAACCTTGTTAGCTGACATTGACTTCACCTTTTTTAGAGTTGGTTCACTTGGCGCAATTCACTGTGTTGACTGCTATTTACTTTCTGAAGTGTAGTGATGTGTCCAAGTTTCATTCATGGTAATAAGCCCTGTCAAAAATTCACTGGGATTTTTAAGGCAGAACTCCAAATTCTTGACAAGAATAGTTTTTCTTTGCAACTTTTGATCACGTGTCAAGAAACGTGGCACCCATCTTGCACAGACTTTGTGGAAGCCCAAAACATTACATAAAATATTACCTGCACGTTCTGTTGATATGAAACTCTGCAACCTACCTTTTAATCAATGTATATGAAGGGGCAGAGTCTTTCAATGTACTGTCCATTTCCTCCTTGATTTCTTTAGGCATTAAACCATACAAATTGAAGAGTCCAATCACTTCTTTTTCTCCCTAATCCTACATTTTCGTTGTCTCGTTTAAAATGCTGTCATTCAAAAACTAAACAAGCTATTGATACAAACTAGTCTAGAGTTAAACTATATGATGATATCCGTCAAACTGGTCCAGATTGTATGTGAGGCCCAGGACGTATCAGTCGCCCTCATATACTTTATTTTTTCTCTGACCTACCTATAGTAGGCACGAGGGCTGTTCAATAAAGAATGATCATAATTTTTTACGGTCATAATTTTTCGCACTAAAATTTAATCTTATATTCTGTTAGCTTAATGTGAAACAAACACGCCGTAGTAGTTTCATTGTTGGTACTCCTGGTTCCCGCCTGTGAGAACCGGGCAAGTTCAGACATGCCTACCGCTGCAATGAGATAACATGCAGTTAAAGTTGATGTTAGAGGAAGATCAGGACTTTCTTTCAAGCGTTATCATTTTTGATGAAACTTGGCTACACCATTTTGATGCTGAGAGCAAACAGCAAAGCTCAATGAGGACATCTCCATCACCAATCCCCAAAAAAGCAAAAGTGGTTGCTTCTGCTAGGAAAGTTATAGTCATCTCATTCTTTGATGTTCATGAAATGGTTTAACAGCATGTTATACCTGCACACACATCAGTAACTGGACAATACTACAGGGATGTCCTGAAAACATTGCAAGTCCATATCAGGCGCAAAAAAAAAAAAAAACACATTTCTGTGAAACAGGCTGGATGCAGCACCACGATAATACGCGGCCGCATATTGCCAATGTTGTTGCTGAATATCTTGCAAAAATCAACGCGAAGTGCATCCCTCACCCTCCCTATAGTCCGGACTTAGCTCCATGTGACCTTTTTCTATTACCTAACTTGAAGAAACACCTTTGTGGGAGGCATTATCCATCATCAGAGGCAGTGGTGAAGGCTGCGGAGGCGATTTTGAAGGATCTCTCAAAAATGGTTTCCAGCATGTCTTTGAAGACCGGCAGAAACCCTGGGAGAAGTGCATCGCATTCAGGGGAGACTATTTTGAGAAGGGCCATCAAAATTATGAAGATGAGTAAAGGTACGTTGTCAAAAAAAAAGTGACAATTCTTTATTGAACAGACCTCGTAAAAAGGCACTAAGTATTCCTCTTAAAAGTTCGATGTCAAGACTTGACTAATTACAAAGGAGAAGTCGGGTTGTATGCCCTTAACACTGAAACCTAAAGTTTTATTGTAATATATTCTCACTTTACAGTTTTAGTAAAATAGCCCTGTACTTCTAATAAGAGACATTAGGTTATTAACTAAATTAATTTTAGGAAGATCATCTACTGGAATTATTAAGCCCAGTAATTCAAACATTTTCCTTCCCAAAGCTTCACATTCAAAGATTATATGAAAGGATGCCAGGACTTACTTCAAAGGAAATAACGGCTGAGGTCACCCCCAAAACAGAAAATGGCCCGCGGGTGCATGTGTGCCTTGTGCTAGTGTCCCTAAACAACATAGGTAACTCTAAAACGTAAAACAAAATGTTCCTTAAATAGCAAATTTGACTTTTAAGTTCAGTAGCTTCCAAGATGTGACACGAAATTTTAACCAATCGTTCATCCAAACGGCCCTTAATAGAAAGAAGGTTCATATTTCATTATTTTATATAAATTCTCTTTGATTAAAATTCCATACCAATATTAAATATTTCTTCCTCTTCTTCCTCTTTTCATAATTTAATCCACTGGCCTGTTTGGGTCTCACTTCCATCTTATCATTGGTCTCTATGACTGTGAGTAATAGGTGTTTTTTTTTACGTGGATGGGTTACCAACGCAATTGTACTTCGTAGGAAGTAGGTACATGTGGACCAGGGGGCCCTATATTAAAATATTTACATGGCAAATAAAGTATATCTTCAATTTTATGTATTTAGTCTTGAAATATTTTATTTTGAATAACTTTTATATAATTGGTAAACCGTAATGATATCTTATTGAAAAAAGACGTACACCTCTTTATGCGACAGTGCATGACAAATGCGTTTTATAGCATTAAACATCTCCGAAATATTCTTTCTTAATGGTTTGGATTATCAAATACTTTGGAGATCCTTTGAGAGGTCTTTCAGTCGTTGTCCGTCGTCCAATAATATAGAAAACCAAACCACCCGTCCACATGCCTCCAAATAAAAGAAAACAGAATAGAATTAGAATGGAATGGAATATTTACACACAAATTTCTGGAATACTGTGTTTACACTTTTATGTATAAGAATCTGTAGACAATTCAGTAGTAGGTTTGTTTCAACGGATAAGTATTTGCTCCAAAAATACCTATTTCGGTGTCTGTCCTCCTCACTCAACATTAGGTATAACATTCTATCCCAAAAATTAGAAATACAACCAGGCTGGAACCGTAGCTCAGTCGGTAGAGCATCTGCCTGCCATTCTGTGGGGTCCCGGGTTCGATTTCCGGCGGTGAGGGTGAGGATTTTTCTCCGACCAAGATAATTCCTAATCTTCCCCAGAGTCTGGAAGTATGAATGAGAGTAGGAATGTGTACGTGGTCTAATGATTAAACCCCAACGAATACGAGTTAAGACCCTCGATATGTTCCAAAGGAGAACGGCCGCCGACATGACCATTGCAGTTAAAGGCGGGTTATAAATGGTGGGGGGGGGGGGGGAGAATCAACCAGTATCAATAAATATTTCCACTGAAAAACGACAGTCAAACAAAGGACAGTCAAATAAGCGTTTAGTAAAATCACAGAAAAAAAACAGTTTAATTCCTTAAACTTACTCTTTTTTCTTTAATTTAAAAGTGATGAGGTGCATGAAATCATGTAGGCGAGTACTTGCTGAAAAGCTATCTGTAAAAAAGGGATATTCCATTTAAAATAAAAGATATAGCCACTTCTTGTTCAATTAGATCTGAAAAAAATACGTCCATATAACACAGTTCATGTGCACTTGCTTGTACATATCTTCGTTTACCGAATTTACTTGAAGTACTGCTTCCTGAGCATGACTACTTTCGTTTGTCGAGTTTCGTGTTAATTACCACTTACTTCCAAATTTATATAGGTACTGCGGGGCCTTAAACTAACTCTGTACATATATTAGCCATTACTTCAGGTAGATAATTCGTGTAGCACTAAACGTAATCTTGAGTTACAGTAGCATGTTAAGTGAGTGACCCAATTGAAAGCGTGACGCCGAAATGCACCGTCATGATTAAATAAGCAGGCAGTTAGCGTTGCCAATCTCACACGCAAACGAAGCTGTACAGGTTTCGGAATTTGACCATATTTATACTCTCAGGGCGGTACCTTAGCAACTTTAATAGTAAGCAAATTTTTGTTTTTGAAATTAAAAAATGTCTTGTTGCGTTCGTATTGGTACGGCAATTAAGGAATAAAGTGAATGACTTACACATCAACTAGACACCCACTGATTATTTTTGTGTCCAGATAGCTTCTCTTTTTCACTTTTATTAAGTTGATTTTGCTAAATGTGCGTTTTCATCAGAGTGAGGCAATGTTAAAGCTGCGAGTGCGAATTAAGATGATAAAATATTTTACTACCAGAGTTGTCAAGTTTCAAGTGAGCCCAAAATTCATCCGCTGCAGGACAATATTTAATATCCATTAAAATGAGGAATTTACCCATTTATGCCATTCGTCGTCAATGTTTGCATGAGGTCAGTGTCTGTACTACAGATAATCCTGGGTAACTGAATTACAAAAGCTAAAAGAGGGGAACAGTTTCCCGCTCTCGGCTTGAAAGCGCCTTTTTGGGGAGCGGAAGCGACAGCAATGGGAGGAATGTATTATTAAAAACATTTCTATTCATCAGATCTAAGTAACTTTTCTGCAGAAAATTTCTACATCTGTGTAATGTTCACCAGACTGTATAAACACCTTGAATATAACAACATACTTGTCAGGGATCAGTTTGGATTCAGAAAGGGAATATCGACTAATAATGCAACTTAAAAACTTACACATGAAGTGTTGACTGCCTTAAATGTAAAAGTGGAATTTTTTGTGATCTAGCAAAGGCTTTCGATTGTATTAATCATGACATTTTTATAGCAAAATTGGAATTCTATGGACTAAAAAGTGAACATTTAAGTTGGTTTGTATCATATCTAAATGAAAGAAAACAGAGTGTTGAAGTAGCTGTCAGTGATATTGGTTATGAAAAACAAACTTCGAACTGGAAAGTAGTAACTCATGGAGTACACCAAGGTTCCGTGTTTGGGCCTTTATTATTTCTGATCTATATAAAGAACATTGCAAGTACAGTTCTTTTCGCTGATGACAGTAGTGTCCTGGTGACCAGTACACATTTAAATGAGTGTATAATTAAAATGAATTATGTTTTGAACTGTATGTCAAGCTGGACAAATTATCTGTGAATCTAGACAAAACAAAAGTGGTCAAATTTATAACCTGTCATACATAACATACTCAAATAGAAATCAGGATTAATGATATGTTATTAGAAGAAACTGACAGTATAAAATTTCTGGGCCTTCAAGTGGACAGATGTTTAGATTGGAAAGCTCACATAAATTATATCTTACCTAAACTCAGCTCTGCCTCTTATGCTATCCGAGAGCTGGT
This sequence comes from Mantis religiosa, assembly GCA_030765055.1. Classification (NCBI taxonomy): domain Eukaryota; kingdom Metazoa; phylum Arthropoda; class Insecta; order Mantodea; family Mantidae; genus Mantis; species Mantis religiosa. Next base: position 85,382,993 of record CM060958.1, read on the forward strand.
TAATGTGAGTTCTATTGACACACTTAAATTAGTGCATTATGCATACTTTAACACTATCATGGAATACAGAATATTATTTTGGGGCAAGTCAGTAGAAAGTAAAAAAATATTTCTTATGCAAAAGAAGGTTATAAGAATCATTACTAACACCCACAACAGAAGCTCCTGTAAAGATCTTTTTAGAAGACTGAAGATATTAACGCTTCCTTGCATGTATATATTCTCGATCCTAAAATTCTTTGTATGCAATCGTGCCTTATTTGCAACAAATAATGTAATTCACATAATAAACAAATGTATAATACCCATTATCCCAGGGATAAACTTTCTTGCTTCCAGAAAGGTGTGCATTATGAAACTATCAAAATATTTGGCACACTTCCTAATGTTTTTAAAGAAAAACTTGAAAATTTCAGTGCTTTTAAAAATGTTGTTAGAGAGTACCTTTGCTCAAAATCTTTTTATTCTGTAAAAGATTATCTGAATGACAAATTATCCTGATAATGCTTCTGTAGCTCTATAAGTAGTATCTAAATGTTCCAATGACAAATAATAACCAATAAATCTTTGATGCATGTAAAAAGTTTATTTTTAATGTATATGTACTTAAGAAATAACAATGAATGGTAACCATTGCAAAAAGGTTGAGACGTACTGGCATAAGCCAAGTGAAAGCTAATTTAAAAAGTGTTTGATTTTGTATCATATATAATTATCCCTGCTTTGTTTTCCATATTGTTGTGCATATTGCCTGTATACTATAATATGTACCTTATGTTAACTTTTCAAGTACATATATATGCTATTAAACTTTATACCTCTGGACATGTACAATGTTCACAGCCTTTTCTGGCTACAAGTGAACCTACTGAACGTAAATCAATCTAATCTAATCTAAAAGTAATTTATACTTTGATAATGAACCTGAATTTCTGATTTCTGTACAGCCCCATTGCTTCTAAATCCTAATACATGCTTTTATCCTGAAGAAATTTTTCATTATTAGTAGGATCAACTCACAGAGCTTTGTTTTTAAAACATATGCATATGCCTTGTCCATGTAATACAGTAATATGTACATATATCTGTGAATGATGTTTGCAGTTTTTCATGAAGGTCAGTGATGGCTACCTTGTTATTCAGAAAATGTTGGTTAATTGCTGTCGATTTTGGCAACATCCAACTTAAGAAGAGCAAAAATGACTTTAAAAATGTATCATTCAGTCTGTGATGGACTTCAACAGCTACAAATCTCTTCTGTAAACAGTTTCAGAGCTTCCCATTGTTCAACGATCGAACCATGAAATGTACAGAAAGCCACATTGTTTGAGAAGAGTGGAACATTTTGTGTGCTGCTAATTCAACATAAGTTTGGATTCCAAGTAACTGTGCCCATCTCTTTATACTTGCAGCTAAAAGCTTGTATATATTTCGAGCCAAATCCTTGGAATGCCTCAAGAGAGATGTACCAGCCTCACTTGCACATGAATAAAGTGAATGACACTATATATAAGTTTAGTAATTCCAGGAAACTGTTCTTTAAAGCGAGTCATTAGTGAATCGTTTGGCCTCATCATAAGATTACAACCAACCGAAGCAAATCTAATTACATTTTTAAAAGAAATGCCATACTCTGTTATATATTTCATCAATCTGCGAAATGTTCACTAAGGATGCACGTTTATTGGCTGTGTCATACTTATCCTTTTCAAAAATACCCCAAAATTTCCAACATTTACTAACAACTTTGCCCACCTCATTGGCGTAGATGGTAGCATGTCCGCCTCATGTTCAAGAGGTCCCAAGTTTGAATCTCAGTCAGGGTAAGTTATCTGGATAAGGTATTTTCCAGGGTTTCCCTTATCCTGCAAGACGAATAGAACTCTGAGCAGCTTGTACTATAGTTTATCTTAACAAGAAGTTCATTATCAAGAGATTTCACATTGAGTTTGTTTCATTCTTCAGTCCACAAATTTTTCATCAGAGAAAATACTTGTTCCACATGTACATTGCTCACAGGACCAGAGAACATGAATTTCACCATCTTTAATAAATTTGGTGCTGTAGATTTGCTAAACAATAGAACCCAGTTTTGGTCTGCTGGTAATTCTTAACACTACACATTCAGTGTACAATTTGCCACGGTTTGCTCTAATAATATGGTCATTATTCATTACAATATCTATAAAGCTATCAAACTTCATCTTTCATGCTCAGAACAAGAATTGCTTAAAAGGAGAAGTTCCAAAATTAGACCTCATATTTAGGTAGTTTAGACTTATCTGATAAAAATTAACTGGTTTGTTTCTAAATTTGTCCTGGTCTGATTTTCTTAAGCTCTTTAAATTAACATTAAAAAAAAACCAACGAATTTTTAATCTGCCCAAGTTTTTCTGCAAAGATTCTAAAATATTTAAGATCTATAGACTGTGATTTTCAACTTATAAATCTGTTGATGTGACAAATAATTGACTTAATAGTGGCCTGAACTACATATAAAGCCCGGGCCTTAAAGTACTTACCTACAGCACATTAAGTCATGATTAAGGTAGTTGTCTCATGTGTTTATGAGAACCCCTAGTGGCTTACCGGGAAAAACACATGTCAATTGGAGAATTTAATGTCGTACTGGCATGTTGGCCATGGTAACCCAATGGTTAAGAACAGTGGGACGGAGACCAGAAGATCTATGGTTCAAATCCCAGCTATGACTTTGAATTTTTCAATCTGACTTTAGCTTTTCATACTTTGGCCTACATACAGCCAGTGTGAAAGAAAAATTATGTGTCTGATTCAGCGGTATTGCAAGGGTTTCTCAAGCCTGAGGCACCACATTCCAAGTTCAAGCCCCGCTTTTTTTTTTCTTTCTTTAAATACTGTTTATTTTTGTTCTTCAAATTATTGATTTAAACGAAGTGGAATACTACACTCCTTTATTTCTTATTTTTGCTGTTGTTAAATTTAGTCAAGCAAATTAAACAAATGAATTCAGAGCAGTAATATGGAGGTGACCAGGTTATTGTTGTTGCTTTGTTCAAAAGCATCACTATATCATTTCCTAATATTTTCCATGTAACAGAATATTTATTGCTGCTTCTTTTTACAACTTTATCATTCATTGTTATCATTAATTAAACTCTACCTTCAGAAAGTAAGAGACATCTAAGCATTACAACTGCATTGTGCAAACAAGGATGCAAATAAACACATGAATTTCTGAGCAATATGTTTAAATGCTACTTGATAAAACCATTTGTTGAGAAGATTTTACTATATAAAACCTATATGCTTTTTTGTTTCGATTATTCAGGCATTAAAATTACCATTGTTCTTCATACATGCATGACCCTTTTATCTTAAACACAAAAATAAAAGCTGAAGTTACTTTACAAATGGAATCAAACACTGCACTATTTCACTGTAGTCAATGAAGTTATACCTACAAATAAGAGAACTTATAAAGGATCCTGCATTTGACCAAATTTTGGAGGTGAAAGAAAATGAAGCTTGGGAAGCCTTCAAGGGTATTGTTCATGGATTTTTAGGCAACAAAAGAGATGACAACTACAAGCATTTGGTGACAGTGCTCCTGCAAAAATACCGTAACCTTGGATGCAACATGTCCCTTAAGATCCATTTTCTCCATTTGCACCTAAACTCCATTTGCTCCTAGTTGTGGAGCTGTTAGTGATGAACATGGGGAGAGATTCCATCAGAACATCTCTGTTATGGAATGAAATAATGTTTGTGGATTACTGTTGGGTTTTGTATAGGGATTCTGCGGCACTCCATCACAAGAGGCAAGCTAAAAGACGACAAATTCAATAGGCCGCCACATTATTATCTTCAAACACGACTATCTACGAGGTATTTTTCCAGCAATTTAGAGCTCTTAGCATGTAATTACCACTTAAAAAAATCAAATGCACTTTTATTGTTGTTAACATGTATGTAATTAAAATGTATCCTCTTCTCTCAATCCGTTAATATGTAATACTTCCACCTAGTTTATATCATAGAAACTAGAGCTAATAAAAATATTTCATTCTCATATTTGTTTTTCTCAACCCAAAATTAGTAGGAATTGCCTCATGAAGTGCTCGAAACATTCAAAAATTATTTTTTGTTGCCCAGTGTTATTTTTGTTCGAGCACTAATAGCACATTCTTTCAGTTCATACGCACAGTAGCATATTAATGCCAGGTCAGGTGTTGCTACTTATATGCTGCTGTTTAAAATTGTCTGATTTGCATGACAGAGCATATAACAAATGGTCCAATGCAGTGTTTCATATCTTTCAGAACCAACAATTTTCAAAGTGAAAATAATATCTATATATACACTAATCCTGAAAAGTTTCCAGATAAGCCTCTGATAAAGTCCTATACAACATTCATACTGATTTCAGTAAAGAATCAATGCTAATTTGACTTAAAATTGGGGGGGGGGGGAGGATTCATATTTTAACTGATAAGAGCAGTTATTTGCATGGCTTTCAAGTAGAAATCTTAATAAAAATTCTAGTTAAAGAGGTATAATGATGCACTTTGATAGTATAACCATGAAACCAAGGTGCTTTTAACCATATATGTATTTCCTAACATTTGTATAATTGGCAGAGTGAACAGTGCTCTTGTAGCAGTTGCCTTTGTGTGGTGAAGTGAGAACACCAGTTAGTGCACTATAATAATGGCCAAACAGAATAAGGAACTAGATGTGAAGAAACGAGCTGTAATCTTACACTCAGAAAAGAAGGGTATACTATTAAATACTAAGTCCACAGTGTATGATAGTGTTCGGAGGCATGAAGAGACAGGCCATGTTCTAAAAGCCTTCAAGTGACTTCAGAACAACAGGACAAGTACATTGTATTGACATAGTTCCAAAATTCAAGTGAAGTTGAATGCAATGTGTCCTGGGCCTATGAATTATGAAATTGTACGACCTCGTCTTACTGAAGCAGGACTCTATGGTCATGTTTCTGCCAAAAAAAGCACACTTTTGCACCCTCAAAATAAGAAGAAAAGGTAAGGTACATTTGGGCCAAAGAACATGCAAAGTGGGATTAAGGGAATAGAAACGTGTTTTGTTTACTGAGGAGTTTACTTCATGTCACACTCATCAGTTTGTAAGGTGTTCCAAAGGAAAGAGATTGCTGCCCCAATATATACTGACAACTGTCAAATACGGAGGTGGAAGTGTGATGATAAGGGGTGTTTTCGCTAATTCTGTAGGAGACTTGGTGCCAATCACAGGAACATAAAAAAGAGGGGTACCACAAGATCTTGTGCAAACATCCCCTGTGGAAAGAGATTAGTAGGCAGAGGATTTGTCATGCAACAGGATAATGATCCTAAGCATTCTTCCAAGTTTTGTTGTGAATATTTAGTAAAGATGGAGTTCAGAAAGGAAAAAACCAATATCCTCTGACCCTCCCAGTCACTTGACCTCAATCCAATTGAGTTAGTTTGGGATGAGTTGGATTGAGCAATTAGGATCAGAGGAGCATGCAATGCAAATGAGCTGGAAATTTTGCAACAAGAATGGGTAACATTTTAATATTAACTAATTGTTTTGTTCATTAATATGATTGCTTCATTTGTTCTTCTATGTCCCAATGGGTAAACGTTGACCTAAAAAGATTAGACCTTTTTCATTTCAAAAAAAGAAGTAGTTTGATTAAAATAAAATAGAGTCAACTAGTATTAGAGCTAATAGGTATTCTAAAGAGAAAGTTAGAATAGGATTTGCCATAAAAAGACACATAATAACTGAAGAATGATAATTTAAAGAAATAATATTTACAGTTCACACCTTCATTACGAGAGTAGTGGAATTTTCTATGGAATATGGATATTCAATATTTCTGCACTGTTATGCCATACCAAAGTGTGTTTTATGTAGTAAATAAGGTGCCTTCTGCAATTCTTATTATTAATGGCATCTATTTTAAACACTTTAGTTATTGAGTGAGCTGTAACTATAATTATTTTCTAATTTCTGGAACTGCAATGTGACAACAGAATTTTTGCAACAACATGCTTTCTAAGAATATGTAGTATACTTATAAAGTTCTTACCAGGCAGTTTTGTCTGTGGCCCGCTGGGTTTGATTCCCATGGCCGACCTACCTGACCAATGGGTTTTTTCAACAGTTTTCCCAGGTTGCCAGGTGAATGCTGGGTAGGATAATTACATCTCCTGAATTTCCTGTCCATTTCATCTCCATTATCATTTCACATCATCTCTCATCCGGTGGTCTCTTTCAGGGTAGAAGTTTCGGCGGGTGTCTCAGCGCCTTGGGTCGGCCACCCTTTGTCTCCTCTTACCTTATCCTTCCTCATGGGGATGCTCTACTTGGGACTTAGGTACAATAAACCTTTGGTTTATTGTACCTAGTAATCCTAATCCTATATAGTCCCTTGTCATGTCACACAATATGGTAAACAGAAATGCACCTTTTACTACCATTAGATTTTATATCTCCAATCTAGAATATGGTTTCATCTACATAATACACAAAATGAGGAACTTGTTTTACACTGCTGCATTTGAATGCATTAAAAACTATTTGTTAAAAAACATGATTGTCCAGCATATTGAAGAAGAAAAATTATTCAGAATTAAATTTGGTAAATTTTATTGTAGAGTAGATTTAAACCATTTAAATAACGAAGGCTGCCAACAGCATTTGAAGTTTCAACAGAGGTCTGGTGTTTGTTAGGTTATGGTAGAAGAAATTCCAACTTATGTGCAATGGACTCCATTTTCTTCTGTAAACTTATATTCTCCTGAACCTCTGTGGTAATGCCTTGCAAGTTACACCTTTGTGCTAAATCAGTAAGAATGTCATGCTACATTATGGTTGTTTTCATTATCATAAAGTGCAATATGCACAGAATATTGATTACATGGTTTTAATCTTTATGGTAACTCAAGAGTGGGGCTTACAAACATTTTAATATCAAATCTGAAGTCATAAGCTTATTAGTTTTATATGAGTAGGTAATTTTTTGAGAGTAGTCACTCATATTCTGCTGTTGAAAACCTTTGAAACGTTTTCGACTTGTTGATCCAAGTCATCTTCAGCTGCCATTACTGCACCTACTACTAGGAAGATGACTTGGTTCAGCAATTCAACAACATTTTGGAGTTTGAAAGAAGTGTAGGGACAGTGAAGCACAAATTAGTACAAAAGTGAATCGAGAATATATTGACACATTGCTTCACTCACACTGTTTATTCAGTGTGAGTGAAGCAATGTGTCAATATATTCTCAATTCACTTTTGTACTAACATTTTGGAGGTTTTCAACAGCAGAATCTGAGTGAGTACTCTCAAAATATCACCTACTCACTTTAAATATTTTGTGGTATTTTGTCATAACCTTGTAGTAGGTTTTTAACACTTACATTTTTACATTACCGAAGGACTAGTTTCGAAAGCCATTGCAAACATTTTCAACCTCGGTCCAACTGAAAATGGATGCAACAGCTTCCAAAACTAGTCCCTCAATAATATAAAAATGTAAACGATGAAATGTTAAAACTGACTACAAATAGTTTTTTTTAATTAATTTTGATGCCACTGTTACTAAATTCCTCCAATCACTCATAATCATAACCTTAAGTTACTGAAGGAAAAACATATAGATGAATTACATAGGTATATAGCTTTCAACATCATGATGAACAGCTAAAAAGGGACTATTTGCTGCAATAGGATTATTTTTCTTCAAAATTATTTATAATGCAGGATAAGGAGTGTGGTGCAAGTGTGAGGGGTGATGGCCACCTGATATAGAAACAAAAGTATACATAGGTACACGATACATATAGTTTGAGTGGATATATTTTGACATACTTTTACTGCAATGTAATCACTGAAATACAGGTTATTTGCAATTTTAAAATTTGTGCAATAATAGTCATCCTATATAAAAAAAATAACAGGAATATATTAAAGGACCTGCTGAAGGTTTCTGCTGATTCCAGCAAGGAAAAGAGTGCCCACAGTCAGCAGCATTTCTCAATGAAAAAATATGGCTGTTGCAATAATTTGATAGTGTATACAGTATCTCCATAATGATCTTGATAAAACATGTCCAGCCAGTCTGTCATTATAAAAACTGAAGTACACTTTAGATAATAACAAAAAGTGATGTGTCTTATTTACCCACCCTTTCTAAATATGACTTTATTGCATTCCGTTATTTAGTACTTCAATCACAGACCAAGTAAGAGATCAATCACACAGTCTCATTGCTCATCTCATTCGAGCTAAAAACAGTCATTGGTGGTAGAACGGCCTCATGTGCTCAATGTCCATTCACAGAGAAATTCCACACTACTGCTTTTACAAAAACAGTAGCAGCATTCTTATCTGGAATGTTGTGCAGTTTCTAAATTTATCACACATAAGAATTCTAGTGCAGTATACCATACAGTAAAACCTTGTTATTGCAGTATTGACTTATCCTTCTTTAGTGAAAATCAAGCAATGTTAAACAGTTAGGAGAGGATAAAAAGCTTTTAGTTCTTTGTTGTAAAATATCTATTCCTAAATATTGACAGGTGTGATCATATTCTACATCTGTAGCAACTCTGTAATAGCCTGAGTTTAACAAAGCACACTAACAATAATAATTTGATCAGTACACATTAAAACATTTGGAAGAACAAAGAGAAACAAAACACAAACATATAACTTTTTTATTTTTAATCATGTTATCTTACCTTCCACTAAACTGATTTTCTTTACAAACTGTTTTAACTATCATTCACCTCAAAATATTTTTGAATGAAAGTTGAATTGCTTTTAACCTAATTGATTATCTATCCTATTTTAACAAAGAGATGTGTGTGTTAATCATTGAAATTATAAAATTGATTTTCGTGATTCAGCATTTAAAGCACAGTTCTTGTTATTGGCCAAGGATAGAGAATGTATTCTAATTTAAATTCCTAAATGATTTAAAAGACTAAAAGAATTTACTTTAAAATAAGCATTTAGGAGCCTTAAAAGAAGAAGGTTAACTTTTCATTGAAATAGCCATTAAGTAGAAAATACATTTTTTTAGTAGTGCAAAATAAGACAAAAGTCATTGTCAAGCAATATACATACACATTTTTGATTTGGAAAATGATAAATAGAAGAGAAAGCAAAACAAATACAATTGGATCTTCTTAGAATAGTATAATACGCATTTAATACTTCGACAAAATCTCTTGACATCTCTTGATAATCTTATGTAAGAAAGTTTTCCTATATATCTCTTTATGTTGTAATTGAGTTAGTCATATTTATGATAAACAATTTTGTAGAGAGAGAAACTTATGTTCATTGTAACGTTAAGAATAATTCAGTTAACTGGTTATTTTTGTCAATGTTTCCCAAATTAATTAACTTGATGATCAGTTTCACCTCTATATAACTGTATAACGTAACCTATGGCGTAACAGTGTGCTAGTATCCCAGAGCCTGCCAACCCATCTACTTGTTTTACGCCCACATATGTAAAGCAAAAGTGAGAGATCATCCAACTGATATAGAGATGAGATCTGGTCATCATCACAGCATCCCCAGCCAGAAAATTGGCTTTCTAGATCAAGGTATGCTATCTAGCATAGCTCCCCAATTTGCTCACGATTCTTGAGGTTTCTCTATTATGGCAAAACTGCATACTTTATATTATTAAATGACTTTGGAAAAAAGGTTTAAAATTTCATCTACTATGTTTATCTAATATGCTGCTATTGATCACTTTCATAGTATTTTTACTGTCCAAAGATACTTTCTTATCCAGAAATTGAAGGACTTTGGGGGAGATTACAAAAAAACAGTAATATAACTCAATTCCATGGATATCAAGGAATTTTTCACCTATTATTAGGCATAGCATGGGTCCTTTGAGATTATCATTATAATGAGTAAAGGAGATATTTCATCATAAGAGTGTTTTGGATCATTGTACGATCACTTCCTGCGGCAGGGAACAAAATTTGAAAAATATAAATGAAGAAAAAAATTTTCAAAAGGAAATGAACAATCAATTTCTAACCTATTAGTTTTTTCAATCAAGGAATTCAGTGATTCTGGAGAGGAAAGACTTAAAATAAATTGAATATGGTTATCTCTTCAACATACATAATTACTGAAGTGTCTGTATAGATAACAACCAATGTCAGTTTTGTATTTTTTGTTACATATGATCGACAAATGCCATCATGAATATATGAATAGTAAGGAAGGAAACCTATCACCAATATAAAAGAAAATGAGAAAATTGTTACAATCAATTCCAAGAATGTATTCTTCACAGTTGTTAAATATTAAGATTACAGTATTGCTTTGTGAAATCATTAATAGTAGTATGTACTACTGTATATATGTTTTGGCATTTCCCAGTTGTATATATATGATCTGAGGATGAATTATAATTTACTTAATATTCAGTCAATTTTTAAATAGGCAAAACATGGAATGGAAAGGTGTTGGTGGAATGCATGGTGGGGATAACATGAGAACGCAGAGAAAACCTGCCCAAATATTACTTTGTATACTACAAATCCCACTTAAGTCCCCTGGAACTAAACCAAGGTAGCCTTGGTTAGAGTAACTGCTTGGCCATGCCACTGCCTTCATACACTTTTGAGCTACTCAAAATATAATCAATACCGTTGTTATCTTCAATATAATTTGAAACACCTTGTATAATACAAGTGTATTATACCTTAATCTCTCAAAACAATTGAACAGTGATTAACTATTGCACTTTTCTTGTAAACTGGCGTGAGCCAGGTTGGTTTCTTTCTATCTTTAATTTTATTAAGTATCTTAGTATGAGAGGACAAGATATTTGAAATGATTTACAGAATCTGGACATGCTTTATTTGCGAACAGAAATTAAGCACCTTAATGAACTGCTCATGCTGATGGATTACTCTTCCAAAATACCCTCTCTTCATCTGTGCTGGCAAGATGCAGATCGTAATAACAATCTGTTCTAGTATTTCTTAAAAATATGACACTGCCATTTGAGTCATAGAAAGTAAATACTAATGCAGCATATATCTGTGCAACAAGTAAAAATCCCAGGATTTTAACACTGGTTTTTCACATATTTCACATGTTCAGCTTTCTTGTTGAGTAAGTCAATTTTATATATTAGAAGAAAAATGTGCTAGTCTTTCCAGAGTAAAACTAAATGACAAGAGACCCATTTTAGGCATAGTTTGCAGAGGATTCTTAACAATTTTACCAGCAAGAATTTATGTATTGTAGGTGAATTCGTCTAAGCAAAGAGCATATCAGATATAATGAAACTGACCTTTCACTCAGAAATACCATTATTGAAGAAACTAAATAGAAAGATTTTTCTGTATGCAAATTCTACATTTAAAACCACAATGCAAAAACTTTTGTCAGACTTCAATTAAAAATCCTTGTAGAAGGTCTAGTCATGCCAGCAAATTTTGTAAATGTTTACCTGAAGAGTATGAAATATTGTAGTTATTTAAATGTTTACATATGCAGCTGAACATTTGCTTGATAAAACTTTAACATGTCTTTTGTTTCTCATTATGATTCTTAAATTAGAATTGCAAAGTTCACCAATTTAGTTGGTGACATGCAACAGTTTGGTTTTATTTATACTTTTTTTATTTTTTTATTTTACAGAATAAATGAGCAATTTCTTTCAGTTTCTCAAAAAGCTAAGTAATGAAATACAGAAAACTTATTTTGAGATGATATGCCTCAGTTATTTATGAAAAGACAAATCTGCTTAACTTATAATATAAGCAGACTGATCATGGCTTTTGTAACACATGCAGAAACAAGGTTTTACTGCATAAAAACCACTGTACAATATAATTAAAATACAGATGTTTTCAAATACTTCCCAGTTATCAGTACAAGTGTTATTTGACGAGCTGTTTACATCCCAAATAACAAATTACTTACAACACCGCCACCAGTTATAGCTAAAACAAAGTAAATTATCTATACTGATTAGAGGGCAAGCATTAAAGTTTATTTTCTTTTAACAATATATTGTGTGATTGTTGGTGAAAGAAATTGTAACCGTTGTGCTGTGTATAAAAGATTATTCTTCTCCTGTTGGCTTCAAATGTCATAATGCTTTAAAACTGGCATTTTAACATCCAAATACCCTTGCACCCATTTTCGCTACTTATTAATATATGTACATAAAACCTTTCCCAATGAGGAACATATTCTCATATTTTGCTCTGTTTATGGCCTATAGAACATGTTCCCAAACTTTTCTCAACTCTATGTAGAGAAGGCAGATTGTCAAAATATCTGATACAATTTCAGTACAAATAAAAACCCTTACTTCTATGACATCAGTTCCTCAAAATTACCACTTCACTAAATCCCAATCCCATTCCCACTCATTCTCACAATAAAACTTGAATTATTCAACAACATTCAAATTCTGTACAAAGTGGAAAAAAAAAGATCCACAATTTTTTATCACAAGCAACCACATCACTTATGAAACGTGGAAGATAGTGATGAACTTTATATTATGTAATAACTGACCACAACTTTCTACAATTTTTGTTTGTACTCACATTATATACATAATGATTGATTGCTTATCTTTTGGGGTTTTTTATCTGGAACAAACTGTGCTCTCATATGAAGTGGGTGTTCAATTCATGTGAGTCCACAGCAGTACCATTCATTGCCTTCAGTGCACACATAATTCATGCTCAGTCTTGCTCATTGCAATATGTACAGTTTCATTTCAGTTCTACTCTGAGACAGCCTGTCGTGATATTCCGTCAACATCTACCTGTCAACTTTGAGCACTAAACATGTGGACAGTGATCATCTCTCAACCCAGCTCAACATCTTTGCTAACGCATTTGCGATGATCAGTAACAGCGTAACAGTTGCTGGCAGATGCTTCTGACTAAGATATGGAGCAGCATTTGTTTCAATGCACTGACCTGAAACATGAAAACAAAACTATAAGCCCTATGGTTCTTTAATACATTCTTACAGTTCTTTAACATAAATTGAGATGATGGTGTTCAGATATAGTGAAAATTAAGATGGTTCATTCTTTGTAACAAGTTTATAGTACACAGAGCTTTTAAAGTGTTCATGCGCCAATAACAAACTGTCAGTGAATTTGTTTCATTTGATTTTTCTGTTGAGCTTTAACCTAATGTCTCACTCTTTGTACATGTCAACTTAGACTTCTCTTCCTCTGAAATCTAAAAGTGTAAAGTCCTAAATACTGATTGCTTTGGTCAGACAATCAAATACTCAGTCTATATTCCAATGTGTAAGGACTATGATACAATGAAGCACAAAATTAATATAATTTTGAGTCAAACTAATACTCAATGCTCCATTTATTGCTAGTATTTACCTAGAACGCTTTTCATGAGGATCTTCATAACATCATCAGATATTGTCGACTAATGGATGCTGGTTTGCTGAACTCATTGGAGGTGATAGGTGCGTCTCTGTCGGTATCTTGATGAACTTGAAGTTTGGGTTTTCATCAAAGGCAGAGTCAAAATTAAACAATTTTCTTTCATATTTCTTTATGAAGATTTTTTCCCACGTGGTTAATGCAGGTGGACCTTGGACACTTTTTAATAAGTGAATTTCTCGTTCTATATCATGATTCTCCTTCCAAAAATGGTACACTACCGCCAAATTATCTATTTCTTTGTTCCTGATGTTCCTAAAATGCTCTTTAAGCCTAATGTTCAAGTTCCTTTTTGTTTTTCCAATGTAAAAGTTGTCACAGCCTTTGCAGTTTATCCGGTACACACCTGACTTTTTGTCTGTGGGTATCCCCTTTGTATTATGTGATATCAAAAGGTGTTGTACACTAAATTTGTTCTGTGGGGCCAAAGTAATATTGTGCTCTTTGAAGACTTTTTGGAAAAGGTATGTAGCTCAGGGATGATATGTAAATTTTCTGTATGAAGTTTCATTGCTGATTGGGGAAAGAGTTGTTACTTGTTTGCATCTTTGTTGTCTTTTGAATTTATCAATTTTCTTTTTGACCAATTCAGCACTGAATCCATTGTATTCTGCAATATGAATGATATTATTGTACTCTTTGATATATTCCATCTTGTTTAAAGGTACATTAACCAGCCTGTAAGTTAAACTGTTGATAACAGCATGCTTGTGTTGTCTTGGATTATATCCATCTGCTTTTATGAAATTTTCTGTGTGTGTTTCCTTTCTGTGTATGCCAAATTCAAGTTTATTATGTTTTCTGGTAAGTTTTAAATATAAATATATGCTGATTTCTTTTAGTCTCTCTTTGCTTTTGGCGCTGTTAACTTTTTCAATGAGGTACTATTTCTTTGCAGAATCCATTTTCTGTAGCAATGTCTATTATGGTTTTTAATTCCAGATCATAAAAATCTCTGTTAAGAAATTGTTTCAGTTATACTAAATTTAGTATCACTGTCACAAACTCTAAATCATGGGTATTACAGTGGAACCCTACTTAATCAAACTTCGCTCAACCAAAACCCTTAATGATAGACTCCCCCACTCCCAAAAGAGCCAAAAAAAATACTGTAATTTTACAGGACTGGAGTTCAAAATTGAGATTGCAATGTTGCTTGTAGCAAGCGACATATTTAATTTATCCCTCCCTCTCATTGTATAATGCTTATACTGTTAACTTCACCCTTTACCACATATTCCATTCATTATTTGCCTCCAGAACATGGTCAGTGTAATTGCTTCTTCTATAACAGGATTGCATTCTTAAAAGAATTTTGGGAGAAGAAAGGCAAAAGTTTCCACATTCAGTTCTGTGGTTTCGAGTGCAGCAATAAGTTAATTTTGTGAAGTTTCTTTTTCAAGTCTTTTGTTTTGTGACTGCAGTCTATGAAAAGAAAACTCATGGTTATAAGCTTAAGAGATCAGAAATGGTGTCAGAAGAAGATACAGAAAAACATAACTATTATTGTACTGTATGAAAGCTAACAATCTAGCCTAATATTATGCTAGTTTAACGTATGTATTAAAATAAAGTTTAAATAAAGTTTTACACAAATCAGCACCTGTAGTGTATTTCTTCTATTTATAACCAAATGACAGCTCCCATGTATTATCCAAAAAATCTTGTTAACCAAAACAGCTCTGCTCCCTTTATTTTGGATAAATGGGGTTCTACTGTACTTTCTTCTTCATATGAAGGGTAAATCTAAATCACTTCCAAGAAATATGTAAAATTTTCTTTTCATTTCAATTTTATTCACTTTAATTTCAGTATTAATATATGCTGTTCTTATGAGAAGAATAAGTAGCATGAAGTTATGAAATGCTGTTGAAATAAAGGTCTAATTTAGGATGCACTTAATTTACCATAACAGGAATTATTAGTGATTATTTTATTATGTTTTGCTACTGTTTCGTTCTAATTATGATGTGGCATAATGAGGACAGAATATAGAATAAAAAGAAGTATTTCAGAAAGTTGAGTGCCATTGTTATTAAAATTAGGCAAATGAGTCAACCTTGAAGTTTTATATGAAGACTAGTTTCTGGGAACTTCCTCCCTATCCTCAGTTCTGGATTTTCAGTTTTGGTATTTCCAAACTCTGTAAGTTATTTCACGTTAAGTTGAGTTAGGTCAATCCTAAATAGTTCCATTTAATATGTGTTAATCTTTCACACAATATATTAAGCTTAGGCTCTTTGTATTACATTTGTCACAATCTTGGCTTAATTTCTACGTCAACTTTTTATTTTATTGTATCCTTCGTTCATTGTTATTATTCTCTAATATAGAACCAAGAAGAGAACAGATGTGAACATGTCTTACCAGTGCTAGTCACATTGAAAGCCAGGGCTCCTCCAATACCAGGGCTGATGTTACGTCTGCAACTATCTGAACTGCTGGAAAAGTGAACTACACCATCCTGTGCCTCTCTATACATGAAACAAAACCTTCTCGCACCCCGAGATGAACGACTGAGAGGCGTAGTGATGAGATAGTGGGTTCCATTATCTTCCCATCTTCCATGACATGAAAACACTGGAAGAGAATGGAAATTTCATATAAGTAAAATATGTGAAATACAAGAAATTAGAATGGTTATGTTGAAATATTAATAAAATAATGACCATAGATGGCATATTCAATGGCATTTATTTTTCTGAAATACATCATATTTACTGCACACAACAGGTGAAATTATTTCATTCAGATTTGAAAATATTTAAGGTACCAGGTAAAATTTAGATAAATCAAGAATTTATTATAAGTTATTGTATTGTATAAAACTGATACAAAATTACCCTGTGTATACCTTATACTGTAATAAATCATTTATCCTATTATGTATGTGGCTCATTTTAAAAATATTATACAGATCAACTAAGTCACGGCATAAAGATAACTTTACATAACTTTTGGTAATGGAACAAAATTAGGAAAGTATTGAAACAATGTTCTAAGTGCAATGTATGAGGTTTGGCTTTAATGTAGTAATATTTTTCTTTCAGGCTATATGTAATATTTTTCTGAAGCAAAATTTGTAATATATTTTGTAATTTTGAAAGTAAATAATCTTCCCTTTATTATTAACCAAAACTGTTTACCATTTACTGCCAGGATAGATTTTTCAATCTCAAATCATATTTTTGTTAACTTTCTTCGTCTCATCTCCTTAGATATGAATTCTACAGGTTTGATGTTGTTTTTAAAAATGTTAGTAATGCTATAGAGACTATGGCATCTTTCACTGTGACTAGCAGCGAAGTGTGCAACGAATGCTGGAATTTCAGGAGAAAAAGAAGAAAAACAAGAAATTTCATGCCAAAACAATATTTTATTTGCTCTGGATATATTTTCAAAATTTATTTGCAAGCATCTACAGTGTTGTGGGCAATTTGACAGCTGCTTATATTCGAGTGACCAGGTCCGAGAGCTCATTCAATATTGTATTTATTCATTTGTTACCTTGAATACCATGCTTTGTAGGTTTCTGGATGCAATCGCGACTCTTTGATAGGTAGGAATGACTAACAGATTTTGTCTCATGAAGTCTTTGTAGAGTGATTTGATTTGATTTGATTTATTGATTCATCCATTAAAACATGTACATGTTATAGGACACATCAAATTAAAAACTAAGTACAATATTTATAATTAAGGTAGCTAACTAAATATTTACAAATTTAAAAATTCATCCACGCTGTAGAAGCTATTGGCTCTAAGGAAGTTTAATAGCAATTTCTTAAATTGATGTTATGATTCAATCTTTTTTATAGATTAAGGTAGCTTATTGTAAAGATGTAAGCCAGCATATGTGAAACTATTTTCATACATCTTTGTTTTGTGTGACTTCACAAATAAATTATGTGTGTTGTGTATATGAATTTCAGAATTTGTTTTGAATAAACTTAGGCTTGCTTTCATATGTACAAGAGTTTCATATATGTATAAACTTGGCAGTGGTAAGATACCTAATTTACTGAAGTATGGCTTACAACTAGTTGTGCTTGAGAAATCTGCTATGATTCTAATTATTTTCTTTTGGTATCTGAATACTTTTATACAGTCTTTAGAATTTCCCCCCAAAATTATACCATACGCCAACAAACTGTGTATATATGAAAAGTACACTACTCTCCGAACTTTCAAGCTTTTTTCGTCAGTGTCTCTATGTGAGTTTCCCAACTTAAATTTTCATCTACTATAAGTCCCAGAAATTTGATAGTTTTTACATAATGTATTTGGTCTTGTCCCAGCATTAATTTTGGATACAACTGACTTCCACTCATTTTATTATAGAAGCTTAGGGCTGCTGTTTTCTCCTTACTCAATATTAACATATTGGCACTAAACCATTTTGTAATATATTTTAGACTATTTTCAATATGTACATCTGCCCCTTCCTCATTCACCCCTTTGATAAAAATATTTGTATCATCTGCAAAAAGTGCAACATTTATATTGGTTCTGTTTTCTACATTATCTGCCAAATCATTAATGTACACTATAAATAAGAGGCCCAAGCACTGAACCTTGAGGGACCCCATATTTCATTATAGCGCTACTTGAAATCTGAGTTTTAAGTGTGAAGAAAAGTTTATTTTTTTGTTTTTTGTGGCGCTTTTAAATAGTATTAGTCAAAATATTTTACATAGATTGGTATTTAGTGGTGACAAATAGGAAATTCTTGTGAAGTTTTAAGTTATTAGCAAAAGTGTGTGAATTGCATACTTCTTCCATTTTAGGTTAACAGTTCATGCAGTGTGGCTCAGCTGTAGGAAAAATTAGAATGTCTGAGTGGAAAGAGGAGACAGGAATATGCTTGTAGTGTGACCAGTCTTGCAATGCAAGAAGAGTCTACATGTGACTGCAATAGAAAGAGTACTGAAGAGCAGCCTTAGTTCTTTGAGTCATTATTCTCTCTTATTTTAATGAAAATTATTATTTGGAGCTTCCCTCACTTTGAAAGTTATGCCTCGCCTTTGACTGTGACAGAAATCAAACAAGCTGAATAGCCCTTGAAAAGTGCAATTATATGAATTGTGAACTTTCTTTTTGAATGTTGTGTATGACCATAACATTTCCAAACTGTTAAACATATAGAAATCAAACCTATCACTTACTGAATAAATTGTAAATTAGGATTATGAAAACAATGCAGTATATTAATTAAAATTGTGCTTCAGTTAAAAATGAATTGAGTTAAAATCATTTTATTAATCAATTTGGTTTTCACAAAAATTTGCATGCTTATAACGGCTTCCCTTTCTTCTCCCAGCAACTTACAGCATGACTACCATTTACTGGCTTTGTTTGTAATATAGATTTATAATATCTCTTTAAATTTGAAACAAAATATACAACAAAATTTACCATTAGTGACTTGCTTTCAGCACAAGGAAAATTTAAAGGCCAGAGAAAATGCAGAAGTTACCATATAGATTAAAGAGCTGGTTATATATTTTCTCTTCCTCAGGCATTCATCATTTAGATATAGAACTGTGACACAGATTTTAACTATAGGTTATCTTATAAATGACCCTTGTAGGGAAACACCTTCAGACATTTATTGTAATATTACCAAATTTATATATTTGTAAAAGCATTCTTTATCTAATAAAGTAAGTAAATTCACTTGGAAAATTAACTCCTATATAGCTACATGTCCTGTGCCATAGGATACAAGATTAGAGTCTTGTGATGCAGTTCCCAGTAACAGAATTCACATGGGTTTAAGCTGATATATGGGACTGGTATACTCTCAACATCATGATGCACTTGAGATGACAGTGAAATATGGAGCTATGACATCATCTGTATCAGCTGATGATCCTGCACCTCATAAAGGTGTAAGGTAGGTTATAGACCAAGGGTCAAAGGGCTGTAGTGCTACAGCTTTATCTTTGATATAAATGCAGTATGAGGAATACAAATTATTTCTGAGTCCAAACCACAGACTTTGCCTTTATAAGAAAATGCCTAGTTATGAGAATAAAATTAATATTCCTTTCTAACTAAATTTAATATGTAAAAATGTACTGAATTTAATATTTAGGGTAGACCATTTAAGTTTTTAACTGCCTGTTACCATTTTATTGTCAGAACCATTTTGTTTGGGTGTTTTGTAATCAGTATTTCTTGCGGTTAGCTATCATAGAATGCTTTAGAATGGAATAATAAATGTTGATTGTGAAAATACGTTAGAAATTTGATGAAAGTTGCAGAAATTGTGCAGATCTTCATACACCCTCAGTTGTATAAGCCTAATGAATCAATACTTAAAAGACTAATAACAAAATTTGAGACAAGTTTTATTGCAGACATGAGAACTTCATTACATTCTTGTTCCAGCTGGTGTGCTGAGAACATTGCAATTGTGCATAAAAGTGTTGCTGTAAGTCAATAAAAAAAAAGGGGGGCTTTGTTTACAATGTTGGGTATTGAATTCTCACAAAGTGTCTTTATATGCATGTCAAAAAAATTTAGTTAATTCAACATTTGAAACCAATGAGCCGTTTGCAATGAAGACAGCTTTTGAATGGACTTCGGGGAGATAACATGCAGATGACAGTTTTGGAAAGAAACAAATCTTTTCTGATGAGGCACATAGTCATTTAAGTGGCTACGTTGACAAATGAAATTGCCACATCTGGGGAACAGAAACTTCCTGCATAACCCATTCAAAGGTGATGAATCTGGAAAAAATATTGTGGAGCATGTATTTTGGGCTGATGTGGTCATTGGGCCTTATTTTTTTAAGAATAGAATGAAATACCATAACAGTGAATACACAATGTTACTGGAATATTATTTAAATGTTATTATGGCCTTAATGATGTGAATATTGAGCAATCATGGTTTCAACAGGATGGCACAACCAGTTACATGTCACATAATATGATAGTCTTGTTAGGGAATAAATTTGCAGCCTGAATTCTTTCATGCAATTGTGATCAGAACTGGTCAGGTCATGTGACCTAACACTCTGCAACTTTTTCCTTTGGGAGTATTTAAAATCAGAAGTTTATAAAAATAAGAGAGGAAAGAGATATAAAATGACATTGCTCAAACTAAGGAGTGTTTTGTCTTAACATGATAACATTGGCGGGGAACATAAGTCAGATGCAATTTTTCATATTAATGGCAACATATATTACTTGTATTGTTGTTGAAATAGTTCATTTCATGAAAATAAAGTACTTCATTTAATAATAAAAAGCGGCATTCTTAATGATCACCTATTATTTTGGAATACTATTTAATATATATTTAATACATTTAGCCTAATAAATATTTTATTAATTAATTTTTTTATTGTACGTATTTTATGGATAAATAAATAAATAAATAAATAAATAAATATATATATATATATATATATATATATATATATATATATATATATTGTAGTTTATGCTTATTTTATTTCATGTAATATTTTACTGCTCTTATTGTCCTAATTCTTGTGTAAATTATTTATGTCAACTTTATATTCAACTTTATTTTCCTTTGAAAGGAAAATCCTGAGGAGAATTTATGGACCCATATGTGTACAAGGGGAATGCAGAATTAGATATAATAATGAATTATTTTCCCTGTATGGGAAGGTACCCCTGTTGCATGCGATTCCAATTAAGAGACTTAAATGGGCAGGTCATCTGATTAGGATGGAAGAACATCGAATTCCAAAGAAGGTGTTCCTAGCAGACTTTAGAGGAGGAAGGCTAGTGGGAAGAGCACCTAACAGATGGGAAGATAGTTTACAACAAGACTCAATACATATATTCAAGATCCGGAACTGGAGTGTTACAGCATGAGATCCACAAGTTTGGAGGAGAGAAACTGTGGAGGCCATGACCCACAAACGGGGCATCGCGCCATAGCATAGCATAGCATAGCATAGCATAGCATAGCATAGCATAGCACGTGTAATAATGGCAAAATGTTTGGAAGAGGAAGCCAAAAAAAAAAAAAAAAAAAAACCACACAAGGAATGGTCTAAAACCATTACTTAGGTTGGCCCCAAACAAAAGTTGTTTATAAATTTTGAAATGTCATTTAAAATTTGAAAAATGTTAAATGTAGGTGCAGTATAATATAAAAGTGATTGTGAATATAAATGAAAAATAAAAAGACATGCAGTTAGAGACAAAAAGTTGATATATAACTAATCATTGAGTGGTTACTGTAGTGACAGAATAAACTTCTGGGAGATGCTACTAGAAAACGTATTTTGGAGAGCTGTATTTTTCAATTTATTAGTTTTTTTTAGGAAGTCAATAAAAATCTTTATAATAATAATTATGAGAAACAAAAACATAGATCAGAGACCATGTCAGGAGATTAATATTTTGTGTTCGCCAACTGCAATTAAGCTAAGGAAAGGAAGTTAAAGTTCATTATTAAACTGTAGTATATTAAAAAGTGGTCACAACACAACACAACCTGTAGCAATTCATAAAATGTAATATGAAATAAAAATAATATATTACAAATGGCATCTCAACAAGGCAAGTGGTAAAATGGAAAATATATAAATTATATTACAGATCAGTGGAGCAGGAAATAGGTAAGGAGTTAGTCAGGCCCAGTACTATTTGCAAGGTGAAAATTCAATAATGCTGTTACCTGAAACAATGCTGGCAGAAGTACATTCAGAATGGAACTCCATAGTGTCTGTGGTACTGCAGCCAACAACTAAGGTTGTAAAGTCTTCTCGTTCTGCACAAGGTTCAGGGGGAAGGTTATCCAGATCACGTGATGATCTCCTCCTCAAACCACTGTACTGCATCAGCCACTCAACAGATCTTGTTCTTCTATTCCTTCTCATAACACTTCCATCTGATTGCTGATGATATGACCTGTGGATCCTTTTATTGCTAATTTTATGCATTTCATTGCTGTCATCATCACCATCTGCTGTCAAACCACTTTGAAATTTGGCAAGTTCTGTACTAAAATCAAATCCTTTGGAAAGTGCATGGCTTGGTTTAATATTTGATGCTCTGCCCTCTGGTTTATGATGCTGTGATACTTGTGATCTCTTTGGCCTTGCAGACCTCATTAGTTCATCCTCACGACTTAGTCCAGTCACACTGAATTTTCCTAGATGAGGACATTGTCTTGGTTCAGGCCTGGAAGCTGAGAAAGATTTTCCTTCATGTATACAGCAAAGAAAATTATAGGAACAACCTCAAGCATTTGCTTTAAGACTACATGTAAACAAATAATGTGCAGCAAATAAGCATCACTTTGTTAGACATCAACATTCAAAACATTCTTACATCCACCAGTTCTCCATCAAAAATCCATCTATTAACACAAACATATATGTATTATGCATAATCAAAATAAACATACATTACAAATGAAGTTACTGAACAAAGTCGTGTTAAAAATAAATACAATACAACATTTAAAAGTCCATTAAATTAGTTACAATGTCTTAAACCTTCAGTGTCAGCACTGCTTCAAAGAGTGATAAACCTGAAACAGACTGGCAGATTGAAAATAAAATGCAGTGTCAAGTTTGTTGCCTCCTGTTGAGTTTGCTAAAATAATCCTAATAAGGCAAACTGAAAGTTAAAAAGTTCAGTTTGAGGATAAGAAAATAGAAGTTAAAAACATAAGAGAAAACAGGTGTACTCATCATTTCAGATAGGCACCTGTGGCAAGTAATTAGGCAGTTTGCACATTAATGCTTAAATTTGTCATGAATATTATATTTAGGAATTCAAACTGCTATCATTATTCTTTGGCATGGGGAATTATATGTATAAATGGACATTTGGAAAAAAAGGCATGGAATTACACTTTTAATTGATATTTTTATTTCTAAGGCCAAGAATAGTTAGTTGATCATGTCCTACTAGGCAAAGGGTGTCTGGAAATTCAACCCAAGAACATCAGCGGGCAGAAAAGAGGATTAGTGCTAAGCCATAAAAGTTAACTTTGTTTTCAACAGTTCATGTTAAACTACGGAATTATCTGAGTTAATTGACGGAGATTAATCATTTCTTCATGTTAGCCATCTATAGGCTAATGTTTTGGATAGAGAGAGACAACCTTAAAAATTCAATGCCATGGCCGAAATTTGAACATGATCTCCCGGTAAGAGGGACTGGATGGAAATCAGGAGATCCGTGGTTCAAATCCCGGCCATGGCATTGAATTTTTCAGGTTGTCTCTTTCTATACGGAATTATCTATTTACTTTAGGGAAGAAATAATATAAGTATGGTTAATGCGTTACTATTAACAAGAGGGAGAGAATTATAATTACAATCAAGTTAGTGTTGCAGCATTCTGGGTGTTAATAAAGGTTTATCTAACAATTGTAAAAACATTTACGTGACAAAATCTGCTGAGCTCATACAAAACCATACAGTGTTTTTACAAATTTCATTTCACATCTTTTAGGGGAGAAAAGAGTCAACTTTTACATACTGTTATGTTTTTGTATTCACAGAAAAGTATTTTATAAGCAATTAGATGCATGAAATACAATCATTTTAAATAATGAAACTTATTTGAAGTCATAAGCATAATTACTGATATTGAAATAAATATACTTTTTTCTGTAAAGATTAGCAAGTAGTATAGTTTATGTCTCTTATAATTATTATTAATCTATTTTAAAAAATAAATGTTGAATCTGTGGAACTTTTTGCTGACACACTTGATGTCTTTGCAATAATAAATACCAATTAAGGATTACATTTCACATATGAGCAGAAACCAGTTAAGTGCACAACAAAACACAACTCTAGATCATAAACAACAAGTACTGCTGAGGGACATTTGCAGGAGTGGCTTGAGAGTAATCTAGTTTAAAAGTTTGCTCTTTTACTCTAATGCTGTTTATGGATGTGGTTCTTTCTTTCGTTTAAAATATTACAATAGATCATCAATTAACCTTCTAAATTTATTGGTGTAAGCCTGCAACTCCATATTTCAATCAACACCACTAGCAAAATGCTGTTGAGCAAATCACTTGTTTACAGATTCTTCTAAACACTCATGTTTGGTGAAATTTGCACTCTTTCTCTTTCATATTATAGAACAGCAGTTTGAGCTGTCAGCACTGTAAGTAAGCAAATTTACCTTATGCTTCCAGTGTGTAAGGACTATGATACAATGAAGCACAAAATTAATATAATTTTGAGTCGAACTAATACTCAGTGCTCCACTTATTGCTAGTATTTACCTAGAACGTGTTTTGTTAGGATCCTCCTAACATCATCAGCTCTCGACAACAGTATTTTTTGTGTTTTAAGATTTTATCTATCTCTTACAGTTTACTAGCTATACGAAAGTTATCCAAAATGAAAATGACTTGAGAGGTTATTCCTAGCTTATGATGTACATTTTATTTTTCATAAAATTGAGAAAATTGGTCCTTCTAAGACTGAAGAATTTTCTTGAAAATCTTGGGACATGTTGAAAGATGCCGGACTGAAATACCAAGTTTGGTATTTAACCAACTTCTCCTTTTTGAATTATGCTGTTTATCCACATGCGTATGCATGCACACATATACATGACATTTTAAAATGTTTTTTTGGATTAAGAAGGACTTGAAATGTGCATTTCTAATGAAATCTTGATCTTAAAGTTTTTTTTCGACGGGCCCTAAAACACTACACACACTCACTCTTAAAGTTTTGGGTGGAAGTTATACCTTCTACTATGTATGCGGTAGATAAAGAAACAATCTAGATATCGCATTCCTTATTCAGTTCTTTTTAAAAAATGTTAGAAATAAAGGTTTATAAGCATAATACTTCTGATAAGCTTTGTTATTTATAGGAAGTATGAATATTTAGGAAATTATAGACATTTTACATTATTATTACTGAGTATGTAAACTAGTTGTAGCAAGAAACAGTGTAGCTCCAATTGGTTGCTACCATAAAGAAAAAGCATCAGTTTCGTAACCTTAATCTTTGTTTTTGTTTTAATATTTCAGAAACAGTAGTTTTACTGTGGGTCTTCTAACATTAATGCCATTTTAGTAGACAGATTTTCTTAATATTCTGTAATGTAGGTCATATCGGACGATGAATGAAATGGTGCTTCTGGGGTCCACAGAGCTTAGAGTTAACCATCATTCATCTTTCAGGATAAGGGACAACCCTGGAGAAAACCTTATCCAGATAAATAACTGTGACTGCTTGAATGTGAGGGGGACTACCCCCACACAACAGAGGCGGGGCAGAGAAAGAAATGGAGAGAAGTGTAAGGGGAATAGAGGGTAGAAAGAAATAAGGTGATAAAGGGAGAATAAGAGTGGAAAAGGGAGGTAGGTAAGGGGCATGGCAGGGGAAAAGTGAGACAGTAGAGAGAGAAGAATATTTATAATGCAATAATGTGAGTAGAGGTATGGATTCTCTTAGTTGCAAATAAAGATAGAGGTCTCAATAATTTGGTACTTAATGAAGCCCAGAATCACAGTGTTATGAAGAAAATAACCATATAAAAGAATATCATTATTCACTTTAAACAATAAATTCTTGCATTATGTATTAACAAATATGTTTTTTAAAACTAAGGAGACATATAATTTTGTTTTAGAGGAGCTTGTCAGTCAGTTTTATCACACAGAGAACACTGATATTATCTGTTATTTATTTTTATTTTAATAATTTGCCACATTTAACGTGCCTTTAGAAGTAAATGACAAACATAAAATAACAAGGAGCAAGATTCACACAACAAGGAGTTGTCCAAATTTTAAGAACATGCAAATATTGGAAACAGAAGACATGCAGAAGAATTGAGAGAGATATATACAGCAAAAATATGAAATTTCTCTGTTGATGGGGAAAATCCATGATATTACGTCAGTTGAACTCCTGCAATTTAAAAAAAAAAGTAAAAACATCTTTGAAAAATTATACACCAGGAAAAGAAGTCAAACGTAGCACATTCATTAGAGGAAGTATGGCAACAGTGGAACACACACACATGATAAATGACAGTTACTGCCAATATGTTAAATATTTTTAGGTATTTTATTGTTTGAATTTTCATGACAGCAGCTTTTCCATACTTGTAGCAGTGCTGATTTTGAATTCAATCAAAATTTGATTAGATTTTTATTAATATAAACAATTAAAAATTTAGTATAGACTCCTTTAACTTTTGTATTAGGCGTTTTGACTTGAGATATAACTGTATTGCTCATTGAACTGTAGGGTTTCTTAATGCTGATTTTTATGATTTTTATAATTTTTAACAGATGTTTATTTTGCAACAACTGACGTACTCACATGAAGTTATACAAATATCACAATAAATATAATAACTGTGACAAACTTTATTTATCTGTTTGAATAATTATAAATTCTTCAGATAAACTACTCAGATATGCTCCCACTTCATACTTCCAGTCTCTTTAGGTAATAAGCAATTATTCTGATTAAAAAAGAAAAAATATCTCAATCCCAGTCAAAAATTAAACCCAGGATCTCTGGATTGAGTTCCTGTGCATTGTTGGTTAACATTTAGATTACATCCTAAGGAGAATTCTAACAAGACAAAAATAAAATATTCCAAATGAATTAGTTGTGAAAAAGCTAGAACTAGTTTAGTAGCATTTTTTGTTGCTACCATTTACAACATTTTTATAAAATAGATTTTAAGAAGTAACTCTAATTTCCCTTATTATTTGTCTACAAAGCTCTTTAGCTGTTACAGCGCAGATCACTGAAGCAAATTTCAATTACCATATGATGCAGTATGGTTATGTATGCAAAATAAAAATACATTTATGCTTTGTTTTTATTAGTATTAAATTAAAGGTACCAGAGAATATAGTAGCACCTATTTAATTCATGCATTAGGAACTAATCTAGCATAAAAATGCTCTGAATTGGAACCTATCTCACATTTATTATCAGCCATTTTTATCATTTTCATTGTATACTTCAGTATGAAGCTACTGTTTTATCATAATCACCACAAATCATGTTCATATCAACCTCTGTACAACTATCAGTAGTAATTAAAATGCTGGACTGGCATTCATAAATGCAAGTATTTGTTTTCTATTATTAACATTTTATACCTTGAAGTGCAGTAGTCTCATAATGTGAATTATGAAGTTGTACAATACTACTACTATGTGTTTCAAATGGAAAGAGTTCTGGCCTGTAGTGAATCAGATGTGTTAGCACACTCAGCATTACCATCTTGTAACCCTCACTCATTTTATATCTCCCTCTCTCTCGCATGTATAATAGTCTTCCTGGTGCTAGACGTAAGGGAACGTAAACTGAATTTTCCAAAGCTCTTTAATAATGCTGTTGTTGAAAATTGCAACATGGATATTTGCATATTATGCAAGTTTTAAATGATATAATTGTTATTAAGTTTATGAATTGCCTATTTTTCAGTTTAAAAGTATTTTTTATGTTCACAACATAATTTGAGCCCACATCATTTCAATTGGATTGTACTGGCAGTGGTAAGGGGAAAGGTGGATTACCTCCTGTCTCATTTCAATTGCAAGTTTATCCTGCTGATACACTTTTCCCTGGCTTTTAAACAGAACAACTAAATAAAACTGCTTTGAATTCTCTAGACTAAATACAGATTACAAACCATTCATAAACAACATATAATGTGATATGTCAAGTTTTACTGATGCAGCATTCTGCATGACAGCAGGAAGTGTATTGTTTGTTTTTGCTTGAATTTAACAAACACCTTGACTTATTCAAAATAATTCTTCTATCATGTCATCTAAAACATTAACATGTCAATTCGGAGTAATTACAAATATACATACATGCATGCATACATGCCAACCAATAATGATATTCATTATAATGCTTATGTCACAATGCATTTTTATATTATAATACTATAATTATAATATAATAGTATAATAGTATAATTAGTATAAATCATTTATTTATTTATTTGTATTAGGAAAACTATTTGAGCAAAAAATATGGGGTTTTTATGGTTATGTTATATACACTACTCTCTACCTTCCCCATGGATCAGTTTTGACAAAACCAGAATTTTTGTCTTAGTGCAAATACTATTTCTTAGAGATTGAATGCAATACGACAACACCACAGAACTCTGATTGGTTGCTCACCTAGCAGTGTTCAAGAACAAACATCATCCCATTTGAAACACATAATAGAGGCAATTCTACCATTGAATGAGTTGAACCAGTTATAATAATTGTTATCCATTGTGCATTTTTCATTTAAGTTACTTTTTTATAAAATAGAATGAGTATTTATATTCTTAAGCTTCAAAATTTTCATCTCAAACTCTCATTACAGGTTGCTAATTTCTGATAATTTTTAAACAATACTAAAGATGGCATGGTAAAATATTTGAGTTACAACCATTTCTCGTTTTTGCTTAAGAAAATTTGTCTTTTGTCGAACATTTTCGCATGCAAGAATTTGGGAACATCTGTGATAGTTATTAAGATAGAAGTGTATGGCCGAATTTAGTTAGCCATGTATATGTTTATTATTTAATCATTATTTAACAAAATACTCAAGTAACTTCTTATAAATAGCTTTTTAATGCATCATTAAAGAAGATATATTACTAATGTTTAATGTGATTGTTGAAAGTGCAGAGCTTTGTGTTTGTAAAAAGTAAATAAGGCAACATTACATGTGAAAATGATATGATTTCAGAATGATATTGCCATCCACTTCAAGCATGTATTTTTTAGTCATGAATTTGGAAGTAAATTCTTCAGATTATCGTGCAACTGAACCCAATTGTTAAGACAGCTATTTAGTAAAAAGCAAATGTACATATAAGGAATTCTGGCTTTAATTGGCCAGTCTACACTGACTATTTCTAATTTTTTTTAATCAGTTGCATCCCCTTACCAACAGGGGACGGAAGTTACCACTGTTTATTACTAAGCCTCACTGTCCACTTGGATATAAGTATTTTAATATTTAATAACGTGAAATAGTAATACGTCTCATTTATTTAATTGCTCTATAAATCATGTAATAATTACAAACAACTAAAAATTTGCCTGCAGATTCAGAAAGACAAACAATTTTATTACTTCTGTGGTCCAGTTTCTTTTGTATTTGTTTGGTTTTAATTTACATCCTCCAACGTTAAGTCATATTGGATGATGAATGAAATGGGTTAAATGATGCTGAAATGAATCCAGGGATCATAGAGCTTAGAGTTAGCTGACATTCGTCTTTCAAGATAAGGGAAAAGCCTGGAAAAACCTTATCCAAATAACTCACCTTGACTGAAATTTGAACTTGGGACTTAAATGTGCGGCAGACATGCTATTATCTATGCTACGTAAGTGGGCTGTGGTCCAGTGGTTAGTAAAATAATCTCTAAATTCAGAGGTGCCAAGTTTGATTCCTTGTTGGAGGGTAGCTTTTGTAAGCCTTTATATTCCCCATCTTATATAAAGTCTACAAATATGAATAATATCTGTGAAACTTTCTAAGTTTAAAATTGAAGGTGGCAAAATCCAACAATTATTTTGCTCCGTAAAAAGTGAATTTATGCCACTGTATCCTTTGTCTTTAAAATATTTTTTCTTGAATTAATAAATGACATATATTTCTTTAAATTAAAATATATTAATACTGCTATTATCTTCCTTTTCATTCTGTGTTGTGTGTTTATGTTTCTACACTTTGAATTGTATATCATTTAAGCCTTTGAAAAGGATTTCATGTACTGGAGCAGATCTGAGTATAGTTTTATATAAAACACATTACATTTCCTGATTATATTTAAATCATCAAAGAATTTGACTGATAAATTGTAATAAGCTTAAGCTGATTCTTTTAAACATACAAGATCTGGATAAATATTAATATAAGCATAAGTAACTTTTTTATTGTTAATTATTCAGGAGCAATAAAATTCGTACATTCATCTGGTTTATATTATGTATTTAAATCAACAGGTAGAGGAAACAAATAATAAACTCAGATGAACATTTCTGCTTATAATTCAATAATAAAATAATAATTATTCCTACTTTTCCTTTTATTCTTATAGCAAATTTGATATAAAGATTTCTTGTATGCATTACTCACATTTATCTACTTCTTCACCAGCTGCTTAAGATTATTTTTTTTAAATAAGCACTTTAGCAGTTCATTTTGTATTATGAAATATACTGTGTGTTCCGCTGTACCTGTGGTGAGGAACAGTGTATTCATTTGAGTAATGAAAGAAAATTGAAAAGAAGCACAGAGTAAAATGAACATATATATACCAGACGTACACTGAAAACATGGAACTTAAAACTACAGAAACAAAAGAAATGAAAGAGCCACATAAACCAACAAGAACAAACTTTCCACGCTTGCCATACTTCCCCTAATCTTCTAATGCCATGAGAAGAAAGCTGCCTGGACATAAATCCAATCCCACTTTGACATCTCCATCAACACTGTAAGCAGACAGAGCAAAAGGGATGTGACCAGAGAAACAACAGCATTAGAAGTGTTTCTATTTCTTCATACTTGCGGCGAGGAAAATTTTAAATTAGTGTTGAAAAGAAAAGCTATAAATTAGATAAGAATACATAGAGCCTATGAATTACATTAGTGCTTCATAACATAATTAAAAATTATCTATGTGCTTATTTTGAAATATATTAAACATTTCTCAGGGCAAGTCTAAATGCTTGACTACTTATCAATAATAAAGTACTGTAAATTGTATTTAAGAACTGAAAAAAATGTATATATACCAGTACAGTCAAAATAAAATGCAATGTTTGCAAATGCTCTTATTACAGAAAAATTGAAATATTTTTACTAAATACCATTTGTAAATTAGCCCTTTAATGGCACCACACTTCCACCAGCATCACTACCTTTTTGGAAACAATCCTACATTCCATTTTTTAATTTTTTTGGGAAGCCCATATTTCATACATTCATCGTTTCTGTAAAGGCAAAACTTAATTCCCTGAAGATTTCCTTAAGCTGCAGAAAAGGCAGGGTTATTGGCGTAAATAACCACAGTCTGTCATAATATGCTCGAGGTCCTTACTATATTTCATGCTGGCAAGGCATAGACTTTACCTAA
The DNA here is from genome assembly GCA_030765055.1 of Mantis religiosa. Lineage (NCBI taxonomy): Eukaryota > Metazoa > Arthropoda > Insecta > Mantodea > Mantidae > Mantis > Mantis religiosa. The sequence goes on from CM060958.1 coordinate 85,414,579, forward strand.
ATGGTTTAGAATCTGATGAATCTTGCTTTATTTTTGACTCTACTGGTATATATAATTGATCTTGCTGTTTAGTCTAGTAATTGAGCTATATATGTGTACTACTTAATAGCAAATCATGTAAAAAGCAAGGAAACTGACCTATCCTCAATTAGGATGAAAGTAGAATTTCCAGTTTTTAACGTTCATTTCAATGGGATTTAATGCAGTTAGATGAAAATAGATTCAACAGCACAACACTAGTGTTTTGGATAGAGTCAAACTGAAAAATTCAATGCCATGGTTGGACTTGAACCATGGATCTCCTGGTTTCCACCCAGTTGCTCAATGGGTTCATGATAGCTCAATGGGTTGGATGAAACCAGGAGAATCGTGGTTCAAGTCCCGGCCATGGTATTGAATTTTTCAGTTTAACTCTATCCAAAACCTTAGACAATAATATGGCTAGTGTGAAGAAATGATTAATTTCCATCAATTAACTTAAATAATACTAGTGTACTTACAACTATACAAAAATCATAAAAATCATATTCATCCGTTAGTGGATTTAATACAATTTGGAATGGACTTTCACAAATCAGGAATACATTAAAAAAACTTATTTTAGAGTTTAAGAATGGTAATCTCTTTCATAGAGAAAATTCCATAATAGAAGTAGCTTGGAACAAGTGTAAAGCAAAAATAAGTTCTACTTTTAAAAAGAAAATTTTACATTAATTTCTAAAAAATATTATCAGAGAGTGAAAGGGGAAGTCATAATGTATTCTAAGGCCATGAACAGCAAGATGAGGTGTTGTGAGGCTCACAGAAAACAGCTCACAATTTAGTACATGAGTTACTCATCTGTAGTTACAAAAGCCAAAGTTAAATTTAAAAGTATGGTGGCTAAGGTTACCTGATTACTTAACTGACTGCAGTGTGATTGGGACAGCAGAGTTAATCAATATGCCAAGGAAGACTACATAATCAGAATAGCTGAAAGCTTCATCTGCATTCTGTATAAACTTGGCTGGTATTCCATGAGGCAGTTATAAATTTTAGACAGTTATTATTTTAGATCTACAGAATCAAAAGTTCATCTACACTTAAATTAAAAATCAGCAATAAACAGGAGAGGTGGAAGCATGTAAAAGGTTTCAGTTTTTGTAAAATATTTGGGAGAAAATAAAAGTATACTAATTGAATCAATTCTAAATTTTGATGTTCACAAGATAAAGCTTCTTTTTAATGATTTATTACTCCAATGGAAAGGCATACTTACTAACTAATGTGACAAATGGCAAAGAGTTCTTATCAAAGTACGCAGGTTGGCATGCATCTTCTGGCCTTCTGGTATGTGAACCTGGAACAATTAAGGGTTTTAGTTAGTAAGATATTAATAAAATGTTTCCTAAAAGCTATCTGACTTTGCAGAACTTTTTTTTGTATTAGAAGTTTCTGAAAGTGTCAAATCAATCTGTGTGAGTAATACTGTATATTTACTTCATCATGCATTTATTTTCTCTACCCCTTATCTACTAAACTAAAGGAACTGTTAAATTTAACCCAAAATTTAGTATTCAGATTTTTCAAGAGATATAAATTTTTATTTGGAAAAAAGAAAGACAGAATAATGCAGAATGATCCATATGTATGCAAAGGTTGGTACCAGTAGTCAAGCTTTGAAGGTTTTTGGCCCACTCTTATGCTTCCCTGGATGAAAATAAATACCTATCAAGTGAATATGTAATGTATTTTAAACTACAACAAAGTATTTTTTTAAATAATACATAACAACAGCATGTAGTAATTTAAATTTCTATTATTCCTATAGTAATACAAAAGTGACATACAGTATACTCTCAATTATTCAGGATAATACAGAGGAAAAGACGCTTGAATAATCCATAAACATGAATAATTGCAGAGCACATAGTTTAAAGCTTTTAAGGTAAAACATACGTAAACAGGAAATTACTTAAAAAACTTATTTTCAAACATACATCCTTTACCAAAAGTTTATTCAATTACTGTTCATTTGTGCTGTAGGCTTGTTTACTTCTTAAAATAGTCCATGATGTTGGTGTGCTTCTTGGAGGAGTTGTCATCTTTTTGAAAGTACTTCAAATTTTTCTTTCAGCAATAATGTAATTGTACTGAAACCCCTCAGCTGCATATATGAGGGAGTGCCTTAAAGTTTTAATTATCACCCTTTAAAAATGTGATAGAGAGTTTGTGTTGATCTGTGCTTGTTAGTTCTTCTTTACGTAGTCACTATCCAGATTTATAAATTTTTCCCAACGTTTCTTGCCCTTTCGAATACCTTGATTGTAGAAGTCTGCAGAATTCGCTTTAAACCATTCTTCCACTTCATTAATGACGTCATTTGTGTTATCAGATCTTCATTTCTGGGAACAAGAAAAAGTCACTTGGTGTGAGATCGGGAAAATAAGTCGGATGCTGTAAGGTCTCAAAGCCACATTCCCTTCTTTGTCAACTGCAACTTGAGATGAATGAGCTGGTGCATTGTCAGCCAGAAGACGAACACCTTGGGAGAGCATACCACATTGTTTTTTAATCAGAGCTACTCGTAACTTGTCCGGAAGATTGCAGTAGTATCTGCCAGTGATGGTTTGACCCTTGGCAGGATAATCTGTAAGGATGACTCCACGACAGTCCCAAAAAACTGAAAATATGACCTTCCCAGATGACTTTTGCACCTTTATCATTTTTGGGAGGGGGAAATCGGCATGTTTCCATTCCATGCTCATGGTTTTTGTGTCTGGATTATACTGATAGATCCAGGATTCATCCATGGTTACCAGAGGATCAATAAATCATCTTCATCCTGTTCCAAAAGCATCAACATCTGTCTTGAAAGGTCATGCCATGTTTGCTTTTGGAAAGAGGTTAGTAAACATGGAACCCCCCGTGCAGACTCCTTAGACATGTACAGTTCATCATGAATAATTTTCCACACACTACCCTAACTAAGATGTGTCTCATTCATGATCATTTGGAGGTTGCTCGTCTGTCTTCCAGTATTATACACTCCACTTTCTTCACTGTGACAACATCGTCTGTCATTGACGGTCTACCAGTTTGAAAATTCCTTTTCAACTTCACAAGGGTGTCATATGATGGGTAATCATTTCCATAAACAGCTGTCATCTCATAACAGATTTTCCGGGCAGTTTTGCCCTTTCAATGCAGGAACCTGATCACACTACAAGCCTAAATTTTCTCCATCTTACCCTCAGTCACTTCTGGCAATCAATGCAAAATAGCAAAAGGACTCAAATCACTGAAACTACCAACATTAGGTCCCAAGGGATCAATGATGACACTAAAAACTTGTCATCACTCTAGCATAAACACTACCGGGTGATAATTAAAACTTTACGACACCCCCTCGTAAGAAGAGTATCAGCACATTGCAATGCAGTATAGTGATCAACAATGCCACAATCATTATTCCTAATTTCACACAGTCACTGTCATCTTCTTGGTTTCATTGTGAAGCAGAGGTCACAATTTTGGCATCACTCATGTAACGGAAACTGGGTTCACATGTTTTGATCTTCAGTCTTTAATTCAAGTTTTCTTAGTCAATATATCCAGAGCTGTTTAAACCCATTAACAGTTTCATTAATTATGCAGTTGCTATTTCTTCATCACTGAAACCTTGAAAATCACTTTCTTCTCTATCTGCAAGAATTTTGTTTTACGACCAAATGCTAGCATTTTCTGGAGATTCATACAAGTAGGAGTCAAATGAAAATCTTTAGTATATTTTTTTAATTTTTTTATTGAACTAAAGCGGAACACAAGTACATTATTATTTGACATAGTCTCCCTGATGTTCAAAACATTTCCTCCAGTGCATGGGAAATGCATGGATTCCTCTGAAGAAAACAAAGTTTTGGTTGTATGCACAGTCACTCGAGACCTGCCTGATGCACCTCTTTATCAGAAAAAATTTCTTTTCTCTTATCACCTCTGAGTGGTCCAAACGTATGGTAACCACTCTGTGCAAATGATTATCACAATAGTTCTTCACAGACATAAATGTGTCATTCTTTCATTTCAGAAGTGAACGGTGTGGCACTTATTTTACTATTTCTAATACTTCAGTGATGTGATCTGCTGAGCTATGACTAATGTTCAGATTAGCAACTATTTCATCCACCATCATAATAAGGGCTTTGTGCCTTTACTGCTCAGTAAATGTATGGTAAAACACTGTTCTTTTTCGGTGTATGCTGCAAGTAAGGTAGCCATTTCGAATTGGTATTGTGGCAGTATTCACCTGTCTCATAATTATGCCACCTTTTGGTCATTGCTTACATCATTGGTAACAGTACTTACAACTTGCACAAAATATCAACTTTTAATTTCACTGTTAAGATTTTCATTTGACTCCTTGTAACTACAAGATGGTAGAGCAATCTTTCGCTACCCTGTACTCATTCAGCTCTTCAACTACTGAGTGTTGAAAATGGTTCTGCTGTAACTGTTAAAGCATATCATGTTTATAATGAACATAATACGAGGGCTGTTCAATAAAGAATGATCACAATTTTTTTTGACAACGTACCTTTACTCATCCTCATAATTTTGATGGCCCTTCTCAAAATAGTTTCCCCTGAGTGCGATGCACTTGTCCCAGCGTTTCTGTCAGTCTTCAAAGACATACTGGAAACCACTTTTTGAGAGATCCTTCAAAATCGCCTCTGCAGCCTTCACCACTGCTTCTGATGATGGATAATGCCTCCTACGAAGGCGTTTCTTTAAGTTAGGGAGAAGGAAAAAGTCACATGTGGATAAATCTGGACTATAGGGAGGGTGAGGGATGCACCTCACGTTGATTTTTGCAATATATTCAGCAAAAGTATTGGCAATATGTGACCGCGGATTATCGTGGTGCAGCCTCCAGCCTACTTCATGGAAATGTAGTCTTTTGCGCCTGATATGGACTTGCAATGTTTTCAGGACATCCCTGTAGTATTGTCCAGTTACTCATGTGTGTGCAGGTACAACATGCTGATAAACCATTCCATGAATATCAAAGAATGAGATGACCTTCCCAGCAGAAGCAACCACTTTTGCTATTTTGGAGGTTGGTGATGAAGGAGGTTTCACGCTGAGCTTTGCTGTTTGCTCTCAGGATCAAAATGATGTAGCCAAGTTTCATCAGCAGTGATTACGTTTGAAAGAAACTCCGGATCTTCCTCTAACATCAACTTTAACTGCATGTTACCTCCATTGCAGTGGTAGGCGATATTGAACAAGTCTGAACTTACCTGGTTCTCACAGGCAGAAACCAGGAGAACCAACAATGAAACTAGTTCGGCGTGTTTGTTTCACATTAAGCTAACAGAATATAATAAGAATAAATTTTAGTGCGGAAAATTATGACCGAAAAAATTATGATCATTCTTTATTGAACAGCCCTCGTATAAAATAAATATTTGCATAAAAAAAGCCTGCTATGTCAACTGAGACCTCAGAGAGAGAATGGGGCAACACTGTAAAAATGGGCTACCAAAAGCTACTCATAAATGACAAATGGTTAAACTGGCAGAATATGATTCAGCAGCAAATCACATAAAAGAAGAAAAGAAACCAACCAATAACCCAGAGACAAAGTTAAAATGTCTGAAAGTTAAAAACCTTTTAGAAAATAGGATTTTCATAGGTGCCCTCTCTTAAACTTAATGTTTTTTCTAGTTGTTGCCTCACTTACCAGTTTGCACTTCGATCACATGGCCATCTCTTCGATAAAACATCATGCACATGTATCCACTTTGACTGTGAACAGAAGAATAAACACAAAAAAATGAGTTTTGTTAAGTAATGATGTGATGCTGGTGTTCTGTATAATTAGAGGGTATAATTAAAAGTGTGTAATTAGAGGCTTTTCAGGGACAGGGGTATGTATGTACAGATGCAATGAATAAAACATATGCATAGACTTTAATTAATGCTCCATTTGATTCTGTATAATAAACCATGAAATTCCAGAATTTCTGACAAATAAGAATATAAATTAATACTTAGAAACAGAAGCTAATAATAGAATTCAAGAGACCAGTTTTGAAAAAGCTTTTCATGAAATTAGTCTTTGAATTTTGTGGAGAGGTCATCAATTTTCTTAAAAACAGAAGTGAAATTTGTGGCAAATTATTATATTTTACTGTAGTAAAAATAGAAATCTTAAGTAATCTTTGTGCAAGTAATATAAATCCACTATCACTATATTTCAGTAAAAGCATATCAAATCATATCTATTTGCTTCTATACTGTGCATATTTACCTCTTTCCCTTGTACCTATTTGCTGTTAAAATGACTTCTTTGCTCTTATACTTTATATCTTTCACTAAACTATTTAATTTATTTCTAATTACTGAATTATTAAACTTTGTGCCAGAGAAAATTATCAATCACTGAATATTCATTCACAAGGAAGATGCAAGTGCAATGAACCTTAATTTTGTACTTCATTATATGATAGAAATTTTGAATCAAATAAACACAGTAAGTTACATTCTTGGTGCTGACTTATAAAATGTTTTTTAGGTTCTTCTTATATCTTCAGCTAGTCTAGAAGTCGCCAGATGCTGATCAGAAGATCTTTAAGGTGGCCAATCAGAGACAAATGGGCAAAAGTAACAAAATTGCAATTTAGGTTTTTTAATGTAATAAATTAATGTCCAATTCTCTTAAAAGATTTTTATGTGAATATTATGTTATTGGAGTAAAAGTTAGCATTTTACAACAATTTAAATAACCCCAAGTAAGGAAGCGGTTACATATTGAAACTCTTATTGATATTTCTTAAATTTTTTATCAAAGTGCTTCTTCAAAAAACTATATTTTAAGAATAAATGTATAATATGCCTATAATTAAATTATGTTTATGCAATTTTTAAGCCAGATTTTATGAATAAATTTTCAGGTGCATTTTTTCTTGATGGGATCTTTAAGACTTTTTTCAGTGTTTAAAATGATCTGTGACATAATTTTTAAGATATCAGAATGAAGATTTGGGAATAGTTTTCCCAAACTATGCTAACCAAAACTTCCATAGAGTTACTAACATGACGCAAATGTGCTACTACAACCAGCTCATCCATATTTGACACATAACATATATATTTTTTGTAAAAGCTGAAATTTACAATTAAATAAAAATTGAAGTCTTTAAATCCAATTAATTTAAAAAATTATATTTTATCCCAATAAGGAATATAAATACAAAATGTTTAAAATTTAGAAATGTTGAAGCCATAAAGAGTATTTCATATTTTTGTAAAATAACTTAAGTTTGTGTTTCAATGTGTCTGCAAACAAAATTAAATCTATATGCATAAAACTAAAAGAATACTTCCTTACAGAGATCTATACGAGGAGGTGTGCTCAAGACTCGGGCCGCATTCCGTGGCAGGGAACCAAGGCATGATGCCTTAGTCCACTATGCCACGGCGCAAGACTTGAGGTTCTTTTAAGTGTCATCAATGTAAGACATGGGACCACCGGCAATACCTTCAAAATTTGGGCCAAAAAAACTATCGCCGTGTTTGAACCCGCGACCTCGGGTTTGAACCAGAATCTAGCATGTAACCCCTATACCACGGAGGACGACAGGTGTGCAATAAGAGTGAATAAAACCAAACCTTTGTTTTTATATTAAGATATTTACCGTTGACGTTGATTTGAAAATCAGTATTAACTGATGCTTTCTAACTATTCTTTTGACCGTTAATTCTAAATTCCTGTTGTATTGTTACGCTGCGGGATCTGTACGTTTAACTTTCGTGATCATGAATTTTCAAACCGAGTGATTTCTATACGCATTTTTAACTCTCTATTCTTGTTATTCAGAAATAATCAAGTGAAATTTAAAGTTTGGATAACAGGTTTTTTTTTTATATTAATACTAAACCTGCAACTTCTAACTCAACTTAATAACTATTGTAAGTAACTTCAGTAAGTAACTTCAACTATTCATAATACATGCCATAAAGCGAGGTTTATAACTTCATTGTTGCCACCTTGGTACCTGTTTTGGTTGAAGTTGCATATGAGTAACGGAACTTTCATGAACTGTAAACTATACGAACTGAGCATATTCTCAACTAAAAGGTATATATGCAATGAGCAATTATAGCGAAGTACATCGAGGACCTAAATAGCAAAACGTAGCCGAGATTTGAGGGCTCTACGCCGCAAAGCATAACCAAGCGATGTCTTAGCAGAGTATAGCAGTTGAACTGTGAAGCATAGCCGAAACATCAGTGGAACTAAAACTCAGTGATCCCGAGGTTTTTCTTTCTTTCAGAGATTTCCTTCAGTCATTAAGGCAAATTACCTCGGTGCAACCTTGTTATTTTCTAAACTTATTGTAAATATGATAATGTTTGTCTAGCATTTTTTGAAGAAGCCCATATTCTTTGTGAATTTTCTTAGTGAATAAATCTAAATCTGAATATTAACTTAAGACTAATATGTACCTACCCCGAAATCGCTGTTGTAAATCTTTCTCAAGCGTTGTTAACAATTAGCCACACGGGATTGGAACACCTTTTTATTGTTACATTTTATACCCCGCTTTTAACTCCAATTATCATATTGGCGATATTTCCTAAAATGAAACGAACTCTAGATCCTTCGCATAAGAGGGAGATGCTATACCAACGGTGGTGGAAATTATACGTATTGTGATTTTGTGGGTTCGTGAAATTAAAAGTCTAGGTTACAAACACCAAAAATTGCACTTTATTTCCGTAGAAACACACTTCGTACACATACACAATACAACTTGCAAGGTCATCGATCACAAACAGCTGTTCACGCACGCGAGTTCAATTAACAACTGACCCACTTTGGCGAGCGGGCTCCCTTTTTTATAGATTACTCACATTCCGAAATGTTCTCCAACAATCGAGACGACTAAAACAAAGAACTAGAACTCTCGAGAAATCCGTCTCTTCCCCCCACCATTTCGGCGAGCTTTTATCTACACACTACACTGCCCGTACCTTTGAATGCCTCGCCGCGCCGCCTCGATTAACAATGGGCTCACGACACTATATTAAGCTGAGGCCTTAGACCGATTAATGTAGGGCGGATTATCTGAACCACTCGACGGGGCAGAAGTAGAAGACATTTTCCATAGAGGTGAGAGAACTGTGACTCACAACCTTCTCTAAGTATATGTATTACAGATATATTTTTAGACATAGAGCATTACCTTGCTCGGATGTGTGCGAGTGACGTAATGTAAATCAATGGTTGGAGTAAGATCTCTGCCCGCCTCGGTAGCGTAGGGCTTGCGTGTCTACCTCACGTTTAAGCGGTCCCGAGTTCGAATCTCGGTCAGGGTGAGTTACCTGGATAAGTTTTTTCCGGGGTTTTCCCTTATCCTGAAAGACGAATGTCGGGTAGCTCTAAGTTTCATGGACCCTGGACTCATTTGAGCATCATTTGACCCATTTCATTCATCGTCTGATATGACTAAATGTTGGAGGACGTAAATTAAAAACAAAAGATCTCGGATTTCACCAGCAGACTGTTGATAAAGCTTATGGGTGTCAGGTGACCAACCTGACACCCCTTTTTCTTTCAAATAAACAAGTGGACTCGACCGTAAAGCTCAACGTTACGTCATACGCCACGTGTAAAAAATATTAGTTAAGGTGAATTGACCTACAGGTGACCAGAGCTGTGATCGTCTCTTATCGGATCTTATATGGTCGATTAGAGGAGTGAAATATTAGTAAGTTGACATACAGTAAGTTACGAAACACAAATAGAGCGATTGGAAGCTGTGTGTGTCTATATATGATTTCTCGCGCCTGCCGATGTATGACACGTTGCTGTCCAGAAGATATGATTATATCTGAAAAGAGTATACCTACATACACTGGACTGGCCGCTTATGTACGATAAGCTCAGGTAAACATCTCTGTGTTGCGATTTTTTCCCGATACGTCTACTCGCTTTCCTAATTAATGGCTTCCCTCAACCCCGTCCGGAGACGTACCCGATCACGCACGGGCATAGGGAACCACTGCCCCCTCGAGACCAACCCAATCCGAAAAACTCCCAAAGGTAGGGGTTCGGATGTTCTTCCCGAGGTTCCTCTAGTAACGTCAGAGGTACCACGAGTGTTAAGGGTCCGCAGCACCCGTGTGCTAACACACGCACACGCACACACACGCGCACGCACACGCATACACACACATCCCCTCACCCAAACACACATATTTCAGTAGGATATTTGTCTAAAATGTAATATATGACAACACATCTTAAAAGTGACTTTCCTTTAGTCTTAGAATTAACATTAGGCTTACAGCTTTGTTCTGCAAACATTCCTTCTTGAAAAATAAAATTCTACTTTCTACACTTGTATGATAAATGACTACTATAACGCCGATCGTTTCCCGGTTATGCAGTTCCTACAACAAGTTCAATCCAAGACTACGTAAATTTTTTACAATAAGGAATTATTGTTTTGAATGTCAATATCCTTGAAGAACACCATAATTTATGTTAAACTGTTTCTGCTATTCAAGTAGGAGTTCTGAAGTCTTTTTTTATATGTTCGAAGGTATTTGAGAGATGGTTGTATGAATTACTTTCTTATATTAAAGAAGGCAGTGAAACATTCATACAGTGAAAGTAACTACAGAGCAATAAAGCTGAGAGGAAAGACATACCCTCAACAACGGAACCCACTGGCTAAAATTAAGCCCCGCTTTCATAGAAAATTGCACTAGGGTAGCTCAAATTACCTTCAATTTTTTATATACATAAAAGAGGCAGCGTTTATTCTCCATTTCCTTTTCCCTTGGAAGAGAGCGATGTTGCACCGTTTCAATGAGTAGTTGGTTAGCCCGCCCGGGAGCTGGATGGATGGATGGATGTTTGGAGATCGTTTACAGAGAGAGAGAGAGAAAGAGAGAGGGAGAGAGAGAGAGCGGTGCTCCCCTAACGAACTGGCGTTGTGACCGGCCTAGCAATAGAACCGGCAAAGGTACGGCAAATCACGGGACGAGCAGTGGCGTGCCATAGCATGCATCAGAGGCTCGCATACATACACAGTACGTACACAGGTTATTGCATTCCACTCAAAAATTCCATACCGGAAGTGCATCCCTTTAAGGTCCCCTGAGTGCAAACATTTACTTTATCACGTACATAGAGGTAAAGTATTGCATTCCATCCAAACATTAGGTAAAAATATTTTACTCGAAATACACGTTTTGAGCAACCCTGAATAAAATGAACAGTGTAACTCGAACGAAAACCAAACTTGTTATTTAACTTCACCATCTTCCATGGAGGGTCAAGAAAGTTCCTCAACGCCATACGCTTGGAACATATTCCCAACATTTTCTTTTACTTAAAAATATTAACCGTTTTGATTAAAATGCCATACATTTAAGATTTTTAAACGACTTGAATTTTCTGAAGTCATATTCGTGCTTAATGACATTTTATAATTGATAAACTATAAGAGACAGACAAACCACAAAATATGCAGATCTGCTAAAAGCGAATAATTTGTGTCTAATAAATTTTCTTTGAGGAGATAACCTTTTTCAAGGTATTACTTATTATCATATCTATACTTTTATTAATTAGGACTTCATTATTCTTTCTTTTTATATATCTTGGCCATGCAAGATTTTTCAAAGCAATCGTATAACCAAAAGCTCAAAATTTGACTACTATTTAGAAATAGTAGTGAAATATGAAATTCTCTTATTTCCATTGCACTGTAACGGTTATTTCATAGTTTTTTCATATATTTGGGAACTTATTCTGGATTGTTCTAGAAAATGTGATTTGTATAAGATAGAATGTAAAACTGGGTAGGCCACAGAATGACAACTTACGTAACAGTTTTCCTATTGGTTATTATAATAATGTGATTACGTAATGTTGTGACTTGGACCAATAAGATAAAGGCAATTTAGATTTTTTAAAAGAAAAATCATGTGCAGAGATTCGAGAATGCGCAAATGTTTTGGCGCCACTCTGCACGAAGTGTAAAGACGTGTTATCGGTGGTGCCGATCTGCAAGTCTGCAGAATCTTTAAGTGTAAAAATGCCGTGTTAATCATTTTATGAAAGTACATGATCCACAGTTTAACAGCCCGCCTCGGTAGCGTAGATGGTAGCGTGTCTGCCTCACGTTCAAGAGGTCCCGAGTTCAAATCTCGGTCAGGGTGAGTTACCTGGATAAGGTTTGCATGCCTGGCGCTATACCTTTGCCACCTCGCAAGTTCTCGTGCTTTCAATCATCTGCTGGGTGTTTTGATATTATTAAATAAATGGCAAAAGGTCCTGTGCATGTTACTTGAGTTGCACGAGACGTAGTTTAAGCAAAAATGTAAATAAACACTTGTTTAACAATATGTCCGTTTGGACTGTACGCGTCCATGATTCGATGAGGCGTGTCTCTTTTTCCTAATTTTTGGCTGCCAACCCCTGTCCTGAGTACAAGAATCCGCCATTTTATTTTTAGCTGACGTTGTTTGTGTACTCATATGATCCCCGTTGGGGAAGGCATCAGTCCCCTTCAGCTGCCATGGTGCGGGCGCTGAGGAACCCTACCACTTGTAGTACCTCTAACGTTACTAGAGAAACCTCGGGCCGAGTATTCGAGCCCCTCCCTGATTGGGAGTTGTGCGGATTGGGTTGGACTCGAGGGGGCAGTGGTTCCCGATACCCGTGGGAGATCGGGTACATCTCCGGACGGGGTTGAGGGAAGCCATTAATATTCCCGCGTACTAGCCAGCATAGCTAGTAGAAGGTGTGCTAGATTACCAGGCGGCTCCACCGAGTTCATATCGGTAGCCTTCCCATTTTGGTGTTGGCGCGCGTAAGTGGCGTATCCACTTCCATCCCGTCTTGAGCCCACAGGACCAGATGGGGGGGGGCGGCTTGTTAGTCTCTAGGTCTTGCCCTATGGAAAGCCCCACGGAGGCGCCGGGCGCCCTTTTGGGACAGCTTGGTAACTCCCTGGTCGAAGGAGGCCCGGATCCTTGGTCCTACGGGTCCAGGACTAATAGGAGTAGAACCTCTGACATTAACGTGCTCATATGATAGGTTAATTTTGTCCGAGGCGTTTACTGAATTACTTTGCCATGTATACTCTAATTAAAAGTTTATAAAATTGCCTAGTAACCGAAATTCGCTCTAAGTAAAGCAGTCGTATGTTTTTGAGATGTAGTTCTGCGAGCAAGTACGTTTTGTTCCTTAAACCACTATTCCTCTGAATTTTGCGCATTCTTCTTTCGAAGAACATCAAGCAATACAGTTAAGTAAGCGCAAAACTGGACTAAGGCTTACATGACGTTTGTTGGGCGGCCTACCTTGTAAACGAATAAGGAGCGGCTGACTCACCTGGTATAACAGAACTCGGAAATAGAAAATACTTGACTTCATTTCATAGTTTCAAACCAAATTACCATTCTTACTTGGTAGTGCAGTAATTGTTTTGTTACAACATATGAAATTCATTAAAACGTGTTTTGAACTGAGGGGAACAAATATTATTCAGGAATTACTGACGCTTTTATTGAACAAGTTCGTTAATGTGTCAGTGATAACGACTTTATAAATTTATTTCACGTCTATTTACACCATGTGTAAGCAAACCCATATAATACAGCACATAAACGTTTTAAAATCGGGCGAGTTTTAAAAAAGTAGGAAACCAATGAAATAAAAACTTCAGCTGTAGTATCAACTGCTTTCTCTGCATATTACAAGTTAATTTGGGTGCTGAAACTTTTAAAAGGGATCACACTAGGTCATAGGATATAATTCAAACATTTAAAAAAGTGAGGGGATACGGTGTCTTTCAATTTGCCTAAATCATATCGTATATCAATTGTTTGGCTGAATTAATATTGTGGGAATTTTTAAAACTTCACTGGAAAGAGGTGCCTCCATGTCATGGGGAATAAAATGAGGATGTTAAAAGAATTAAACTCTGTACTTAAATGGGTATTTTATGCTAATTATCCTCCGATTTTGCGGAGCATTGCGCTAATGAATTTGAAGGTTTGGGTATGGTGTTAGACAAGAAATATTCTAGCTAAGTTTTAACAGAAAATAAATCAAACGAAATCGATGCCAGTTTAGAGTGATCATCTCGAAAATTGTAAACAAACTAGCCCAACAAATGAATATGAACACAGTCAATATTGGGCCTCAGAAAAACCTGTACTATTGCGTGAAAAGTCTTCTGATCTGATTGGAGTGTGATGTGTGGACAGTGCTAGAAGAATAATAGAACCAATTTTAATTGATGGAAATTAATAATTTATTCTCACTAGCCGCATATAGGCTTAAGTTTTAGATAGATAAAGTCAACCTGAAAAATTCAATGTCATGGGCGACTGGAGGGAAAGCAGGAGATCCGTGGTTCAAATCCCGTCCATGGCATCGAATTTTTCAGGTTGACTTTATCTAGAACCCACTTTGTTTAATGAAACAATGAGAGATATACTGTTTGTGAGGTACGGATTTTGATGCGCCTCTGCTGCCACTATTTCTCCAACGACTCTCGGTTATCTCTGAAATTGAAGAGAGTCCACGAATGGGGCTACCTTATTCATTATAGGAAGAGGTCCGTGTGTACCTTTGAACGACTAATTTAAAAAAAAGGATAGATCAGATAAATACAATGTTTTATGCGTTACACACGAATTTCGTTCTTCTTGTTTTTTGGAATTTACGTCCTCCAACATTTAGTCATATCGGTCGATGAATGAAATGGGTGAAATGATGCTCAATGCGTCCGGGGTCCATGGAGCTTAGAGTTACCCGACATTCGTCTTTCAGGATAAGGGAAAACCCCGGAAAACCTTATCCAGGTAACTCACCCTGACCGAGATTCGAACTCGGGACCTCTTGAACGTGAGGCAGACACGCTACCATCTACGCTACCGAGGCGGGCACGAATTTCGTTTACGGATTCTACTCAAAATGTTGAACAATCCTCTCCCCCAAAGGGAAGAACTTACGTTATGTTTTGTTTTAAAAATGACTAAGTATTTTAATTAAAATATCACATACTTATTCAATACAATATTAAAACAACCTTTATGTCTTAATTTTCTGTGAATAGCCACCGACGTTTTCTTAATTTGTACTTTTATGCCCGGAAAACTGATACAGATAAAAGACTTGCGATACAAGCTGCTAATTATGTCTTTTCAATCCAACATACAATCACAAAGGACGTACTGTTTATTATAAAATAATTTCTAAGCAAATGTTTCGTCTCTGTTAAGCTAAATTGGACGGAATATCTACCTGGTTACACGAATAACGAGATATATAACGCACGTACGAGTGAGGAAGTAACGCAGCGGGTTAATTCGTGGAACACGTGCTAAATTCCACTTTTCTTCCGAACCATTCAGTGGTGTTAGTGCATTATTCGACACCATTGATGAATTACAGATAATTACCCGAAACTCTCGTCGGCTCAAATCCATTATTTAATTGCACTACTAACTCCAGCGGACTGTAGTCACCATGGAAGCCACAAAGGTTTTAATACAATACCTACAGTAATGGGAACATTTTATCCGAACTCTGGGACGGAGGAAATACTGTACATAGATACATACAATCCACTGCTATTTCGGTGATTGGAGGTCAGTTGTTTTGTTTATGTCAGAGAGCAAAAAGTAGCAGCAGTAGGCAATGCTCCTGAACTGAAGCTTTAGGAAACAGCAACCAGAATATCTGAAAACGAATGAACGAATAATTTACTTCTATATACCACGTACAACCAGAAGTTTCATATCGAAAATAAATTAACAAATAAAAGGGTTTAGAAAAACGTCCTCGGGGCGCCTATGAGTAGCATAAAAATGTCCGCTGAATATTGTACCTAGTTGGAATTTAGGTACAGTAGTTTTTAAAGATGTGACACAAATATTTACGAGAAATTGCCCCACCAAAACTTATTTTTTACATGGAACATATTTAAAAATTTTGAATTTCATCAAAAGTGGCTGTATTGTTCTTGATTAAAATATAATGTCTGAAACATTTACATATATTGCATTTTCGGGTATTAGTATGTTAAATGTTATACACTTTTATACTTGTAAACTATTACAGAAAGAAAACGCAATAAAAACTCGGATCCCTTTAAGACATAAACTTTATTTTGAACCACTTTTTCTGCGCCATCAATCATTTCCGAGATATCCGTTGTTATTGGTTTGGAACTATTATTATTTGCTTCTCACCATGTCATGGAAAGAGAGTGAATTTCTAGGCCAATATAGAGCTACTCAGTTTTTAAACGTGACTAGTGATACCAAATATGCGGCATAATAAATAGAAGCCTAAAAACTTAAACCAGAAAAGAAACACGGATGAAATTTTTTAAAGGAATGGCTGTGCCTGCTTTCCTTTTTGGTTCTGAAACATGGACATTAACAAAAGCAGACAAAAACAAGATACAGGCTGCCGAAATGAGATTTTTAAGAGCAGTAAAGGGACGTACTCTTTTAGATAAAACCCCAAATGAAAAAATAAGAGAAGATTTAGAAATAAGTTCTTTAGAAGAAAAAATAATAAATTATAGAAATGAATGGAGAGAGCATATTGAGAGAATGCCGAGAGATACGATCCCAAGAAGAGTTATAAACTATAAACCTAGAGGAAAGAGACATCCTGGAAGACCACGAAAACGATGGTCAGACATGCTTTAAGCCGGAACAGGCAGAATTGCCTATCCCTTGGAGTGAAGAAGAAGAAGACTAGTGATACCAAAATTAAGGGATGCAATAGGTAAACCATCGTAATGGATTTCAAAGAAATTATGTATCTTTGTCACAACACGTGCAGGCAGGTGCATTGGGGTTGAATAGTTGTTTTAACAAAAGAAACGTAAGAAACAGTGTTCTTAGCAGAGTTCTAAAGAGATAACACTTGACTCCGTTTGAATAGGTATTCTTCGGACCCCTTAATAATGGCCTGACCGAAGACTAATAATCACAATGGACAAAATAGCCACAAAGGAGTTTTGGATGAATAAAGAGGGTTTTCGAGAGGAGAAAGTGACACACATACAAGCAGCTGTGCCCAGGAAGGACACATAGTCCGCGGCTGGCAGCCGGTTAAGGCAGTCTTCTGTTTCTATCTTGGTTGAGGGCAGAACAGAAGCGATGAGAAAAGATACCTGTCGGTTCATACGTAACGACTTAAGTATTATCGCGTACTAAATATTCTACATACCCTCACTATAAACAGTGAAATATTGATAACCGTGTTCGGCAACTTCGAGTTTGATGTGATGATAAAATGAAGCAGTCATTAAATCAGTTTGAAACGGGCATTCCAGTGTCATTAGAACTATCTTTTACTCATACATATCCACGCATACCCTGAGAGTAACTCATTGCTCATACCCTGCGCTACCCATCCATTTATTTCCGCTTCACTAGGCATCGGAGACAAGTTGATGTTTTTTGCACTTTGACTGACAAATAGTTACGTGCGCACAGGATTTGATTTTAAATTTATTTTAATTTTCATATTGCATACATACATGTAGACAACTTAAATTTAGAGTCACACACACTCAGAAATTCCATTAATGACACCTATAAAGATTAGTAGAGTAATAGAAGGTGATTGCTGAAGTGCCACGTAAGGTTCACTTTAACAGGAATGTTTTTACAAATGGAAAATATTGACAGAAATTTTTCATCACCGTTTTGTGTCTCATCTTTCTTGTCCCGAATTATACTTCAACAATAGTAGTCTAACTTATCTGCTTACATTTTCATATTAATTTTCTGTCACTTTCTTGAAATATATGCAGACTTAACTCTATTCATCTGTCATGCATGCTTCAAAACTCTGGTCTTGCTGAAATTGTCAAATCTGAGGACCCATAAATAGCAGGTGATAGATAAGGGAATTTGTCAGCAAGATATTGTCACCTAATTATAAGAAGGCACGGCCAGCTAGCAGCAGGGTAGGGCCAGACGGGAAGCATTTAGTCCACGCCTACCCATTTGTTTCGTGTCGCTAATTGAAGGGATCGCAGGCCACTGTGCCGTCTCTTTCCCTCCCCCTGAGTTCTGGAACATCCAGGATATTTCATCTAACCCGGAACCTTCTAGATTGGCCAGCTGGTCCTATATAAGCGACGCGCCGGGCTGGAGGAGAGTTCAGTTCTTGGCGAGCAGACGTAGGAGCGCCGTGCTAGTGTACGGACGAGAAGACTGTGCGTGTATCAGAGGAGTTGTACGTAATTGTGAGTTAGAGTGGACCTGTGACAGACGAACTATGAATTGTAATTGTGTGCGCTAAGTAATTCTATGTAATCGGCAAGTGTTTCAACTGTAATTCGGTGGAAATAAAGAACATTTTGAGTTTGTGCAATTGGACTTTTAATTTCACGAACCCACAAAGTCACAATATGTAATTCCTCTGCCTATTCGATCCATGGCTTTTAAAATTCTATATATACACCAAATGTTATGTGGGTGGGTAGAAGAAGTATATTTTCACGAGCAACATATTTTACCGCCGCATATTTTTTCATCAACTTTTCAATTTCGTTTAGGTATTTCTTTTTTACGTAGTGAGATCTTCCGTCTCCACTAGCCCACTCACTAAGAGAACACCTTGCTTAACCTTACTGCATCGTCAATAACAAAGCATTTATTTCGATATCGACTCACGCCTTCCAAATATGCTAATTGTACTTAGTTAATTTAAGCATAGTTGCTACTTCATAAAGTTTTCACTGGTATTTGGCGGGATTGCTGGTGTTCTCGTCCTTCCTGAGAGCGTTTCGTCTTCCCGGAACCACCGACACAGCCTAGCCAATGGCAGGATTAGTGTTATATTGGAGTCGTTAAGGACAAAGTTAGTCGATCCATAAGTAAGGAGCAATTTACTACATTTCATACATCTAGATTTATTTTCTGCGCTCTAGTAAATGACTCACAACGTCAATGCTCCAAAACGTTCCTAAGCATCACTGGGAAGTAATATAAACGTAGTAGCCTAACAGTGAAAACTATAGAAAGTACCAGTTTCGAACATTTGGATTGTTCCGGCGAGTCGCATGACCAATACCTTGAGGGCAGTCTCCAAGTTTATTCGACAGCATGCACGTCACTGATCAAATGTGAGAGCGTGGATTTGTTTTACGGTGATTGCTAATGTATTTATCTGCCAAAAAGGGTTTGAGGTTGAAAATGATTTACCTATATAGTAGTTCTGTTTCAAAACGGAGTAGCACAAAGAAGTTTATGCAAGCAAATGTTTCCGTATCACCATCATTTCTCATTTGTTTTCGTTTTATTAAATATTGAGTTCTAACATATGTATGACTGACACATAAAGCAGTTGCTGCAATAACATGATGGTTGTCCACCTCCTTGTGGAGGTTAATGTGTCTACGGCACATTTAAGAGGTCCCAAGTTCAAATCTCTATCTCTCTCTCTCTCTCTTTTTTTTTTTTTTGTAATTTACGTCTTCCAACGTTGTCACATCGGACGATGAATGGAATGGGTGAAATGATGCTCAAATGAGCCCAGGGTCCATAGAGCTTAGAGTTACCCGACATTCGTCTTTCAGAATAAGGGAAAACCCCGGCAAAAACCTTATCCAGGTAACCCACCCTGACAGAGATTCGAACTCGTGACCTCCTGAACGTGAGGCAGACACGCTACCACCACACTACCGAGGCGGGCAATCTCCGTTTCGGCGAGTTACCCGGATAAGGAGATTTCAACGGCTTTCCCTTACCCAGAAAGTATGAATGCTCGGTAACTCTAAGCTTTATGGATAACGGGCTCATCTGAGCATAGTTTCATTCGCCAACCGACGTGGCCCACCAGGTTAAAGGGTATAAAATAGGCACATGATGACTGCCTCCGTGCTGGATTGGTCAGCGTTTTAGTTTCTCCAGAGCTCCCTAGTCCAATTCTCAGCAGGAATTTCTTTCCCTAATAGAATTATTCTTTTCCTTCCACAAGGTGTAGACATAGAATGTGAATGTTTTTCCTGAGAAAAGTATTAGGGTCAATGTTAAGTCCTATCGCTCAGAGAGTTACTAATACCAATATTTCTCAAGTCAAAGCCTCATGAATGTTAAGGGTAGTACTGTCCAACCAATACAAAAAGACAAGGCAGAATGTGCAACGTAACCACTTTTGCTGTCCGCATGATGTTTATACTCATCGTACAGTTAGGGATGCTAGGTTCAACTAAAATGAGGCCACGCCGTGGCTCAGTGGTTAGACCGCTTGGCTCTCACCAAGGCGGCCCGGGTTCGATCCCAGGCGACCGCAAAGTGAGATTTGTGGTGGACAACACGGCGTTGGGGCGGGTTTTCTCCGGGACCTCCGGTTTCCCCCGCCATCTCATTCCACCGGTGCTGCATCTTCATCTCATGTATCATCAGTGTCACCGCCTGCGGTGCCGTATGTAGTAAAAGCGCGTGTTAAACACTGCACATTTCAACTAAAATGCACGTGTTGTCACGTGATTCACCTTGGATAATACCTATCGCTGCATTTACTGAAACGAGCATTAGATCTGGCAGCATGAGTGACTCATATGCACTCTCATACACCGATTCCGCAATAAACAGATCCTCTATAAACAGTTCAAACCCCTCTCTGTCTTCAGGCCTCGCTTGCCTTCTTGTGGTGGGTAGACAGTATTCTAGCGTTAGCTGTAAACAAGTGTTCTTTTCCTACAGAATTAAAAGTGGGCAAGACGACGATGAAAGAGAGACTCGAACCCAAGACCCTCAAGGAGGAGCATTTAAGCTCCGGCTCGGTGGAGGTTAAACGTCAAAAATGCATGACGCAATTTATGGCTGGCCCCCAACCGAATCAGTTGGGTACGCCACTCCCACCAGCTGTTCTACCCCCTCCCCCACCACTCTACCCCTGGTGGA
This sequence comes from Mantis religiosa, assembly GCA_030765055.1. Classification (NCBI taxonomy): domain Eukaryota; kingdom Metazoa; phylum Arthropoda; class Insecta; order Mantodea; family Mantidae; genus Mantis; species Mantis religiosa. Next base: position 85,435,531 of record CM060958.1, read on the forward strand.
TGGATCGATGGGGAGGGAAGCCATCGCAGTCTTTAACTTTCCTTCGGATCCCGTCTGGTTATCGTTTTCCATTAAGTCTTTTCACACGTCTCAACTTGGAGCGTGAAAAAGGCTCCAGACTTTGGCTTGTTACAGTTTTGCATAGCGGAAGAACAAAGTATCCGATGGCCGAAATTCACTTTTCATGTATTCCCAGCGAGGCGAATCGCTGCAAATTTGGAAAACGCTCATAAAAGAGCGCATGAAAGGTTGAGGTTATGTTTTCGGCGAACGTGAAAGGAAGATAACATTTCAGATTTTCCTCTAAATACGTCAATAAAGGTTGAAAGCGTTCCCCGGCTCACAATAGAGCAATAATCATGCGGGGTTGAGTTGCTTCAGCCTTTGTCGATGTGCCCTTTACAGTACTTTTTGTCTAACTGCGGGAGGATTCAGAAAACGTTACATGCATTCAGCACCACTTAAACGGATTTCCGTGGCGATACACACAAAGCGACAGTACTATTCAAACATAAACATAATACCACAAAGGTTGTAAAGAAAGTACTACGATATATGAATGCGAGTAAGCTTATTTACATGATAATAACTGTTACATTCATTCCGTATAATCGCTCACTCTATCTTTTGACAATTGTTGAAAGCTGTTGCACGTCGTAACCGAGGGCTTTTCGGCGGCTCATGAGGATGTGTTCCTCGGAAGACAGGTCACATAAGGGAGACTTTCCATTCCCAGATCTACCAAGACAACTTGTTGTACATTATGATGACTTCCATTACTTTATCTTCTTCGTAATGGTTACAATTTCACAATTTTACCGGAAATACAACCCTCAAAACTTATATGTGCGCCCGATATAAACCGAATGTACTGTTTGTGCTAAGTGTCTTTCAAGTATGCGACACGATAAATTTAAAGGAACTCCTCACCTAAACCAATCTTTATACAGGCATCTTTTGTTACTTCTGATTTTCTCAAAAATGGCACAGAGTTTGTTTAAGATACCATACGTTTATGATATTTATCTAAATCTTGAATTTTTTGTAGATAATCTGAGTAGTCCCCCTCAATCCCAATGTCTTCTGTATGACTTTTAAGAGATAGACATATTATGCCCAATGACCGAGCGGGAGGCTTAGGTGATTTCGTCTGTGCCCCATTCGGGAGGTTTGAGCTCGATTCCCTATTTGACCCATAGGTTTCTTCGGAGGTTTTCCCGAAAAAAAAGGCCATGTAAATGCGCCATTTCATCTCCATTATCATTTCATATCATCTCTCATGTGGTGATCTCTTTCAATGTAGAAAGTGTTGACGGGAGTTTCGGCGCTGCATGGCATGCTGCTGTTAAACACTTCCTCCTCCAATAGGACAGTCTCCGACTGGCCTAGTGGGCCGTTTCAGGACCATGGAGGAAGGGATGCCGGTTGTACTGGCCAGTCGGGAAGTTTCCAACTGTCGTGACTCCCAGAACGCCTGCCCTCTGTCTCCTCTCGCCTCATCCTTCCTCCCAGGGATGCCCCACTTGGTGCATAGGCATAATAGATCAAGACTGGTCGCAGTGTCGAATCCCCTCCCTAGGAATTTGTATTATCCTATGTCTATTATTAATAGTCTGTCAGTATTTTAATACATAGGTATGCCACTTAAAATACAGATAACTAATTTAATTAAAAAATACAAAATAAAGAATTTTAATCATGTGAATGTAAAACACGATGGGATGACTTTACACAAAGTTGCATCCTTAAAGGAAACGACGTATGATTATAATTCAACATTTTATTTTCGAACCATCTTCTCTTCTATAGCTGTCTTTTTTTCAACTCCTCAACCCAACACAGTCATACATACACACATTTGCCCGCCTCGATAGCGTAGATGGTAGCGTGTCCGCCTCACGTTCAAGAGGTCCCGAGTTCGAATCTCGGTTAGGTTGAGTTAACTGGATAAGGTTTTTTCCGGGGTTTTCCCTTCACCTGATAGACGAATGTCAGGTAACTCTTAAGTTCCATGGACACCGGATTCAATTGAGCATCATTTCAAGCATTGCATTCATCGTCCGATAAGACAATGTTGGAGGACGTAAATTAAAAAAAAAAAGTACATACATTTACGCGGGGATAACTTTACTTACTCTACCATGCCCCTATGTCAGAGGAAGTTCTGTATTTCACTCAAAAGTTCAAATAAAAATTTGACTGAAAGTATCCATTTGAGAGCTCTGAACCTATGAAAAGCTTTTTAAAAGAAAACGTAAAACGAGAAGCCAAATGGACTAAAAACGTTTCATTTAACCAAGCATCTCTACCCCAGCTTGGCTTTTATGTACATAATGGATCACTACTTATGAATTTTTTTAAATGACTAACAATTTTGATTAAATACCATATTTTGAAGATACTGATAAGAAGATGTATATTATTGTATTTATATCAACTGTCTGTAAATAACCTGCTAGTATTTTCTATTTGTATTGACTTATTTTTATAACTGTGATATAACAGACAAAAATAATGTGGACCTAATTGAACCACAACCAACCCTTTTTGCAGCTTTAGTTGTTTGTTGTTGGTACAAATGTTCAACATTACAAACACTTCAGGAATGTATTTCATTTCTTTTGATTTCCATCAGGCAACGAAAAGGTATTAAAAATATTAAGTTCTACATCGATATAGGTAACTTCTTTTAAACATTTCACTATCATACTTGAGTCTTGTATGATTCTATGTAGGTACAACAAAATGATTATTGAAGCCACCTTGGAAAACACTTATCTTAACATGAAATAGTAAACAGTTTTTTTACTTATAATGTTCAAAAAATTTAATAAATTGAGTTACAGCTGGTAGAGAAAGCCTGGTCAGGTTTTCACTTTCTATACCTGATTAACCAAAGAAGTAATACATTTCATTTAAAAATTCAGCAGCGATATTTTAAGTATTTTCTGAAGTTTCCTGAGTAAAAAATAATTTTTAGAAAAAGTTCTGTGTGCCTGTAAACATCATAGCTAAAACACAAAATTATGTTAAATGCCAAACTTGGTAATTAAGAAGATACGACATAAATATTTTCAAGAAAACCATCCCACCTCAAACTACCCTTTACATGAAAAAGAAAAGGTTATTTTTCCATTTCTGAAAAGTGGCTCTATAGATTTGGTTTAAAATAGCAAACGTATAAAAACTTTGCATGAAAAATTAAATGTATATCTTGAAACTTCAGGATATCACCAGTAACAATAATCTTTGCGTAGTTAGTGAACGGTACGCAGGAATGATCAGGCGGTTTCGTCTGTGCCCCACATTCGGGAGGCCCAGGTTCGATTCTTGTGGCCGACCTACTTGACCTATGGGTTTTGCCGGGTCGCCAGGCGAATGCGGGGTAGGTTACATTCCCCAAATTTCCTGTCCCTCCATTTCATCTCCATTATCATTTCACATCATCTCTCATCTGGTGAGAGGATGGAAGTGTCGGCGGGAGTCTCGGCGCTGCATGGCCGGATGATATGCTCCTGGTAAGCACTTCCTTCTTTAGGCCACTTCAGGACCATGCCGGTTGTGCAGGCCTGCCGGGGAGTTTGCAAGTGGTAAATAGTAGGGATCCTGCCCTCTGCACTGTCGTGACTCTTTGGTTCGGCCTCCCTCTATCTCCTCTCGACTTATTCTTCTTCTCGAGGATGTCCCACCAGAGGCTTGGGTACAATAAACTACAGGTTTCGGCGCTAAATCCGTCCGTAGTAGTCCTAAGCCTAGTCCAAGTGAACGGCAAGAGATATTGCTAAGTGATATATTTTATACCAAATTAATTTTTGACGTTAGCCGTGTGCCGTGATATGTTTTCAAATGGAAATCGGTATACGCTCCCCCCCCCCCTCGTGGGGATGCAATGCGTATGCTATTTCAGTATCATATAATAAAAATAGTACGTATTTTCAAAAGGTCAGTTTAGTCCACTGTATTCTTCCAACGAAATATGAAAGGTAATGCAAATTTATTTCGAAGAGCAAGAAATAGATAGGAAGATAAGTTTTTGAAAGGATTGTTTGTAGAAGAGTGATTATAGAAAGTCAGATAATACATTTTTTCCTTTATTTCATTTTTCTAATCAGGGAAGCACTAACGTGTATTTCTGTTGAAACACCGATACTAAACTTTCGACCAAAGAGAACAGAAGTATATTTACATGTAGTCCCGTATTGGGAGGTATTTAAACAGACAGGAGCGACCAACGCAGAAGTGGAAGGTTTATCTGCAATGAAAAGTCAGCACTTCATAATGCGGCACGGTTCTCTCTACGGGATGTTGTAGGATTGGGTCAGTGCTTCTGGCCACTGCAATCTCTTCTCTCTGAAGTAGGATCTTACCTCCCTGCTTCTCCCGTGGGGAACCTATCCGCTTTTCACTTTAAAAGGAGAGTTATCGTCGCTCCGGCTAACTTAGTGGGAGATCTTCTATTTCTAAGTACGTTAATGAGCAGATAAATGGCAAATTCCCCATAGGTGTGGAGTGAATCAACTAGTGAGAACAGATTTTTTGTGTGTGCTGAATAACGAGAAAAATGACCTGATACTTTGTTCTAAACAGCAAGTCTACCAGCTCTTGATATAAAAAGGTGTTATCTACTCTGCTACCTATGAAGAATTTAGACGAAGTAATATATTTCACCCAGAAAATCTATATTGAGATTTTTATTGCACGTCTTGAGTCCGACGTTTGTGTGTGTGTGTGGGCGCACGCGCTATGTGTATGTGAAAAACATAGCCAAAAAGGAAACGTAGGACAAATACCAAACGTTTTAAGAAAATGTTCCACTACACTTAACATGCACGCTTTTCGAAATATTCGATGGTTTTGACAATTTTGATAAAATAAGATTTAACATATTTACGTAACAAATAAAAGTATACCTTGAATTTTCTTGGAAAAGTCTGTGAAAACCCCGGGTTCGATCCCAGGCGACCGCAAAGTGAGATTTGTGGTGGACATCACGGCGTTGGGACGGGTTTTCTCCGGGACCTCCGGTTTCCCCCGCCATCTCATTCCACCGGTGCTCCATCTTCATCTCATGTATCATCAGTGTCACCGCCTGCGGTGCCGTATGTAGTAAAAGCGGGCGTTAAACACTACACATTTCATTTAATTTCTGTAAAAACCACTTCATTCCAAAGCAATTTTGTGTAACTTTGTATAACTGGTAAACCGTAAGAGATATGTAGGTACTGAACAAAACAAAAGTAGCACATCCTATAGTTTTGAAGTTTACCACGGCGTGCCTCAGGGTTCTAATTTAGGTCCACTACTATTTCTTTTGTTTACAAATGATGTATCATCTTTTTTTTTCCTTTTTTTGTAATTTACGTCCTCCAACGTTAAGTCATATCGGACGTTGAATTGAATGGGTGAAATGATGCTCAAATGAGCCAAGGGTCCATAGAGCTTAAGAGTTACCCGACATTTGTCTTTCAGGATAAGGGAAAAACCCGGAAAAAACCTTATCCAGATAACTCACCCTGTCCGAGATTCAAAGTCGAGACCTCTTGAACGTGAGACAGACACGCTACCGAGGCTGGCTGTATGATTTGTTGTTACATGTTCAAATATATTACTTTTTGCGGATGATATAAAAATCTTTAGTTCCGTATAATTGCGCAAAACTTCAAAAAGACCTGAATGCATTAAATAAATGGAGCAAAGACAATAATCTTGCTTTTAATATATCAAAATGCCAAGTTATGGTCTTCTCTAGACTTAAAAATATATTTTTGATTATAAAATAGATGAAGTTAATTTGAAAAATTTAGAAACAACTGATTTAGGAGTTATTTTTAATAAGGATCTATCTTTTAATAAATACATTAACATAGTACTCAGTGTAGCATATAGAAATCTGGTATTCATTATTTGTAACTCTTCCAACTTCAATGATATTAGACTTTTTGTTACATTATATAATTCATTTGAAAGATCCAGACTCGAATATGCTTCAGTCCTTATACCGCCAAATGTATTAAACTTATCGAAGTTATTCAATACAAATTTATAAGGTATGTGTTTTTCAAAACTTTACATTATTTTCCTAAGTTCATATCATATAATTCATTGCTTCATTTATTCGACTTTAGAAGACTATCACACAGGAGAAACTGTCAGTTATTGCTTTTCCTTTATAAATCACTTCATTGATGACCCTAACCTAAGACAATTAATACGTTTTTACGTTCGAAATGTTGCAATGGGTGAAATGATACTCAAATGAGTTCAGGGCCCAGCTTAGATTTGGAGCTTAGAGTTACCCGACATTCATCTTTTAGGATAAGGGAAAACCCCAGAAAAAACCGTATCCAGATAATTCACCGTGAGCGAGATTCGAACTCGGGGCCTCTTGAATATGAGGCAGACACGCTACCATCGGAGCTACCGAGACTCGATACCGTCATCTCTACTTCTAGTTTCAATACAAAATAAAATTTTGAGAGAATTCTGTAAATGCCAATGAAATTAGTCATTTATTATTTATCGAAACATTTAAAATCGTCAGTATAATAATTTTTAAACACTACATTAGAACCTAAATAGCAAAATGTGTTTTTAAAACAATGCACTTTCATAAGCATTTGTTCAAAAATACTGGCATCTCACTCGTTTGGGTCTACTTCTTTTTATGTGTGCCGCACCATGGCTGAGTGGTTAGACCGCTTGGCTCTTACCAAGGCGGCCCGGTTTCGATCCTAGGCGACCGCAAAGTGAGATTTGTCGTGGACAACATGGCGCTGGGGTGGGTTTTCTCCGGGTCGTCCAGCTTCCCCCACCAATTACTTCATCATCTTTCCTATCACCTAGAGATATATGTACAGTGATTTCTTGTTGAGAACTGTTAACTGGCAATGAATCTGACACACGATTAATTTTTTGCATATGTTACCGTGCAGGTACCACATTCCTGGCAATTTCTCGGGCTTTGCAATGTTCTACTTGCAGCAGTAATATTGTGAGATTTAAAAATCAAATAAAAATTGCAGTATCGAAAAATACCTAGGGAATTTTCTAAAGTATCGTTCGAAGTCGATTCTATTCAAGTATCGTGAATATCAATGTATCGCAAGTATGAGGAGCCATCCGTAATTATAATATATAGTGAGCTGAGAAATACGGGTACATGTAAATGGAACACATCAGATTTCTAAAATGTTTCCAGTCTTTCTTTATTTTATTGTTTGTTTACTGTTATTCCAACATTCATAAACTTACGGTAACTTTCTGTGATCTATGTAATTAAATTGACGCCACTATTTTAATAGCCTTTGTTGAAACCGCACGCTGCTTACAAGGCTGACTCTTGGAGGCAATTGAGTAGTGTAGTGGGCATATATCGTCTTCCCCACAAAGATGCCCTCCCTCGGGTTTTCCACCGGGACGAGGGGAGAGATGCAAAGCAGATCTCACCCCCACCCTCCCTCCCTCCCTTTCCATCAGTTTACTCAGCCCTCGGAGCTAGCTCAAAATCGGACCAAGTGTTCCACTGCTGATGCAAACATTCCGAATCCGAATGAGAGACGTGATTGGGAAGAGATACACAGCGTCAGCAAATCTTATATACAGAGTGCGGCGAAGGACCGAAAACAAACTTAAGAGTTGTTTGGACTTTCCGTAAATTTTGCATTTAGATTAAGAGAGCGGTATTCTGCTAAAACACCTGTGCTTTGTACATTTTATCACATTTTCTCTAAATAACAAAATGAGTAAACATCATGGCTGATTTTGCAATGTATATTGCTGATTATCTTCACTGGAATTCCGATGTATTGAATGCTCTCTGCTAAGAATGTTGAGACCACACCTTCCACCGATTTAACTATTGGTGTAATTTTTAGTTTGTAATTTCCAGACATTTTTGATCTCTAATGCCAGGTACTGACTTTATGCATTTCTGTTTTCCTTAAGTTATGAGTGGATGGGATGCTAACATCAATTATAAATTGCCCTAGAGTTCTTTTTATCAGTCAGTAGTAGGTGTGGTCGGTTAAAGTCAACTGTTTTATCTGTTGTCATCACTCTATTCCAATATAACTAGGATTCTTCAGATTCCAGAATTGGTTCTGGAATTTGTTTGTAATACGATGGTGTTTTTTGAATAAGTTTGTATTGGAGCGCTATTTGTATGTGGAGATTTTTAGATTCTTTATTATTACTATTATTACTATTACTATTATTACTATTACTATTATTATTACTATTACTATTATTATTATTATTACTATTATTATTATTATTACTATTATTATTATTATTACTATTATTACTATTACTATTATTATTACTATTATTACTATTACTATTATTATTACTATTATTACTATTACTATTATTATTACTATTATTATTATTATTATTATTATTATTATTATTATTATTATTATTATTATTATTATTATTATTATTATTATTATTATTATTATTATTATTATTACTATTATTATTACTATTATTATTACTATTACTATTACTATTATTATTACTATTACTATTATTACTATTACTATTATTATTACTATTATTACTATTACTATTATTATTACTATTATTACTATTATTACTATTATTATTACTATTATTACTATTATTATTACTATTACTATTATTACTACTACTATTATTATTATTATTATTATTATTATTATTATTATTATTATTATTATTATTATTATTATTATTATTATTATTATTATTATTATTATTATTATTATTATTTATTTATTTATTTATTTATTTAATGCAGAGCTCTTGATATATATCATTAGCCACAACAATATATGTGAATAATTAAAATACAAATAATCTATTTTTATAATAGTCTTCCTTTCATGCTCTGGTGGTGAGTAGCCGAATTTCCTGGGTTTAGTGCTGGTAGCCTAATTTACCTGAGTGGTTTATCTATTGTACTGCAGCTATGTATACAAACTATATTAAAGCATCCAACTTTTCTGAACTTATTATTGAGACAATAATATCTGATAGTTGAACTTAACTGTGTAAATCTTACTTGATTCTTGAGTTCCTTTTTATGTATTAGCTAAGTTTGAGCTTTAAGTTATTGATTTTAAGGCAAAGCTACACAGAAAATTCGCCGAGAATGTTGAAAATAATGGAATTTTCCTTTTTGACATCTTTTTTTTTGGTGGTGGTGGGTATGTATTGTGTGTGGCGGCTATTTTTATCATTTGCACCATTTTAGGCCATCACGTAACAATTTAACGAGACCTTTAGCAATTGTTAAACTAACAAACTTTACTTTAAAATTAATTTTCTCAGAAACCTTTTTTCTAACACTAAAATCCCTCACGCGTCAAAGTTTTTCATTTAACTTGGTAAAACTTACAGGATAGGTCCATAATATGAAAATAAGAAACTTTACATTCCCCTATTTTGTTAATACTCATGTTTTGAAAATTATATGGTATTAAGGAATAAAAAAAGTTAATATTTTCAAAATTTTGAGGGCTATCACATGGAAAATATTTTAGAACAAATGCTACCAAAAATATTCCAAAAAACTAAGAATGTGGAACTATCACAATTGCTCTGTACTAGCTGAAAACACAAATTCAACTTAAAAACTCAAATTTTTTGACGCGTAGAACATTTTATATAGCGAATAATTTTTACAATATTTTCACAAAAAATAATTAATAATTAATGAACTATTTGGTGTAGCAATATGACAATTTGTAAGCAAGTGTAAAATGATACTCTAATTATGTGACTAATTTTTCTTAATGATAGGTTTATTATTATAGAAGTTGGAATTTCCAGTGTAACCTTGCCTTAAGGTCAACAACCACATCGATCGCCACTTTCCTATCGAAGTTACTGTTGACTACTTTGTCGTGATTCACAACAGCTGCTAGTAAATTATTTTGCCTAAGTGCTATTTCTATTATTCACTATCGTTGAAAACATTTGCTAAGTAGAAACTACTGGAATTCGTCTCTATTTTCAACTCTTCAGCAATAATTTATCACACTTGCATCACAATATATCATTAAAATGTTCCAGAGTGTGAACGTTGTAGTGGAAGTCAATAGGATCAAACGTTAGGGTCTACTTCTTTTGTTTTACATTAATTCACTAAAAGCATTTGTAGCATTGTATCTAATATAATTATCTCGAAGGATTTTTTTAATAAGGATGCCAGCTGAGCAAAATGAGAATGTAGAAAGAGCTGTTCCTACAAAGTGGCTAATGGGCGTAATATTTCGGAATAGGGTCGAGTGATATATATGAACATATTTTTTTTTTCTTAAAATTAATGAAGTCGGAACATAAAACCGGAAGAAGTAATGGTAACAAAACTATCCTTGGTTTTATTATTACATTTATATTTTTATATATGTTTTGTACATGGCTCTAGCGTTTTTGGGTTCTGAAAGAAACTGTACGAAAATTTGTGTGGTATATACCTATTCTGCAAGGTATTTTAATTTATGTTTTGTGTAGGGTTAAATGGCAGAAGAAAACTTGACAGAATGGTACATACGCATCTTGATGTACTAAAAGAAATTTTGGCCGTAGGTAAAATCAAAGTCGAACATGCAGTACCGATAAAGTGAAGTGAAGCAATACATCTGACAACAATGAAGTAAGTTACAATGTAAACTATACAACTAGCGAATACTCGAACTAGTTATTGAACATTTCTCACGTGAACTCGGATAAAGCAGAAGCTCGACCATGGTTCAGAGCGTATTTATACAAAACTGAAGACTAAAACAGGTCATGGAAGACTGAAGACCTATTAACAAGAGACTCTACATAATCAATGATGCTACGAGGCGTGAAGGTCTCCAATCTTATTTAATATAGAAAACATATTTATTATCAATGAATGTTACATTGATGGAAAGGCGGAACTTATAGCTATTTTCAACGTAATCACCATTGTGATCGATGCACTTTTGCATGCGCTGTGGCAGTTTTTGTATACCCTTGTCGTAGCACTCTCCCGCCAAGTTGCGCAGGTAGCGCTCAACCTCGTTTTTCAAATCATCGTCGGTCTAGAAATGTGTTCCACCCAGGTGTGACTTCAACTCAGGAAACAGATAATAATCACTAGGGGCTTAGTCTGGACTGTAGGGGGGTGGGTGAGAATGTCCCATCCGAATTGGGCCTGGAGATCAGCCGTTGCATGTGCAGTATGGGGACGAGCGTTGTCGTGATGAAAAATCGCTCCCTTCGTCAGCATTCCCCTCCTTCGATTTTGAATGGCACGTCGCAAATTTTTGAAAGTCTCACAGTAGCTAGCGGCGTTTATTGTTGTGCCGGTAGGCATAAATTCGCACAACAATACACCTTTTCTATCCCAGAACACACTGGTCATCACTTTGCCGGCAGAAAATGTCTCTTTGAACTTTCGCGGCTTCGCCGAATTCGAATGATGTCACTGACGAGAACGTTCTTTAGTTTCTGGTGTTGTGTAGTGTACCCAGGTTTCATCGTCAGTGATAATTAAATTCAACAATTCCTCGCCCTGTTCTGCATAGCGCTTCAGGAATCGGTGGGCCGCTTCAACACGTTGCCGTTTATGGTTTTCGGTGAGCATTTTGGGAACCCACCTGGCACAGACCTTACGATAATGCAATTGTTCGGTCAAAATCTTGTCAATCGTAGTGTTACTGACTTCAGGTATAAGTTCGCATAGCTCGCGAACTGTCACACGCCGATCTTTAAGCATTTCTTGCTCCACCTTTGCATTGTTTCGGCTGAAACCGAAGGCCGACCAGAACCTGTTCGTCATGGACGTCTGTATGTCCGTCTTTTGACTCTCTGACCAACTTTCGCACGTTTTTAACGTCTATACACTGTGGCCCATAGACTTCGCATAACTGACGATGAAGTTCAGTGGGGGTAGTACACTTGACACTCAAAAATCCGGATCACTACACGCAAATTGCACTTGGAGGTGGAAGTGATAGGAAGCTCCATCGCAAACAGCTGCCCAGCCAATACTAATGGTTGCAACGGGTTCGTTGTGCTGGGGATTTGAAGGGGTGAAATCAAGCTACACGCCAGTGTTGCCGGATCTCGCGTAATAGCGTTCCTCACGGCTCCAGCGCCTTGGAGACCTTATTTTACGGACACGCCTCTTACAAGCACCTGCAGCAGAGGAGACGAAACGACAGAACACTTCCTCTATGACTGCATCAAATAGAAGGACAAAAAGAAAAAAAACTAAGGATGCAAATGAGTAAGAAAGGAGGTATGTGGCAAGTACATACACCAGCACTTGTGATAGTGTCTAATACATGTCATCGCAGTCAATCCAAAAAGTGCAGGAGAACTAAAACAGAAGTGCAGATAAGTGAATGTAATTCTAAAATACTTCAGAGATTATACGAACACAATCAATCTGAAAAACACATAACCATTTTAAGAATTTAGTTAATATGAACAATCAGTCCAGAAAGTATACAATTGAACAGTTAGATTTAGTAAACGAATCACATATCGAAAAATTCAGAATAACTTAAGTAATAGAAATGGTACACAAAGCAAAACAGAACATGTAATATTACTAATGTAATGGAACATGTAGATGAATAAAAAAGATACAAAAACAGACACGCATTTTTATATCAAGGCAGGCACTCTAAGTGGGCAAAGTGGGGGAAAAATAGATGCTAACATCGAAATAAAGTGTTTTAAGTCCTATATAATTAATATTTTCTAGTTGAATTAGTCACGATTCGCTTAAATACAATTTTATCTGCGAAATTTCTAGCATTTCTGGAAAATAATAGGTTTTAATCTAAAATTCTGAGGCCTCTTTTATGTGTATGAACTTGAACAAATGTCTACTAACATTGTTAGTTGTTAATGAAGTACAAAAGCATCTTGGTATGGACTTAACATTAGATACTGTCGTTGGTGATCACTTCTAATGGCCGTTTTGCACGAATAGGGTTCCCCTTTCCCCAACTTAACAGCTTTTAAGAGATCGCGTGAAAGTGATAGGAGCAGGACAAATGAGGGCAGACACAACAAACCTGCAGTAACGTTATAATAACCAATCACGTGATAGTGCGTCACCGAGGTGAACTTTATTTAGCAGTGTGCTTTACCTGAAGGCCTTCCGTCCTTCATGCACCTCCACGAACGTACAGGTGATTGTAAGATAGCACTGCGTTAACGATTTTGGTGACAAATGAAGGAGCTTGAAGTGAATTTCGTCTTTTTGTCGCATTACTAACATCTGTATGTGTGTTTGTCTCGTAAACCTCTATTTCCTTTAAGTGGAACATAGGGCCCTCGAACCGCGCAACCTCCTAGGCAACGAGCTGAGGATGAGAGGTTTCCTGATCAGAGAGATTCCGGCATGAGTGACCAGCCTAACGCCGCACAGACAGATTAAGATATAATAGTTACCAGGAATAGGTCGATACCAGCCTTTATCGATACCGATTCACCGTATTTTCCACGATACCCGATAGGGTATACTAGATACCGTCATTTCCACTTCTAATTTCAATACAAAGTATGTTGCGAGAACAGTGTAATGGAAATAAAATTAAATAAATGTATATATTTAGTGATACAAAAATTAGAACCATCAGTGTTCTTATTTTGAACTCTACATTCGACATTTAAAAGCAAATCAGTCCACTTTTATAAGCTTTTGTTCAAAAATACTAACATTTTCACTCTTTCATGGTCAAGTCTACTTCTTTTTTGTCACATGTGAGTCCTGCTGTACTAAATAGTTTTTCAGAGAAAACTATTGCAAGTGGAAAACACAGATATTTAGCAGCTATTTCTTTAGTTGTGTAAATTTTGAAATTGTTTTCCACTAGTCCAGTACAGTAGAAAGAGGAGATGACAAATAGTGGTTGAGATATGCAGTGATTTCTTTTTGGGAACTGTTAACTGGCAGTGAATCTGACACACAATTATTTTCTTACATGTTTTGTACAGGCACCACATTTCTAGCAATTTCTCGGAATTACCATTGCTTTGTGGCGATCATATTTTGTGATTTTAAAATAAAATAAAAATTGCAGAATCAGCACTGAAGTATCGAGAAGTTACTGAGCGAATTTTTGTATCGTTGAATGTTGATACCATACAGGTATCAAGGACCTACCTCTAGAAAGTAGAGAAGAGGATAGTAGCTATAAAAATGTTAACGGGCAGGGAGGAAAAGAAGGTAAGAAGTATTGGTGAGTTCTTGCAGAGTGTAAAAGAAAAATGGGCCAAAAATGTAAAGAATATAGGAAAGGAAGATGAGGGAGAAGAAAGGGACTAATTAAGTAATCAAGGAGGTATGGAGGTTAAGAGCTACCTGGCAGAGCAGAAGACCAGGGTGTCATGCAAGCCAAGGTAGCAACAAGGTGAAGAGAAATAAATGTAGCCAAAAGTTGTAAATTGTAAAATTTTGGAATATGCACAATAAATATATCATATAAAATATTTACTAAACATTTAAGTTATTAATAGGAGGATTTTAATATTCATATTCAGCCCGCCTCTGTAGTGGTAGCGTGTCTGCCTCACGTACAAGAGATCTTGTGTTTCAACCTCGGTTAGGGTGAGTTATCTTAAGTCTTTTTTCGGGTTTTCCCTTATTCTGAAAGATGAATGTCGTGTAACTCCAATCTCTATGAACCCTTGAACCATTTTATTCATCGTCCGATATGATTTAACGTTGGACAAAGTATATATATTGCCCGACCAGCTAGCAGCCAGGTAGGCGACAGAAGGCATTTAGGCCACGCCTACCCATTTATCTTGTAGCGCTGACGAGGAGGATGGTTGGAAAAACATCACTAGCCATCTCTTTCCCCCTCCGTGACATCTGGAACCGCGATACTTCCAGAAACGGCGATCTTCCCTATATAAGGCCTGCAGTTGGCAAGTGAGTTGAGTTCTTGGCGAGCAGCCGTAGGAGCGCCGTGCTAGTGAACGGACTGGAAGACTGTACGTGTATCAGAGGAATTGTACGTAATTGTGAGTGTAGAGTGGACCTGTGACAGACGGAATGGCGAATTGTAATTGTGTGCGCTACGTAATTCTGTGTAATCGGCAAGTGTTCCGACTGTAATTCGGCGGAAATAAAGAACATTTCGAGTTTGTGCAATTGGACTTTTAATTTCACGAACCCGCATATATAGTGCGATCCGTATAAACCTGAACCACTCCAATAGGTCATAACTTTTGAACCAATAATAGGACACACGTGCAACTTTGAGAGAATATAATACACAATTGGAAGATTACATTACACTATTAACATCTCAGAGAAAATGTTGGAAGTGTCCTCCACCAGCATCTATAAATCCTTGGTCCTATTTTCTTTGATACGACTGTAGTTTATAAGAGTATCTTCAAGACATTTGTGGAGCAGCTGGATGATATCGAATTGAGACAAGGTTATTTCCAGCAAGATGGAGCAACGTGCCATACATCTAATGACACCACGGAACCTGTAATCAGTTTCTTTGATAATGGAATAATCTCAAAAGGTCTGTGGTCTCCCAGATCTCCTGACTTAACTTCACCGGATTTTTTCTTGTGGGGGTATCTAAAAATAGAGTGACAAGAATAGGTCACGGACAGTTGATGTTCTCAAGGAATCCACTCGAAACAAATACTCTCCGTAAAACTTCAGAGAATATGGTGAGACGAGTACAAATATGTATAAATGCTGGTGGAGGACACTTCCAACATTTTCTCCGAGGTGTAAATAGTGTAATGTAATCTCCCAATTGTGTATTATATTCTTCCAAAGTTGCACGTGTCTCCTATTATTGGTTCAAAGGTTATGGCCTATTGAAATGGTTCAGGTTTTTATGGATCACACTGTATATTCTTATCCGAACTTCTTTTGTATACTTTGTCGTATATAAATTTCAGAGATTTTTTCTGACAATTTATAGCGAACTAAACAAATTTGTAATAACGTTTATTCCCAAAAGTGTAAGCGGTGAGAATTACGCTTAACAGTAATTTAGATGAATATAATATTTTTATATTGAGTGAAGAATTGAACGAAGCAAATATTTTGAAATAAATTTTAATTATAAATGGTGCGGTACACAATATTTTACGCAATAAAATGTAAATTAGACAAATTATTTTAATCAGATGTGTATTTAACGTTAGTGAATTGTAACACAGAATAGCTAATGCTGGTTGTTTTGGAGATAATGGATGTAAATTAATGGAAGAGTATAAGGGGAGATGAAAATTCCTATCTCTCTAGTGGTAAATCTGGTAAATTTATGATCCATTATATGAGTAACTGTTTAACACATCGGATTGAATTTTTTTACAGCATGATATGAACGCTTTTTTAAGTATACAATATTTTGACTAACATTTATGTTTTAATAGAACCATTTATTACTTTATCATCGATTTAAATCCAATAAATCACACAATCGACCTTTTTTACTACCTTAAATTTAGGCGACTTCAAGATTTTTCGAGACATTTATGCCAAAAATATCATTCATGAGACACATTTAATGGAGGAATGGAATACTTATAGGGAAAGAAGCCGCTAGACTTGGCATACAGTTGCTGCCCTTCTGAGCAGAAGTACTAATTTTTACAACAAAACTTCCTCTAAGAGCTAAATTTAACTCTCCACATGACTTTTTCCCCAGTGAAGTGATGAGGTATTGAGATTAAAAATAGCAGGTGCTGTGTCGTTCTTTATTTTGTAGTATAAAATGTGCAAAAAAGAAGATATGGTGCTATTAAGGGGATGATTTTCGCTATTTTATATTTTCTTTAACTTTAAATATGTACTATCAAGAAATACACTTTCCGCGGGTAAGTATCATTCAGGCGTTCCGTGACTGGAGACTATGAAAACTAAATTGGTAATGTTGGTAGTTGTGTAGTGCCGTGTTCGCCATTTTAACTTGTTACTCTCTTTCAAGATTTCTATGGCTATATTAACCTAATATGAAAGAAGACTGACTAAATATCACAAAGCAAATAACAATTCACTTGCAGCGGAGCTACTAACTACACATGCAAGAAAACGAAAAACAGGAGGAATTATTATATTAACGGAACCGAGTTCGAATCTCGGATAAGGTTTTTTTCCAGGGATTCCCTTATCCTGAAAGTTGAATGTCGTGTAACTCTAAGCTCTATGGACCCTGGATTCATTTGAGCGTCATTTTATCTATTCCATTCATCGTCCGGTGACACTAAACGTTGGAGGAGGTAAATTACAGAAAAAAAAGAATCACTGCTCTCACAGCTTAATGACCTAAATGTAGGCAGTGATAAGCGAGACGAAGCTTCATGATTCGAACTCTGACCCACGGGCATAATTTTTAACTCCAAATTTTTTAGTTTGTTAAACGCAGTAACGAGCTAATTCACATCTGTTCTCTTGCAGCTACGCTGTTACTACACGGCATTGCGGAAGATCAAAGAAAAAAGAAAACATGTGAAATGATAATTTTAACAGAACCATCTACATTTGAATAAAAGCGACGCTCTAACAACCTCAGTCGTAAAAGACAAGGGACTTTTTTCAGTATCAAGGGACCAAAAAGTTCATGGCTCAAGCCCCAGTCTGTAATCAAACTTATCGCAGCATTTTTAGTTTGTTGGACGAAGTAGATGGTAGATGCTTAGGCGGCACTTCGTTTTTGAGTTTTGTTGTTTACATTCACATGCACTCCTTCGCTCCTCTCACATATTTGTTTCTAAAAGTGTAAAAGCTATCCTCCCCTTATTATTCCCCGTAGGGGGAGGGATTCGTCCCTTTCAGCTGCCAAGGTGCGGGCGCTACGGACCCCTAGCACTCGTGGTACCTCTGACGTTACTAGAGGAACCTCGAGCCGAACATTCGAGCCCCTCCCTCTGGGAGCTGTTCGGATTGGGTTGGACTCGAGGGGGCAGTGTGTTCCCGCTACCCACGGGAAATTGGGTACCTCCGGCCAGGCCTTGGCCGCCCGGAGGGGGTAGAGGGTTGCCTCATTAAGTCCCGGGTGCTAGCCTGAAGAGCTAGTAGGTGTGCTAGATCACCGGCGGCCCTACCAACGTTTTTTTGGTAGCTGGTTCATTAAGGTCCGGCGCGTAAGTGGCGTATCCTCTTCTGTCCCGTGTGCAGCGGGGGGCGGCAGTTTATAATATAGGTACTATCCTACGGTAAATATACCCGAGAGGCCCGGGTTCTGTTCCTACGTGGTCCTACGGGTCCAGCACTAATGGGAGTAGATCCTCGTATTCATTTTCCCCTTATTATTATTCTGGGCAACTAAAACATTTATTTCCAGGAAATATCAGAATTATATTTTCATATGGAATGCAATTCTTCTTCTACTTACTACACATAGTGGTAGAGAAGTTAAAAATTATATATTATATATGATATATTTATATATAAATTATATACGAGTATATAGAGAGATAGAAGAGATGATTTATTCTATAATTGAAATAAGGCTTTAATTGCTTATGTAAGCGGCTGCAGTGGAGGGCCCGTCTGTGCAGCAATTATGCAGCGCATTTTTATTAAAAATAGTTCTAATGTAGGTCATGTGACTTGATGTCTGGGTCACCGCCGCGGTATCTGATACAATACATGAGCTTGTTTTTAAACTGCGCTGTAACGACAGAAGTAAGGTTATGTTTTCACATAAACGTGATATAAAGCAGAGATACACGTACGCAGTCACGATAGCTAACGTTTCCCATGCGCCAGGGGTTTCTATTTTGTTTTACGAGATATTTATACAGCAAGATATCGATAAGTACTTGGGGTGTATTGATTGGAGGTCGACAGAGACTTTTTAACATTCCACGCGGACAATGCCTTTCTTTGGAAATGCTCTGTAAAACGCGGGAGGCTTAAATTGAATTGTTTCTTTGGGTAGCACCGCTCACTCTGTGGCGTGCTGAGTTGGTCTAACCGATGTGCGACTGTTTCTACTCCTTTCCACATGCTCATTAATGATGATCGCTACGCTGCATTGACCATGCCTCAAGTCAAGGGAAGGAAAACATCATTTCTTACTTTCTTTAAGGTTTACTTATAACACCTAGTGGAAGAACATACATAGAGATTCGATATCACGACTTTACTGGACGTTCATATTATGAAATCTTCTGAATATAAACAAAATCTTATATAATTAATTTAGATAACTTGATCTACTCAGTATCGTTTATCATTTTTATATAACTTCCAGGGATTATTCTTATGAATGCTTAATTTAGTATGTACTTCACGCTAATCAAGATAAACCTCTGCAGAATAGTTTTATTCAATATTTCGTTGAAGCTACAAGAGAAAACCTAATCGATAGTCATGTTTAAAACCCAAGTTACTATATGTTGGCATACAGATGCCACAAACCTTCCACGATATCAAATGAGACAAATGAATAGCAAAGGTATTTTAAAATTACAAAGTATTGACAAACCAATAGCTCCGAGTACGTTGGAGATAGTTAACACTACATATAAGTTATTTTAAATATATTATGTGCTCTTTACCTATAGAGTGCCCGCCTCGGTAGCGTAAATGGTAGCGTGTCTGCCTCACGTTCAAGAGGTCCCGAGTCCGAATCTCGGTCAGGTTGAGTTACCGGGATAAGGCTTTTTCCGGGGTTTTCCCTTATCCTTCAAGACGAGTGTCGAGTAACTGTAAGCTCCATGGACCCTGGACCCATTTGAGCATCGTTTCATCCAATTCATTCACCGTCCGATATGACAACGTTGGAGGACGTAAATTACACAAAAAAAAAAACCCTTATAGAAACCTATATTTTTATATCATAAGATTCTCTCTCTTATGGTCCGCCTCGGTAGCGTGGTGCTATCATGTCTGCCTCACGTTCAAGAGGTCCCGAGCTTGAATCTCGGTCAGGGTGGCTTACGGGGTTTTCCCTTATCCTGAAAGACGAATGTCGGGTAACTAAGCCCCGGGCTTATTTGAGCATCATTTCATCCATTCCATTCATCTTCCGATATGACTTAACGTTGGAGGACCTAAGTTACAAAAAAAAAAAAAAAAAAAAAAAAAAAAAAATCTCTCTTATGACTTAGAAAAATGTATAGTGTTTAACGCCCACATTTACTACATACGGCATCGCAGGCGGTGACACTGATGGTACATGAGAAGAAGATGGAGCACCGGTGGAATGAGATGGCGGGGAAAACCGGAGGTCCCGGAGAAAACCCGCCCCAGCGCCGTGTTGTCCACCATAAATCTCACTTTGCGGTCGCCTGGAATCGAACCCGGGCCACCTTGGTGAGAGCCAAGCGGTCTAACCACTGAGCCACGGCACGGCCTTATGACTTAGAAATTCTAAAACTTTATGCATAATTCATTTCAAATTAAAGGGGACTTACAGGCTGTAAAATCGTAACTGTTATTTCAAAATGCACATTTTTCACGTTAATCTGTTAAATGTCTTAATGAAAATTTTTTACAGCTGCTTATGGGAATACCCAAAATTTCGAAAAAAATTTCATCTGAAAGGTAATTTGGAGTAGGGATATTTTTTCGCACCGTTTTGAACGTAAAACCACTCTTTGTATTTATTGATCTTTCATTTTTGGTTATGGTATCCACATACAGACACACATGTGCGAGCTTGCACAAGCACACGGGACTTTTTTTATAAAACTGTTCTAAAGTGTATCTAAAGTGGGATATTTTATCTGCTTCTGGCACTTACTCTTAGGTGTGTGGCACAGAAGTGAAAACTGAAAAGAGACATATATATTAATCTATTAATGTATACGTCTGAACATTATAACTCAAAGGTGAAAAGAGTTATTGTAAATACCAAATTTGTTATTTATCTTTAGTGTATTCAAAGGAGGTTACATGAAGATTATGAGAGAACGTCCTAACGAAACTCGTAACTTAGAATGATATGCATTAAGCATAAACTATAACTGATTATGTAAATAATAATGCATTTCTTACTTGTGTTATTTAAAGTCAAATCATTAGGTCAGCTGTCACATAACAATATATCTACAAGGGATATGCTACCAACAGTGGAAATAAGAAAATAGTTATCAAAATAAGCTAAAATTAAAATGCAATGCACTTTTCTCAGTGCCGTAACGTCTTTAGAAATTGACACTATTCCAATTGCGTTGAATGGAAACACAATTCGATGACGTAGCACTACATACGTTTTATTTTTATTTATTACCAAAATGAATGGAACATGTTGCCCACTCTAAGCTGACATTACAGTATGATTTTTAAAAGAAGATACGTGAAGGTCATCTGTTTCTCCACGTGGGTAGTGCAATGTTTCCCACAAGATCCCCTTATTTTATCCTCTCAACACTCGAAACATAAACAAGGGTTCGAGTTATCTCAGCTCAACAAAAGTATGCACAGTTAATCTGTATTAGCCTACTTTAAAAACAGTAATAAGTTGTTTACACATTCGCTCCGTTGTAGGTTCTTCACATGTGTGATTTATTTTAAATAATTGTTTGCACTATGTAACTAATATTCCATACATACCGTTATTGTTGCTATGCATCGTAAGTTGACATTCCCGCACTAGTGCGGTAAGTATTTCTCCATAGAAACACATATACGCGATGCACGTTCTAAAATCTAACATTTATATTCAATTATATTTATTAACAATTCAGCTAATAACTTAAATGCTAAAATACAGATTCATATAAATACACACAGTGCAAAATATAATGTGCAACACACATGTGGAAAACACATAACGGCATCTCGAGAATTGAAAAGAACTGGGTGCAAGGGCCTCGTTTTTTCAAACCTTTCCTCGTTCCGTATACATTAATATCGCACTATACTATTATTAACGACTTTGTCAATCGACACGTTGATATCAACGCCGCCGATATGCCGGAATTTTGACACACTGGAATTATTTTACGTGCAAGCATATCTACTGACATGGGACTTTCGCTTTTGGATAAAAGGAATAAGCTGTTCATTCATAAGGAGCAAACTCTCGTCTTCCTGTTAGAAGAATTCTCTAAGGAACAGACAAATTCTCTAGCTTGGCTATGCAATGTAACAACGCGAACGTAAGCTGATTTTGCCTTGGGCCATGATTCCTCGGTCCACCTCTAATCCTACCGCCACTACCTCTTGCTTCCATAAAAACGTATTTTAATTGTGTTTTAACAAAGTAGGCTAACAATACACAGCGCAACTAGGAATACAACTAGCGATAACTGAGCTGAGGAGTATGTGATTCACCCACTTCATCAGTGTATCCAATCTGGCAACCTTTACGTTACCATAGCAACGACCTTCCCTTCTTACCCTTCGCGTCCCTTGCCTCCCCTTTTTTGTAATTTACGCCCCCCAACGTTAAGTCATATCGGACGATGAATGGAATGGATGAAATGATGCTCAAATGAGTCCGGGGTCCACGGAGCTTAGAGTTACCCGACATTCGTCTTACAGGATAAGGAAAAACCCCAGAAAAACCTTATCCAGGTAACACCCTGACCGAGATTCGAACTCAGGACCTCATGAACGTGAGGCAGACATGCTACCACCACGCTACCAAGGCGGGCTGTCCCTTGCCTGATGACCTTCACGTATCTTTTTTTAAAAATCTGACTGTAGATTCAGAATACAATAGCACAAACAGAAAATGACACAATATTACGGTCCAGCTACTAGATGATGTTTTATACAAAAAAATCGCATCCCACGAGGATAATTGTATGACAAAAGAACCAGGATTTGTTAATATTGTGACTTTGCGGGTTCGTGGAATTAAAAGTCCAAGTTGCAGAAATACAAATAGTTCTTTATTTGCACCGAATTACAGTTGGTACTCTTACAAATCACAGCAGGATCACGTATCACACACAGTTACGTAACACTCGCTATTCTATCTCGCTATTCTAGAGCTGACTAAGAACTCCTCTGATACACGTACGCAATCTTCCAGTCCGTTCCCTAGCACTGCGCTCTTCACGGCTGCTCGCCAGGAACTGACTGACTCGTCCACTGCATCCCTTATATAGGCAAATCGCTGTATCTGGAAGTTTCGCGGCTCAGTAAATCATCATGGTTGTTCCAGAAGTCAGGGGGAGGGGAAAGCGACGGTACAGTGGCTCGTGATACTGATAAGTGATAAATGGGTAGGCGTGGTCTGAACGGTTCCCGTCTGGCCCCTACCTGCCAGCTGGTTCTCTCGGGAATTCCGATGTTCGGGTGACAATATCCAAGGCATTGCTAAAAGTGAACAATGCAACAATGTTTGTATTTTTATTTGTTGAAACTAATAATTTTGATTTTGATTGTAATAAGTCTAAGATATTTTCGCAACTAGTAAAATAAATATGTTGAACATTGCACCCTAAGAATGTTCGTTAAAGTAACTGTGCCTCTCTAATTTGTCTCCTCCCATATGTTTACAACAGGATTGTTCTAATTTGAGACAGTTTAGAAGATTGAGTAGAGAGCGTCATATGAATGCAGTAGTTACGATTTTTAAGAGTCGCGATTAAAATAAGAATCTAAGCCTTATCTGTAAGGAATTTCTTAAGCACCGACGGAAGGCACATTTTCTTTTGCTGCGTTGAGCATCCCCCGAGATAAAAGGTCCCGTGGCGGTCGTATCAGTGCACACTAGCAGTATCATGCCATAAAGCATTCCTCCCTCCATGCATAGGAAATGAAGTTTTCGATTTAAAGCAACACCAAAACAAGCCACACTCTGACAGCCTGTCTGTCACTCCATTTTGTTTCCACTGTCCGCTGGAAATGAGCTGCGACTAACTTCCAAAGTGAATTTCTTCGTTTAAATATCGAGTTGACGTGAATGCGGTCGCAATGCTCGTTCATGTTTAAACAGACAACCCATCTATTCCTGGAAGCAGACCTGAAGATGGGGCATGTTACATAATTAAACAGGCGACACTGCAGGTAGAGGCATTTATGTTCCTCTTATTACCAATCCTAGTGGCTTTCAATATCTCTGCGGCTCCGTATGCAACGTTGGAACTGGAGATAGGAGAAACGGCTATTTTTTTACAGTTTCTAAACGATATTAGGTTCCTATAAACTTTTAAAGTAACACTCAAATAGATTTTTACTGCTAACAATAAAATATTTTTGGTTCACCTTTCATGAGTAACTCCAGTTCCTTTGCATCAATCGGTACTCTTCGTTTCTTACAAATATTGCCAAGCGGGAAACTGAAGTTCCTATCTCATTCCCCACCTTTTGTCTCTCCACCCATCAACTATTTCCCTTGCAGGGCGCCGGGGTAGCGCGGTGGTTTCGTTCGCGGCTCCCGTTCTAAGGGTCCCGAGTTCGATTCCCGGCTCTGGGGTTGGCGATTTTAAGTCGGCCCTATCCACGCCTTCACCTCTGTCTAGCACACGTGAAGTATCCCCTATGCCCAACGTGGTTCGGAGTCCACGGTAAAAACTGTAGGTCCTCTCACCTCACCGCCATCTTCACTATCACCCTATCATCGGAGGTAATGGACACCGCCCTCTGGGTGCCTCCACCTGAGAAATGGGTCCGGTCATCACTTGGTGGGGTGAGGTTACCCCGAAGGCCAAGGTTGCTATGTGGGGAGTGTTAGTAACTAACTAACTATTTCCCTTGCAGCCCAAATTCAAACGCACTGTTAACAATACATCGTTTTCCTTTTGTAATTTACGTACTCCAAAGTTAAGTCATATCAGACATGAATGGAATGGGTGAAATGATGCTCAAATGAGCCCGGGGTCCATGGAGCTCAGAATTACCTGATATTCGTCTTTCAGGCCAAGGGAAAACCCGGAAATAACCTTATCCAGGTAACTTACCCTGACCGAGATTCGAACTCGGGACCTCTTGAACGTGAGGCAGACACGCTACCATCTACGCTACCGAGGTGGGCAATACATCGTTAAATCGTGGCTTGGGTAGATATTAGAATTACTGATCACTTAACTCATGTTAAAGCAATTCCATCCATTGTCATCTACATCATCTGAGTAACAGTTTTGCATCATTTCTGTTCCGTATCTACTGAGGGTTCGTAGTTGTGTGGTGGTGATTTTAAGTGATCCCTCTCCAAGTCTTCACCTCTGACCAGTTCATTTAAGGTTCAATGTGGTTTGGAATCTACGTAAAAGCTATAGATCCATCACTCCACATTCATCTTCGATACGGAATCAGATATGCAGATGTCGAGATCTATCTCTAGTCGAAACTGTCTTCAGTATATCCTGGGAGAACAAGTCTTTCCAATACGGCAATACCTAGTGTCTTAAAAGTGCCGCCACTGTTCTAGCAGACACCGACTGTTGAAGGAATATCAGGGCAGGAACTTTGGACACCAAATCATTGAAACGAGGTGGCTGCAGATTGCGAGACACTGACCTATGGAACCCCGCGATCCACTGCTGTCCTGATATTTTGTCAGACAACAGAACCAGTCTTAAATTTGAGAATTTATGAATGTACGTAGTTACACATTGCAATAAAATTAGTGACTATAATTAAAATTTAGACAACGCTATTTAAATATGCCCGTGTATCTGTTCACATAAGAGATAATGAATGAGCTTAGAGACTTTCTGGTGTTATTCATATAGGTATATACGGTTAGTCAAGAGCCTCTGTTTGTTGTCGTCGACCGAGTGCTTACCCAAGGTCGGAATCAGGTGTAGCGTGCTTTGCAGATGTCCTTTTCTCACCCTCAGTTCTTTGCAAACAAACCTAATTCTATGGTCTCGGCGTAGCAAACCTTTTAGGTTCGGTGTCTAAAGTTCTTGCCCTGAGGAATATCTAATAAATGGGTTCAGATGGTGGAAGGAGATTCTCCGAAGGTCATTTATCCATTCGCAATTGAAGGTTTAACTTCATTTTCTTAGTCTACACCTGAAGCTAATTATATTTAATAAAAAAATTTAAACCTTTAGTTTTAGAAAAAAAAAAAAACACATATTTTTACTTAACCTACTACATATTTACATTAAGAAAATAATTGCACTTAACCCAAAAATTCGATACTGGTAGTTTGCGGAAATGCATGCTTTGAAGTTTATGAATACAAAAATATTTTTAGAAAAAGGTCTGTGTGTGCATGTCTGTGTGTCTGTAGGTCTGCGAACAACTTGACTCAAAAACGAAAAAACATCTGATGGCAATGATTTCGAATATAATGTTGATAAACACGGATTTCTTAAGACTCGGAGGATGGTGATGGACCTTTTCGGGCGTAAGAATCCTTCTCTTCATGGGAAGGGAAGTAAGGCGGGTGTTCCCCTGTCGTAGATTTAGGGCACATGAAAGAACCTTAAAGCTGATAAAAAGGCCTCTGACCAAATTTATGTCCAACTAGAATGGGACCGGAGATCCACAGCACTAAAGTGCCCCATAAATAAAAGATCAATTTCACTCCAATCATATTCATTTTCCGCTTAATTAGATTTTAACTTTCATGTTGTCGATATATCCTACCTCTGTCGAAGATTGCCATTAAGCTTTCTTGTCTTCTTGGCCCAAATTCAGAACGATTTAAATATTGACATGTTAAGCACACAAAGTGTTCCAGTTGAAAATTTGAACATTTACTAGTGCCAAGGCACCGAACCTGATGCCATACATAAAAAATCATGTTAATTTTTACAAAACTGTTTTCAATTTTCAAATTTCATTATATTTTATTAGAAAAAATAGTGTCAAAGTAAAGTAGACCTTGTATGATTGAAACAGCTCGTTATGTGACGCAGTCCTTTCTTCACTAGTAGTTATTATAATTACTACATACAAAGTACGATACCGAATCGCAGGTATATAATTTTGTTTTTACTTTCTCTGCCGCTTATCGTAGTAGGTAAAGGAAGTGTTCTAGAAATTTGATATGAAGACATCACCCTCAAATACATGTCTTGGGACCTTCTGAATTAAAAAATAAGAATTTGTAAAATGTGTGTGTGTGTGTGTGTGTGTGTGTGTGTGTGTGTGTGTGTGTATGTGTGTGTGTGTGTGTGTGTGTGGGCGCGCGCGCGCGCGTGAACTGCGTTGCTTGAAATCAAAAATTCAGTAAATGCCAAACCTGGAATATAAGACAGAATTTTTAAAGATGTGACACAAAGATTTTCAACTAAATCTCCTCACGCCGAACTACCCTTTGCATGAAAGATGTCTTTCGAAAATGTCTCAAAAATGTCTCTTCATGATTTTGGTAAAATACTATTTTTAAGATATTTACATAAAAGATAAAATCTTGAATGTCTTGGGAAAAGCTTTTGAAGCCGTATTCATTCTTTGTATACTTTTGAATAATTGGTTAACATATGATAGATAAAAGGTACTGCCCAGATTAAATACTTATATAGATCTCAAACACATATCTTATTTTAAATAACTATTGCAACTATTTCCAAGATATCCACTGTTATTAATTTGCATTTTACATTTTTTGTCGTTTTTATGAGCTATAGCTTTCTTGGAATATTATGGAAGGGTAGAATTTCTAGCATACATAGCATACATCTGAACGTTGATTAGTACCTGGAACGAGCGATGTAATTAATCTATTTCTGCAAAAGATTACCTGCATTAACGTGAAATAGGTAGACAAATAAGCTTTAGTGAGAATAATTTGTTGATGCTATACAAAACAAGCGATAGTTGATAAAGTAATGTGAACCTAACACAGCAATATTTGATAGTAGTTCTTTTGCTTTTCATGGTTTTGAGGGGCAGAATGAAGGATGAATGTTATCTTTGTTCATTTAAAACAAACTATAAAATAAATAATGAATGATTTTAACATCTCGCCATATTACGAATTTTTCCCTGAAACGTCAATGCTGTGCAGAAGATACTTCCAATCTTCTTTGATGCACCGAATCTACCGTTTGATTTCCCTGAAAGCAATTTTCTATACTGAAATTAAAGCTACACAACGTAGTCACAAAGATGCTAGGCACAAAAACCATGTTATTGATTTCAGAACGTATGTATTTGCATCTTGTGACGTCAGATGCCCACAGCATGATGACCCCTCTAAGTGATTGTCCATTGGCAGCCATTTGTCACCGTGAAGAGGAGGGGAGCCGAGGGATGATGCTCCCCCGATACTATTCCTTCCCCTAATCTGATGGGTTCTTACACTAGGGACCGCGTGGTTACTAAATTCCGTCGGCAGGGTGATCAGATCATGTTCCCTAGTGCATGTTTGTTAAACCTTCAGGAATGTTTACTAGCATTGAAGATATGAGTTCCAGAGTATGTTACCTGAACAACTTTAAAAAGGTAACACTGGAGTTTACTGAATAATTTTGATGTAAGATATATCGTGTTCACTCCTAGGTCCCTTGTTTCTTCGGGCTTCGAAGCGACTATCTGTTGCCTTTCGTTGTGCTCGTCGATGTTGTGGCTGAGGAGCCGCAATGATCTGTGTCCGCCTCAACGAGTATCTATATCACTGCTAATTACTATGGAGTTGGTGCTGTGGTACGACAGAGAATTGGGTTTTTATCAGGGTTCTTCGTAAAATAAAGTTCTGTAAGCGTTGGCGATTCTAGTTACACGGGTGTGGTTCTCACGAACAACTCGCGGAATGTAAATATACTTGCTGGATGATTTAAGATATTAAAGTAAATAGATAAATATCAAAATAACACTTCGTATTTCACTGGATGAAAATTACATATCCCGGTTGTTGATATTACGGGATACTAGTTCCGATCCGCCTTGGTAGCGTGGGGGTAGCGTGTCTGCCTCACGTTCAAGAGGTCCCGAGTTCGAATCTCGGTCAGGATGAGTTACCTGGATAAGGTTTTTTCAGGGGTTTTCCCTTATCCTGAAAGGCAAATGTCGGGTAACTCTAAGCTCTAAGGACCCCAGACTCAATTGGGCATCATATCACCCATTCCATTCATCGTCCGATATGACTTAACGTTGGAGGACGTAAATTAAAAAAAAAAAAAAAACCTAGTTTCTCGTCCCCAAAACTTCGCCAGACTGCCTCGAATTCACCCCAACATGTACTTTTTTTACAACTCTAGACACCTTCTGAATTTTCATAACCCAGGCCAGTATTTCTCTCTTCCCATTGGTTATTCCATTTTTATATTTGCTTTAAGTAGTTCCCTTTTTGGACTTGAATATTATAATTGTATGCAAAACAATTGCTGGGTAGAAGACGCTTTACTCCGCAGAAACGGTAAATTAATTCTCTCACTACACAAATGGAAGACCAATAACCTTTATTGCCCACTCTAAGTGTAGCAAAAGGTTTGAGGAAATTGTCCCGTTACTTGCACAGAAAACTAGCAGAGTTTTCTAAGTAACTTTGCCTATATTTATTGATAATTAATAAGCATCGAGGTTTATACCATTTTATAATATTTTATTGGGCTTTTCCGTGATATATTTTTACAAATACTAGTAAAAACCCATATGTGTTTTCTATGAATAATACATAATTGTTACTAACTACTAAATTAATATCTAATAGTTCATTTTTTACACACGAATGGGCATGTGGAAATATCACTACAGATATTCAGACTTTCTCCACTCTAATGTACGTGGAACAGTGTCAAATATCATCACACCATTTATGCGCTGCACCACATCTTTATTGATTCCTTGATTTGTGCTTCTTTCTTGCTGAAGTCGAAGCCTGTGCAATTACTTCCCTGTTCCATATAGTACCTTATCAGTTAATTTTTAAAACGCACAGTTATAAATATTACACATATAAAATACACGCTATTACTACAACCTTTGAAAATACAACCAGATGTGGAGCATTTTCAACGCAGTTGAATATTTTGCGTATGTAAGTAAAAGTTTCATGTCTTACTGCAAGTAAGCAAATATTAAATTATTCCTAGACAGTTGGTTCCTAGGCAGTCAGTGTCACAATTCCAGAAGTTTTGCGTCCACAGTAACCTAACATTTCAAAGTGTAGTACTAGAATATGAACAAAATATTGTTATATAAACCAAGGGATAATTCGGTAATATGTATTAGATTTTAAGAGATCTATTGTTAGGTTTTGAATACCGTCTAGATTATTGGTTGTATAAAATTAATAGCGAATGAAGTAACTCAACAGGATATTTATATAAGATAAATAAACATATGGAGGAAAATGCAGATTTCTTTAATATACAGGACTTTTCCCCAACAAAATTACATGTGGAATTGACTGTATTTAGGGGAGAATCGTGCAGTATCGGCCGTCATGCAGTACCGGCCATTACTGTGATTTCCCTTTTCCCTCCATCTGGCAGAAATTTCCAGTAACCAGTAGTAGGCTTGTGCATCCACGTGCGCTATAGTCGGATATCTTCTTCCTCTCTTCAGTTCTTTGTCTGCTCCGAGTGCTTGATGGTGGTTAGTGTAGCTCTTAGCGCATGGAAGATATTCTGAGGCCTATAGTAGCGCTATATTTGCGATCTCTGTAAACCAGTGAGCTAAACATTTGTGAACTGAACAGAAATAGTGACAATAAGTTCACATGCTTTTGTATTCTACTATTGTTCTATATGTGGCTGTGCAATGTATCACTGACAATCTATATTGTAGCAGAAAAGACAGTGGCCGATACTGCAAGACACTTTCTACAAGACTTATAATTCTAGCATTTTTACTTTCGATGTAATAAAATGCTATAACTAAAAATAAAAATAATTACATTATACTATCTATAGAATATATTTTGAGGTAAGAGAATAATAAAATAAGATTCCGATTAACCACCACACTTACAGAGTAAAGTCAAAAAACTTAACCCCGCCGATACTGCACGACCTTCCCCTAAACATTTATTGCTGTCGATTGGATTTCCCACATTTTATGAAGTAGGTACTCTAAAACTGATTGATGATGTAATCATTTAATCCGCTTCTCCACGTTATTTATAAAATTATTGAACAATGTATCTAGAAGGTGTATGGTGAATCCTCCGTTCTACCCCTTAGAATTGTATTGTGGTATAGCCCCCTAAAGATATGTGTAATAAATAATGCCCTGATTTCACGTAAAATGCGACACTTCGACGGAATGTATGATTTATTTTTCTTTAACTGTCACCCCAGGGCCTTCCAAGTTCTAGAAGTGGTATATAGCCCATAAGTAACCTTTGTTAATGGAATAATTATCTTTTGGAATGGTACAGTAATGTTTTAAACGTTTGTGCTTTCTGTTGCATAAAAGCTGCATAGTTTTGAAATAATACACACATCCTTAATTTATACAACCAAACATAAAGGAAACAGAGATTCCTCATTCCCAAACCATAAAGATTTGGAATAGACAGTCTGCGACCTTTGAGGAAATAATAATCGCCTCAATTATTAATTATAAAATATCAGTTCACATATTTGTAGCTTCAGCTGTATACAACTTTCTCTCTGTACAAATATTTAATATATCCTGCTAATGAAGTTCATTATAATATCAAAGATTATCTTCTAAGTTTTCAAACTTTGTTGGCATTGGCTAATTCGATTCTCTGTAACTTTTAGACTGATATATCAATTAAGGTGTTTCAGAAGTAAAAGAAACCAGCTTCTATCCTAATTTACACTATTTGGGAAAGATATCCGACGTCTCTGATTGGCTAACTTAGATATAAATCCATTCATACTAGATGGAAGTTGGGTAGCAACGAACTCTACTCCAACCAAAAAGATGTGAAGGTAGAACAGTTGACGAGAGACATGGCAGCATTGCTGGGTTCTTAGTTGCGATGTCAAGTCTAATTATAAAATTGACTGTACTCAAAAATTGCTTGGAATTGTATATCAGCAACATTTTCCTTATTTAACTTTTATATTCTGTGAAACTACAGCTATTTTCTACTCTATGAAATTATCAACAAAAGTTTAAAATTTTCTTCGCAAACGTTTTTATTAAAGCAGGGCTTTGTAAATACTTTTAAATAGTTTGATAATTCATAAAATGAAATTAGTAGATCCGTATGAAGGTATTGGCGCTTTTAACGATAAAAGAATTATTCAAATTGGTTGATTGGTTTCCGAGATTACTTTACATAGATATCCACTTATTCTCTTTTAATAATAGTAATTTAACATTCAGAAAAGTAAAAATATCATTAAAATAATTCTCATTAAGTGATGCAAAGAGTATAAAATATCGAAGCGCTTTTGAGAAAGTTATCTCAAGGCATCTGCATATCCAAAAGTGCAACGCTACAATATTTATGCAAAAAACCCAGTGGCCAGCAGTATTTTGTAGTGAAAGCACTATAAATACTTTGCACTACACTCAAGATCAGACAGAACGCTTATGTCTAAGCAATTTGTTTACATCATTAGTTTTATTTCCCACTGTGTTTGTCAAGTTTTTCTTCCTGTAGTTCTGTCTGGACAAAATATTGTCTTTAAATGCAGAAGGTATGGGATGGTACCACCAACAATGAGTATTTTAATTATCTTTGAATGATAAGATTTTCTTTTTCTAGCTCCCGTAGCGTAGGTAAACACCCAATACTGCAATATCGCAATTTAGGGCAATAGGAATTTTGATCTCCTATGAATCAAAACAAAGCATTTTGGATAACCACAAATCAAAGATTAAATAAAATATCAAACCTGGTATTTAAGTTCTCAATCTTCCAAGAGCAGACACGAAGATTTTTCTAAAAATGCATTTGGGGGATGGGGGTGGAGTTTAGCGGACTTTTAAAATGTATTTCCAGTGAACTGTATTTCCAAGAGTTGGGAGCAATGCATTATCTGCTCCACTTATATTAACATGGTAGAGAAAGTAGATAATTATCAACATTTCACCAGTGGATTCCCTTAAACATGTTCGCTACGTCTACACATGGATAAGGCTGTTATCAACTGTCATTTTCTTTGTGATTTACGATCCGCGAGAAATTACCTATGTTTGACAGGTGTAAGGTGTGTCTACAGCTGATAGGCGCCTGTCAAGTCACTGGCCAATTAAGTAGTAAGAATGAAATTATGGTAAAAGGTATGACGTCATCGGCGTTGTAACAACCATGGGTATAATGGAAATATACGCGCGTTTTCACATGTATATACTCTTCTGTTTCTTTGTTTGGAAGCACTTCATTTTGCAAATGTTACACACTATTGTTTAAGGGTTTAATAGTTCTAAATATTGTACTAGATTCAGTCGTTTAGTATCTTTTATTTCCATTGGAGAATGGTCTTATCGCCTCACTGAGAGTGAGTAAATATGGCAACAGCTTACTGAGAAAGCCGCGTGGCAGCACAAACGTCGATCACAAGATAATTTCTCACAAATGAATAATAGACGAATCCATTTTCCGAGAGTTCAAACTGAATGAACTGTAATTTACAGATAGTGTAGAAGACTGGTCAGTTCACGAAAGGAGAAGACAGGTTTATGAAGAGCATCTGTTGTACAGGTGTGAAGTACAAGAGCAGGGATGACGTATAAACCCCCAGGGAGGGACAAGATCCCTACCGAAACTGATGACGATCATTCCAAGAGAGAGAAAAGAAGGAACTGGAGCTGATTGAGTAGGACCACCCCATCACGTGATGTAGGGTATCTCGTTTCATCGCGACAGGGGATTATCATCCCCAAGGGAATCTCCTTTATCTCTCACAGAGCAAGGGCGCAGCTCTCACATCTTCAGCTGCAAAAATACACATGTGCTTAATTTAGAGCGGCTTTTCTTGTTTACAAGAAATACTACGGAAATTCCAATACTTTTCATCTACAGATTTTGGAAATAGGTATCCCAAAAATTGTTCTTCATTATTTGGCTCTAAGGATATTTAACAGAATGAAATTTAAGAGGTTGCTTTAGAATGATATCAGTTTTACTATGCTAGTTTTGTACATGGTCTAAGTGCTCGAATATTGACCTTCAAACCTAGAGGTCCCTTGTTCGGTTCTTATCGAGGTGGTGGAATTTTTCTTTAATTATAATATTTACTGCACCCTCTGCAATGCCTAGAATCGGATGTTTAATGCTTACAATTAGTAACTATATTTTTACTTTTTCTGCCACAAAAGTAGGTAAGAGGAAGAACTGTATTAGATCCAAAAATTCTGTGTAAAGTTTTCCCCAGAAATGTATGTTTTAAGGCTCTTGAATCTGAAGGTGTTTTAACAATATAACTCAAAAAGGATCTGTAGGATAAATATCAAACTTGGCATTAAAGTTCAGCGTCTACCAAGGATGTGGCACTAAGACTTGCAAGAATGTAAGCGCAGCCCAAACTCCCTTCGCATGGAACATTTTTCGA
Organism: Mantis religiosa; assembly: GCA_030765055.1. Taxonomy (NCBI): domain Eukaryota; kingdom Metazoa; phylum Arthropoda; class Insecta; order Mantodea; family Mantidae; genus Mantis; species Mantis religiosa. Next base: position 85,469,770 of record CM060958.1, read on the forward strand.
AAATTTTCTCTTAAGTGGTTTTAACAATTTTTATTAAGATATATTTTTAAGATATTTGCATGACAACATTTAATTTAAAATGTTTTGGGAATAACCGTTAAAGGCTACTTCATCAATTTTATTATACAAACATATACTCAATTGCTTCAGATTAAAGTTAAGAGATGGACATAAACTTAGTACAAAAAGTGTATATCACTTTAAAACACACAACATATTTCACATAACATTTTTGTGGCACCATTTGTTTTCGTGATATACATCTTCATTGGTTTTAATTTTTCAGTAATTTTGTCATTTTTAAAGTACTGTAGCTGTTCAGTGGTTTCTCAGCATGCAGTGAAGAGTATGAAATGTATTATAAGTGGCACCATTTGTTTTCGTGATATACATCTTCATTGGTTTTAATTTTTCAGTAATTTTGTCATTTTTAAAGTACTGTAGCTGTTCAGTGGTTTCTCAGCATGCAGTGAAGAGTATGAAATGTATTATAAGTGTCAAAAGGTCAAAAAATCACCCAGAAATAGGAGATCCTGAAAGGCACCGCGGGAATCGAACCCAGGACCCTGGGGCGAAAGTCACATACATACACCAGCTTGTACAGCACTTTAAATTAAAGAGTTTGATACCTGGATGGACTCTGTAGCACTTGCGGTTCAAAAGTTATAGATTTTTTAATTTTTACCCGAAATTAGAACAACGAATTACCTCAGCTACTGAACACGTGTCTAATACAATTGTGCTTTTTGGCTCGTATCTCTGTAAATACCCGTCGGATCTGCATCAAAATTTGTAGGCCGCCTGATATAATTAAGTACTAAAAGGTGTTGATGTCAAAAAGTCGACAAACCTCATAGAATTAGGACAAAAGAGCGTAAATGCACCCCAAACATCTCCCGCGTCTACAGGCACAACCAAAGGGCCTACCTCAAATAGAAAAAAGCGACTCGCATTTAAACATATGACTTTGAATTCTAGTCCCTCTGTACCTACAACGAAATGCAATTAAAACATAACATTTACAAATGTTTAACCTTATTAATATAAAACAGAACAATAATCTTGGGTAAACTGCTTTGAGAAGTAATATAAAATATACAGATCCACAAATGAATCACTGGATATAACACAAATATAAACAAAGACAAAACCTACCAAAATTCGCATTACTGAACAAAAGACTGCTTTCAGTAAAATAAATGCCAGGTCAGGAGATGGCGTGAGTATAGAAAATGTTGATAGTGTTTTGTCTTTGGATACAGTTGTGTTATATCCAGTGATTCATTTGTGCTTATAGCATTTAATAAATACCCTGATGATGGGAGAGATGCACACTCCCGAAACGTCGATTCCTAATCGTCTCTTCACCTGGCTTGCTTCCCGAGAAGAACTTGAGTATATATAATACTGTATAAATAATATTTTATACAGAAGGTCATGTAAAAGTAACACCTTATTTTCCTTAAGTTAACGTCCTTTAACAAGTAGGAGATAACGCTCGTGAATGAACAAATGGGTCCTTAGAGTTAACGGTTACATATTATTTGTATTCTGAGGTTATAGAATAACTCTGAAAAAAAAACTTTATTCGGGTAATTCACCCTGTGCGACACTTCTTTTTTGTAATTAACGTCATCGAACATTTAGTCATATCGGACGATGAATGAAATGGGTGAAATGATGCTCAATGCGTCCGGGGTCCATGGAGCTTAGAGTTACCCGACGTTCGTCTATCAGGATAAGGGAAAACCCCGGAAAAATCCTTATCCAGGTAACTCACCCTGACCGAGATTCGAACTCGGGACCTCATGAGCGTGAGGCAGACATGCTACCCCCATACCACAGAGATGATAAGCATCACTAAAGAAACGAGTAAATATCACCATATCACCAAACAGTTGCTTAAGAAGTCAAATAGTCAGGAATCACCCTCAGCATCTTCAGTAGATTTTTTAAAATTTAAATTTACTCCTCCAACGTTAAGTCATATCGGACGATTCTCTTATCAGTAAATATACTTTCCTACTCTCGCAATTCAACACTTCATACAAATCTTATGCCGACAATAGATACCACACGGAAGCTTCAATTTTGCACATTATTTGCATTTGATGCTGAGAAATGAAAGAATCGACATACGTTTTCAAAAAGGTATTGTTTAAGTCGTTCCAAAATTCAAACAATGGAAACTGAGCAAATATATACATTTCGCCTATAATTCACAATTAATTAAAAATTAGATAAAGTTAAATTAGATCGAAAATGACTTCAAAATTAAATTAAAGATGTACATTTTATCATTCATGCTGAGAACTCAAATTTTGGACATATAACATCTTTTGAGCTGCTTTTTTGGGGGGAATTTAGAAAACAATTTCCATGCAAGTATTTCTTTGGAGAGGAAATAATTTTATAAAATCTGTGGCTTTACCTACTTGTGGTACTAAACTGAAATATAAGGTTTATTTTTTTTTTCGTTTTTGGGTTTGCCTGTTTTATATGCTTTTTATTTGCTTTTGATTATCCTAGTTTTGCATCAGGTGCTATGAAAATATGTAAATTAGAGTAAGTCTATGCATATGCAGAGTAAATATTTCATATAGACACAAACACATTTTAAGGCAAGTCCATTCATTAAGAAATTAACAAGCAAAATAACACAGTTTTACAATTTTATTTCATAGAAAAATTCATTATAAGTTGGGCTTCAGAAAAAATGATGTTTTTCACCTCTAGGATATATTTATACACTTTTGCTGTTTTTATAGCTGTAAGAATGTATAAAACTGAAACTGATTACACAAAGGACATTTTCCTTAATACGCTTTGCGGTTGGAATAGGACCTACGAGAAACCGAAATCTCCCAGCAGTACCATTTTGGTGACAAAGCACGCTATGCGTTCAGGCACGCAAATCTGCAGGATTACCCAGGGTAGCCAACGTATTTTTCGGAATAAAGTTACGTGCTGTAAAATATAACGATAATCCCTGAAAGCGGCCTCCCGTTTAATCTTAATGGTTATCGAATATTTTTTATCGTCCACATATTTTACATTTTTGCTTTTGAAGTTTACAACTCGCAGGGCAGGTTCATGAGGAAGCTGAAGTTTCGGTCGTTACGGTATATACCTGTTATATTTAACACATATGTGTAATGTTACCCTTTTTATCTATCATACTTGCAAAACTGGATAAGTGGTTCATTGTTTCCAATAACAAAAGTAAATCCTTATAGGCGTCCCAAAAAAAAAAAAAGTGCTAAAACGTAAGTTACGTTTTTATAAAAACACAATGAATTCATTTTATAAAGAAACAGGCACACGTTGATTAGAAGAATTCCTGTTCTTCAGCTTTTGATAAAATTAATTCATCTCAGAATGCTCAGGCATCGGTCACTGAACTTCATATAAATGCAAAAATGTGCATATCTTGATTTTACTTTCTCTTCCACCGCGTACAACAGGCAACAAAAACTTGTATTCAACCTAAAACTTCTGTATTAATATTTTCATGGAAGCTATAATTTAAGACTCCCATTAAAACATAAAAAGAGCTAGTAAGGTCTATGCGCATACAACGCGTAAAATTGGATAGATTATTTAAGTTTAGGTCTCCCAAAATACAAGATTATTTAAAACAAATCGTTCCATTTTTTTTGTTGAATTTACGTCCTCCAACGTTAAGTCATATCGGACGATGAATGGAATGGGTGAAATGATGCTCAAATGATCCCAGGGTCCATAGAGCTTAGAGTTACCCGAAATTCGTCCTTCAGGTTAGGGAAAACCCCCGGAAAAACCTTATCCAGGTAACTCACCTTGACCGAGATTCGAACTCGGGACCTCTTGAACGTGAGGCAGACACGCGACCATCTACGCTACCGAGTCGGGCCACCTTTATTACATTTTTACATGATGTGCTCCAGAATTTTTATTTTCTCAAAAGTGGTTTGTGCAGGGATTTCTTAATGCGTCTCATGCACTTGTTTTCTCAGGTACGTTGAAAGTATTTTCACGAACAGTTCGTCGTTTCGCCACCAGAAGGCGGCCATGCTCTCTTGTCTTTTGCTTGTTAGGGAATGGGGTAACGTCACCTTCGCTGTCATGGGGGTTTGGTTCTGCTATTTCTAAAAGCAATTTTACTTTGGTACATGAACCTATAAAGACAATTTCTTGTTAAGTTTCCCCACATCTTTGATCCTTACACACCTAACTCACTTGTGCCTTCACAAAGCTTCATTGTGGTCATTTGTTCTGTTTTATATTCTGCTTATCAACTCTCTACCTTTTCATAATAATTGTTACACGAAATTTTAATTCAGTTAATACATTTTTATCACCTTATAATGTAAATGTGTAAAACTAGGCTGCCGAGACGATATATGGGTACTTGCAGTTTTTCATAATTCATAACCCTTCTGTGTTTTGTAGTTAAATTGTGACCATTCTGCAGCAAGACAAAGATTATAAAAGAAAGCTACGATTTGTAAGTGAAAAAGCTTCAGTAATTACATTTTTAAATCCTCTTATTTGTATTTGGTGAGAAAAATGCATTAAGCAAGATGTAGAAATATATTTTCTATTTTATTTCCTGTGTTATTCTTTTGACGTCAATTGGATCATGTTCCCCTTCATAATTATGACACGAGGTTAGAGTTGAGGCAATACAGATTCTGATTACTGACATGAAAAAATATGTATGCTGGCTTTTCTGGTAATAGTTTGAATTCCTTTTTATTCTAAAGGAGTTTGTATAGCTAATATAACTGGCAAACCATATGAGAAGGAACCAAACATGCAGTACAAAACATCTAGATCTGTTAGAAAACGTAACTTTATTTGAAATAATATTTGTGGTATAAGCCATTTCTGAAATTTCCAGTATTATGAATATGAAATTTCATCATTTTTGAACAGCTATCAGTATTACATTGTTTCTGAAAGATTATGACAGACGCTTATATATCACTACTTTGTAACTATAACAAAACGTGTAATGGAAGCATGTATTTGAAGCAGATACAAGAACATGATTTTGAAAGAGTGGTTTGTAGTTCTATATAAAAATAAAGATAGTGGATAGAGCACAAGCTATTTGGATATAACATCACGTTTTTCTGTTATTACACGTAACTAAGGGTCAAAACTGCGTTCCAAGCACCATTTTAAACATTTAAAATGGTGAGTGGTAAATGTACTAATTTATTTTAACATTATCCTTTTTTTTAGTGTTTCCTTTATAACCCGCCTTAAATGCCAGTGACCTTATCACTGTTTTCTTTTGGAATACACTGTCTTTGGGCAATGATGCCCAAAGAACTGGCTATAGAAGGCAATATAGAGTATCAAATTGTATTTAATGGTATAACTAATATTCTGATAAGAAGAGAGAGTGTGATGACAGGATTCTGAAAATTAGCCAAATGTCAATTGGAAGATAACGATAAATAGTCTTTGTTGACAGTGCTGGAGAACAAAATTAATTAAATATTTATAAGGAATTTAGAAGTAATGATGAGAAAAATATGTACGTACCTACATGTAGAGGTGTAATAAGGATCCAAGAAAAGGTATTGCATGGTTTAAATTGGGAAGTTGGAGATTAAAATGTTACATGAGAGGGATAAAGAAGAAATTTCCCTTTTTGTTTTTTAACTTACATTCTCCAACGTTAGATCATAATGATTAATGAAATGGGCGAAATTATGCTTAAATAAGCCCAGGGTCCATAGAGCTTAAAGTTATCTAAATTATCTTCAGACTTTAAGGATAAACCCGGAAAAATTCTTATGCAGGTAACTCATCCTGAGCGAAGTTCGAACTCGGGACCTCTTGAACTGAGGCAGACACTCTACTATCTACGCTAACGAAGCCGTCAATTTGCCCTATGTGCTAAAGAACAAAGGATGTAATACATATTTTATTAGAATGCAGTGATATTTGGAGGAGAAAATTTATACAAAGTCACGCGTCGTGGCGTAGTGGGCTAAGGCATCATTCTTTGGTACTCTGCCACGGAAAGCGGCCCGGGATCGATCCTACCCTGGGGGTGCGGATTTTAAGTCCCAGGTATAGGACCGATGCCCACTCAGCATCGTGAGGAAATTGAGGAGCTTACGATAGGTAAGCGGCCCTGGTCATGAAACCAACGTTCCGGCTGGGAATGCCGAGATGCTAACCACATCTCCTTCCCGTATCGGTTGTATGATCGTCCACCTACACCTTGCGTATGTGGGCGTGAGGTCGGCAGTCGGGTTGGCAGGCACTGGCCCTCTATGGGCTTTGATGCCATGGGTTATTTATTTTAAATGGTTTAAAGCCGCAAAATCAGTAGAAAGATGTGAAATCAATCACATATTAATAAATTAGGCGTGTTTATTTAGAATTAAGAAGGAGTGGTTATGGTAGGTTAAGTAAATAGGAGTATGTAGTATAAAGAGTTTGACAATTATAATGGAGAATTTAGATGGTAGATATAATGAATGGATTATTAATAATAGCTGCAGGTAGTGGTGTTACTTGTGTGGTATGTAATGGATATGTTGTGTTATTAAGAAGCTTTTATACGTTGCATGTAATTGAATATTAATGGAAACATAGTTGGTCTGAATGCCTAGATATATCCGTAATTATTAAGTATTAAGCGGTAATAAATTGAGTAGTTTTCTACTAGTTATTTAAACAAAAATAAAAAAAAAAATATTGTGGGTTTTGGGTGTTTTGGTTTTTGAAATATTACGGTTCCAAACTGAGAAGAATAGGTAGAAATAATCTTGGAGAGAGAAAAATTTCCGTGCAGGTACTTTGCCGATTAAGGGCACTGGGAGGTTATTTTTACCCAGACAGCGCTAGTTTTTAACAATATTGAAGTATAAAAATACAAAAAATAAACATTGAAAGAAATTGAAATTTGGTATGATTATAGTATAAGGATGTGTTCATTTAACGACTGTATAATATTTATATCAAGTTCATATAGTTCCTTGCAAGAGGGGCATAAGATACTCTGTGTATCCTGAAAAAAGCTATTACGCCCTATACTTCAGGTCTAGGTTCCTTGTAGGGATTTTAAGTTATAGGCACCAATATTTTTCCTAGATAACATAAGACACAGTTTTATAATCTAAACTAAATAAACAGCATACATAGTTTATACTATGCGCATGAAAAATTATATAGTTGTGTTAAAAAAAAGATAATATTTTTAAGGAATTAATTTTATTTTCACTCCATTTTATAAATCATATGGATATAAAAGTTAGATTAATGTGTTCAGGGATCATTAAAAAATAAGCACTAAAAATTTTGTATCAATATGTTTTATAGTTTTCGAGAAATATGCACCTAAAGTATGAAAAATGAAAGTTTTGGGAAATCACGATCAAAGTTTAAGCACCATTCTGTTTAAATTATACATACTCTCAGAACATGCCTGCTCCATATTCCTGCTCAGTTAGGTTTTCCTCATCTTTTCTTTTCTTTTTCTTACTTCTAACTCTACTTTCAGCAACTGAGCTGTTCTTTTTGTCTCTGAGAGTCGACGCACATAATTTTTTATACATGCTGCCCTCATATTTTCACCAACCTTTATACCCATTTTTGTCATTACTTTATGCCTACCACTGCATCCATCATTATAACAAATAAAACTATCATATGCACCAATTTTTAAAGTTTTTGGCCCAACATGTACAGTTTTTGGAATTCTTTCCCATATTAGATGATGAAAGCTTTCATTTGGGTGCAAAAAGACGGCTAAAGAAGCCGGAAGCTTACCATAGAGAAATAAACGAGTGAAGCAGCAGGAAGCAGAATGACCAACACGTAAATCAAAATTTACTACATGATTCTAAGTGGGTTAGTTCAGAAATTTCAAGCTTTGGAAGTATGCTGAGTGAAATGTGTATGAAGGAAATCAGAAAGTGGGCGTGTTATTGCGCCACCCTCTTTAAATTGATGGATTAAAGGGCTTTAATACCAGCTGACACCCTATGTTATATACCATTTAAAAGCTGAAGAATTATATAATTTTTAACACTAAACACAAAAAATTGATTTTTTGAAGCCCATCGACCTTGCAGTGCCCTTAAGCTACGGGGACAGTCTACATTATCTTGTTTCTTACACCTGATGAACCCATATATTTTGTTGAGGAAAATAAAATAAATGAATGGATGAATTATGAAAGCAAAAGATTGAAAAAGTAGTACCAAATTCATTCAAATAAATTGCCTAATTATCGTAAATTTCATTAAGCAAACGAAACGCAGGCAACTTATTGTAAGTAAACGTTACAAACTTCACCTTTGATAACAGAAGTTGAGAAATTCGAAAGGACTGCAAAAGAGAACTTAACGCTACAATAACCCTTTAATAAGTTTCATGTATGATACAGAGATTTCATAGATCTCCTTTCATTTACGTATTACATCAAAGCTATACGCAGTATTTTATTCATAATGCCAAAGTTCTTCACATCTACATTACAGATTACAGATGCATACAGTGGAAGTGGATTTTAAACATTCTATAGAAAACTTAATCATACAGTATATTTCGTTAGCTGACATAAATATTCTAACTTCTGCGTCTGATTGGTCTTTTGAGATTGATTCCGCTCACTTGAATTCAGTAATTAAAATAATTTATACTGTCGCGAATCTCTTTTTCCGACTGGCGGCGTACGCGCAAAAAGGGCTCGCGCGGCTTGTTTACACAAAGGAACTGATAGGCAGACAGTGTGGAGATAAAGAGCTTGCATAAGCAGATAAACAGCGCCGGAGATAAGACTTACTGACACCGATATAGTTACATTCTAATTTCTGTTTCATATAACCTTGCCCCGCTGAAATGTATCACTCTGCGTTCAACTACCTTCCCCCTCAACCTAATTGGCTAATGCTTTCGCGCCGTAGGCCATAGGCGGTGCCTTCCCGTCACATTTAAATCTGCAGTAAACGTCATAATAGTTGCCGGGAAGATAAAATCATACAAATAAGGATATGAAGGCATGCAAAAATACAAGTTTATAATGAAACTGAGCAAGTTGAAACTCAATGACTGAGCAATGAAACTGAAACAAGTTTATAATGAAAGATCTTCGGCCTTTCCCACTGGGATTTTTTAAACCAGCACACATACCTTTCAAAAATGCTTGTCTTTCAGTCTTAAAAGTCGTGTCATGCCATACCTTACTTTTCGTGTGTTCTTCGTGTATATTTTGCGATTTGTATCTCGGTACAGTCTGATTGTCCTTAGATAACGTCTTCGACACACAGCAATATCGTCTCTGTCTTTTAGCACATTTTTCTTACCTCTTTTTTCATTCACAAATCCCAGCTGTATAAGCAATTGCTGAAATTTGGTAAATCTGCATCCTCATGTACAGCAGACATAATGTTACTTATGTTAGGGATCTCGTTTCTAAAGAAAAAACTATGCACATGACGACACACAACACTTTTCACGTATTTTCTCCGAGCACGCACTTTTGTTTATTCCTGTTTTTGCCTGGAGTGGTAAGTTTTCCTGTTTTCTCTATTTCACATCGCGATGTTTCTACGGATCTAACACTCACACCTGTAACTTCAGAGCACAGCCGTTCGACTTCTCTCACTGACAAAGACGGATTCTTCTCTGTGAGTGCATTAAACACATGCACTACAATTCTTTTTTCGCCTGTTTTTAAAGAATTATCCTTGCGATACTTCAGCGAAAAACTGGAGGTAGACTCTGCTATTATACATATAAGTACACGCGCAATAAACGATTAATAAAATAATTTATCTCTCGCACTGAGCACAACACACCGTCAAATGGCGCTATATGACTAATCCAGTTCAAAACAAGGTCAGTGATAAAAGTCATATAAACAAATGTCACCACTACCGCTAAATCACGTGCTATCGGGCCATGTGAAACACGTGCTTGAGAACAAAGGAACCTCCTCTTTACTTCGTTTAAGAATTAACATGCATTTCAGATAAATCAACTCTATTGAGTAATATATTTAATTCAAACAGTTACGAAAATATAAATTTGACAATTCTCTTCCAGCATATAAAGATATATCATGTTAAATAACGAATTAATTTTTACCGCACGACAGTCATTACCACAACAGCAGCCAATGAGAGGTGATCAGGTCACGTGACCGTTAAGAGATACGGGGAAAGCTTATGAGAAACAAGGTCGTGTTTTATCTGGTGACATGTTAGAGTCTATAGCAGTCTGGAATTCATGAATGGGTGTATAAAAAGAAGCCATCGCCAGTGATCGAGTGAGTCGTAAACAGGAGAGTAAACAGCTGTACAGATGTTGTAACAGGAGTGCTGTAAACAGATGTAATCAGAACGCCGTTGTTGTGGTCATCGATCTTGGTAGATTGTGATTGTGTATGTGATGTAATTCTGCTGCTACGAGGTGTATTTCTACGCAAATAAAGAATTTGATTCTACGAACCCACAAAGTCTCAATATTTTATAAATAATTATAATCAGTCGAGCGAAAGTGTCGTAAAATATAGAATTTGTAACCTCGAAATCATTTTACTGGATTCTGTAAAACTTCCCCAGATATAATTACTATGATAATTATTTAAAATGCCTTTGATACTTTAAAACCTGATTGAAACTATTACAAAATTAAAGACAGTTAAGAAAGAGCCTTCGAATCGATATTGTAGTTGAATATTCCAGAAATATGACAAAAGGCTTTTGAAAACTTTGCTAGCTTGAAGAAATATTGTAATAATATTGGTAAATAATAATCCGCGGAAAACCGGTATCAAATAAATAGCACAAGAGTTTTTCTGTTTGTTTTACGTCGCTTTAGCTGCGTGATAGATCTATTTAGAAAATATTACACGACAGAGCGTTGAGGCGTATTGACCTTCAAGTGACCAGCGCTGTGATCGTCTCTTATCAGGTCTTATCTGGTTGATTAGAAGCGTGAATATTAGTAAGTTGACGTACAGTAAGCTACGAAACACAAACAGCGCGATTGGAAGCTGCGTTTGTCTATATGATATGTTTTCTCGCGCCTGCCGATGTATGACACGTTGCTGTCCAGAAGACACGATTATATCTGAACAGAGTATACTTACACTGGACTCACCGTGTATGTGCGATAAGCTGAGGCAAAAACATCTCTGTGTTGCGATTTTTTTCCAATACGCCTTCTCGCTTTGCCATATAGTACTCTTGTGTAGGTATGAGGTGGCCATATAGCTTTCTATATTTGATCCTAACATATCACCTTGCATCGTCATGTGTCCACAGATATCTTAGTGATAGGCAACTACATGTATCCGTGTTCATATTCATATTTATTGCAACTTAATACAGTGCTTTAACACAATTAAGCCATGCCATTTGTAATACATACTGTCTCTTAAAAGTAAACTATTAGAAATGTCAAAACCATTGTCATTCATCTACTCTCTCTCTCTCTCTCTCTCTCTCTCTCTCTCTCTCTCTCTCACACACACACACACACACTATATATATATATAAACATAATCATTCAAAATCATCGAAGTTGTCATCAAAATATTAATCTATACTGTAATAGGCTCTGCTTAACAAGAATTTAGTCAGTTTAGATTTAAACTTACCAGCTTACAGTATTTTTTAGACCTTCTGGAAGCTTATTAAGGAGTTTTGGACCAAAGTATTGGGGCTTATGTTCAAAAAGTTTTAGCCTGTGACCTTTAACTATATAGTTATTCTTTTCCCTTGTTTCAAATGTGTGGACATCGGAATTTTTGGAGGTTATATTCCTGTTATGTACAAAAAGTATTGTTCGCAGAATAAATATACAGGGAAAAGTATGTTTATTTTTTAAAATACGGCCTGCATGAACTCGTATGTGCTATTTTTGCCAGGTATTTGATAGTCTTTACTGTAGGAGAAAAATTCGTTAAAGTTTAATTTGGAAGTGGGTCCCCACAGCTCGATGCCATAAGAAATGTGTGAATATATTAATGCAAAATATACTAACTTACTAGTATCTACTGAGAGAAAATTGGCTAAATATCGCAACACAAAAAGTCCTGAGCTTAGGAGCTTCTAGTTTTTCAATGTGGTTGTTCCACGTTAACTTGTCATCAAGGGTTAAACCTATTACATACTGGACTAAACTATTGACTATATTAAGCTGAGGTTCGAAAGGACGTCTCTTAAAATCAAATAGAATTAATTCGCTTTTTTGTGCATAAGTACACAGCCTGACATCATTAAAATACTGTGCCACGATATTGGAGGTCAAATTTGCATCAATTTCTAGATTTAGCAAGTTGCTGTTGCTGAAACCCAAAAACTCTACTTCTGTAACGAGCAGATGGCAGCATCAACACGAGTCCAACAGACCTTAGTACTAGGCAACTGTATGTTTGCTCACGTGGTGCACATATTGGGATGCCGTTCAAGTATCTGTGGACAGGTACATGAGAAGTGGTTATTATCATGTATATCGAATTTACTATTCTTTTAGACACCAGATGGAACTTAGGGAAGCAGTATTAAATTTCCAATACGGTATTTATATTGGCGACTGAGAGAAACCAAGAAATAAATAAAGCATAATCAAATTGGTCAGCCAACGGGATTTAAACCCGGGACTTGCTGAATGTGGAGCACAGTCACTGGGGTCTGTAATCTCAAATCTGAGATTTCCTCATCGTCAACTGGAATCAGCTGGAGAGTATAATGTCATACCGGCATGTTGCCATGGTAACTCAGTGGTAGAGCAGCTGCACATAGAGTAAATTGGTCTGTGATTCCAATGCTGCTATGCTACCTGAACCATCCCGTTTGGTAAAACTTAAGAGAACATCATAGTTTTCAAGAAAGTCACTTTCCCATGTCAGTATGATTCAGGCGTTTCTAAGTAGAGCGTATGAAAACTAAAACGTTCATGCAGTCTGCAATGGTCGCAACTTTAACCTGTTACCTCGAAGAATACATGGTTTTATGGACCCAGTATGGTAAAATATGAAACTAAATGACACAAAATAGAGTTGTAATTCTCTTGCAGCAGAGCTACACAGGGCTCCTCGCCGCCGACCGAGCTACCGGTTGTCCAAAGATGCTTTGGGTAACCAGAATTGAACAGGGCCACATTCCCCTGACTTCAAACCCCCAAGCCCAGAAATGGGCTTGGTAAGTCGAATACCTAAACATTTGTTCCTTTCCCTCTAGCCTGTTAAGCGGACTGTGCTCAGATGCCTCTCAGGCAGGCGGAAGAGTGCAGCCAGCATTGGGCGCACAAACCCCACGGGGCAACAGCGTGCATAAGGCTAGACATACCACTGCCTAAGACAACCGCCTGAGACAAAGATGATTCTATTATACTGCCCAGATAAAGCCGCAATAAGCGGCTAGGTGCTGAGCAGCAAACACTCCGTCCAGGTAAACCTGGACGACTCGATTCTTCTGCTGGTCTGCTGCTACTACTACATGCATGGAAAATTTGCAAGAAAATAAAAGCACACGAAATGATTTTACTACAATCAATATCTATATTGTATATAACAACTGGTGTCATAGGTCTATGGTAAAAGGTACACTGTGTTAAGTAATGCGAACATTTACGGTTCGAACCCCAGCATACGTCATACCTTGCACTTTTTATGTATACACAAAATGTTGCTGGAGCTTCCTTATGCACTGCATTTGAACATTTTCACGAATATATTCATCACAGCATGCCACGTCCACGAAGTTGCAGCTAAAAGGGGTGGAAATGCTAGGTGGTGCTAGACAGGTGAGAAAACATGTCGCAAATCGCTAGAGAGTTCGGTTCTGACCAGTGAAACAATGGCTATGCCGGCATCACCAGGTAGAAGTTGAATGGTCCAAATCACACAGGCGTTCAGTAGGTCTCGTTCGACATTTACTCAAGAAACAGCTCTGGTAGAAAAAGCTGTGAGGAACCGAACAAAACTAGGTCTTCTTTATGGACAAAGTAGTTGAGCATGGTTGTTAATATGAAACCATGTACCAACAATTAAAGGATCCGGCATTGAATCGCATCGTTCTGCCACTAAGTCCCTTCTCACTGAGGCATAAAGGAAAAAAGATTACAATAGGTACTGAGGCCTCTGACCTTTCTCTGGCTTACTGAGTGACAAGAATATATTTTGATCCGACCAGCAAGAGTCCGTGTACCGCGGGAACTAGATGCTTCAGCACTTCGCTCGAGGAGAAAATTCATGGAGAATTTCAACATATGTCTGATGTCTAAATGATAACATCAGACCCACGGAAGTTAATTAAAATGTCAGAATGCTGACTGAAGTCTATGTTGATATTACCGAAAACACTTTGCTACCGGCCCTTTGTCAGCAGAACAAAAATTTGTTTTATGCATAATAGTGGTGTTCATAACTAAAATATCGTTAGGATTGGCGAACAAAGCATGCATAAATAATCTACATGGGCTCACTTTCAAGATCATCTGATCCGAACACCACTGAACACTTGTGGGCCTTCATTGTAAAGATATGGGATTGCCAGATTGTGAAAGAATGTGGCTGCTCACCCGACTGGAGCTACGAGAACATTATCAGCAGAACCCAAACCGATGTTCTGCATTGATTGTAAACTTGCACGAAAAAATAATGGACGAAATCGTAGCTAAGGACGATTATACCAGGTTCTCTAAGACATTTCTATTCTTTGTTTCGTCAAATTATGTATTTATCCCAGGAAAAATACGCTTTCTATAAATCTGAAATGTTTTGCAGTTTAATTCATTTCTCAATATATGACACAGCTTTAGTATGAAATAGCAGCTCTTAGTTTGCTTTTACATACCATTATCCTTGTCTTCCTTTTTTTATTTCTAATAAATGGAGCAACTATACTGAAAGTTACACAAAATAAACTTTTTCAAATTTGTTCTGCGTACTTATTGAATTATACATATTTCTACTTGCAGCTTTACGTTTTTTTTCAAGATGAGAATCTTAGTTTCTTGTTCAATTATTAACTTTACTTATTAGCTTATTATCACGATCAGCTGAATTAGAAGTTCACTCTATTTTAATTATCATTCAACCTCCTGGTCTTGTCTTCGAAATCATGCAGCAACAAGTTAGCTACAACAGGACAACTGCTAGTGTGTAAATATCATAATTGTATAAGGATTATTAGGTTAAATTCACAAGTTCATATTTTAGTACATATCCTGAAAGAATATGACACGAAGATCTTCAAGTTTTTCCTTCCCTGAAACTATCCTTTACATGGAGATGTTTTTGAAAGATTGATTTTCTCGAATTTGTTCTTGCAGCGAATTTGTTTAAATGACAAATCGAATATTTACCTTGAATAATATGGAAACCGCCTCTGAAGAGCTCATGCTGACATATAAACTAATGACAATATTCTGCTCATGTAGGTTTGATCATATAATGAAACGGTATTGCATAGGTTATGTTGGTTTTATTTAAATTGTGGGCGAATATTCATGGATGCAATTTGCTCGAAATCGATATGAATGGTAATACATAACGACATACGATTCCTCTTCAGCCAAATTACGATCTCATTGAGGCCTTATACATCAGCTTGATATTAAGTAACGGATAGTTTAAAATCATGGTGCTCAAACTGGTAATTTTTTCCATTCTCATTTTTTATTTCTATAATCTCTAATTCCATTTGACCAGGAATTGAAAAATTCTCGCGAAATTTATAATTAGAAACAAACGAACGTTTGTATTGTTAAGAATTTATTTTAATACATATTCTTCTTGAGAAAAGCTAATAAATTTACTTTATATTTCCAGAAAGATAGAAACAGGGAAGCAATTGAATGATAATACTGTCATCTAATTATCGGAAGGCACAGCCAGCTAGCAGCCGGGTGGGCGGCAGGAGGCATTTAAACCACGCCGACCCATTTATCTTGTAGCCTAACGAGGGGATGGTTGGAAAAAACATCACTAGCCATCTATTTCCCCTCCCCCGGACGTCTGGAACCTTCAGGATGATTCACTGAACCGCGAGACTTCCAGAAACGGCGATCTTCCCTATATAAGGCCTGCAGTGGACGACACAGTCAGTTCTTGGCGAGCAGTCCTGAAGAGCGCCGAGTGAGTGAACGGACCGGAAGACTGTGTACGTGTATCAGAGGAGTTGTACGTGAGTGTAGAGTGGACCTGTGACAGACGAACTGACGAATTGTAATTGTGTGCGCTACGTAATTCTGTGTAATTGGCAAGTGTTCCAACTGTAATTCGGTGGAAATAAAGAACATTGAGTTTGTGCAATTAGACTTTTAATTTCACGAACCCACAAAGTCACAATACTGAAGGTAAAAAGGACAAAGTGAGGGAACATTAAGGTTGTCGTTCTTGCATTGTAATTATCTTGATGATGATGATGATGATGATGATGATAGTTGGCGCTACAGGCTATGTAGGCCTCTTCCATTCTACTCGCTCCTCTGCTTTTCTTCTTCAGCCTTTAACACCCAACTTTCTCAAGTCGTCTTCTACATCATCTACCCATCTTTTCCTGGGTCTTCCTCTTCTCCTTCTGCCATCCAGCTTTCCTATGAATATCTTCTTAACTACACTGGTTTCCGGCTTTCTCTGCACATGGCCAATCCACCTTATTCTTCATTGTTTAATTTTCACTACTATTTGGTTGTCCAAATAGGCGCTGTAACTCCAAGTTAGTCCGTATTCTCCATCCGTCCAAGTCCTTTATCACTCCAAATATATTTCTCAGGATCTTCCTTTCCCACCGTAATAATCATTGTTCTCTCTGGTTGTGTTGTAATTATCTTACCTAATCTTATATCTTGGTTATAACCTAATCTTATATTCTTGCTTATAACCTAACTGAGCTTTCAGAGTGTTATTGCTCTTCGGTCTCGGAATGTTCACGAGGTAACCCCTTATGCTATCGAAACACAGTGATCATGGTGTGATTTAAACACAACGAAAGTCCAAGAAGTAGCGACTGTGTGCTTATTTACTCCGAGCAGATTTCTATCCAAGGTCGAATAGTTTCCTCAACTCATTTTCTCAGTGCTGTGTGAGTTACAGTAGAAATACTTTATTGTGCTTTCTGTGATTGCTCAAAATTAATTGTGTGATACAAAGTCCTAAGATGAGAGGTGTTATTACATTTTTAAATACTCATAAGTTGACATCAATAGAAATTCTCCATTAACTAGAGGAAGTATATAATGATACAGAAGCGAACAAAAGGAACGTGGGAAAGTAAAATACTCAACAATGGACGAGAAGATGTGTATGACGAAATTCGAACCAGATATGTATTCATCACATAATTTGAAGAATCACGTGAACAAGAAAATTGCAAGAAATCAGACATATAATCCTAGATGAGCTGCAAATTTTTTCCCAAATAACTGTCGTTATTTCCTTAGCGAAATGGGTTTTAACATGTTGGCTTAATGTATCTATTAGTGGTAACCGACTATTACATGAAAATTCTAAAGTTTGTGGACAGATCCAAACAAAGGATTATGTGGAGAAATAAAGCAAGTTTCAGTTTAATGACATGTTTTTAAATAAAATATTTCTTGGATATACTAAATGCAAACGGACATTGCTTCTTAGTAGTATTTAAGCCCATTTTCACCACAAATGGCACCACAGGCGGTAGACACTGATGATTAAAGCTCAGGGTTTAGCCACACAAACATTAAAACAGTGATTGGGTTATACACTACAAGCTGTTCTTTACCTTTGTGTTGTAAACAAAAGAGAATCGCATGGAACACCTATATTCAAGGTCAAGGGCAACGGCAACTTATCAGTCCTTGTGAAATAACGACTTTTCCTCATAGAATATATAGCGCATTTATCCAAAAATTATACAAATAAAATATGTTTTCCGGCAACATACTCGTGTATATAATAATTACTATATAAATAAACATATAGATACTAATATTATCAAAATGCAGAGTAAATGAAAAGTAATTGATTATGTTGTAATTTACGCCCTCCAGCGTTAAGTAATATCGGATGATGAGTGGAATGGATGAAATGATGCTCAAATGAGCCCAGGGTTCACAGAGCTTAGAGTTACCTGACATTCATCTTTCAGGATAAGCCTTATCCAGGTAATTCACCCTGGCCCAGATTCGAACTCGGGACCACTTGAACGTGAGGCAGACAATTTGAAGACAATTTCGTGAGGCAGACAGGCTACCATCCACGCTACCGAGGCGGGCATGTAATTGATTATGGCCATATTATACGTAGTCTTTGCAATTCTTTGTTACAATGAGCAATACACATTTTTAAGTTTTGCGACAAGATTTTTAGGTTGGGAAGCTGTAACGTCCTGTCCTCGGGGCTGGTTCTGATACTCTAGGTCAGGATGTCCTCTCGTTGTTACCCTCGGCTGCTACAGTCGTCGCATGAAAACCTCTAACCTGGGGCGTAGTATCGGATGGGGATAGAATTAACATAATTTACTAAATACATTGAATAATCGTTTAACTTATTTTCAAATATTCCAATTTTAATACTTTCAGAAGTGAACATAAATACTGGAAATTAATAATTTCTTCTACACTAGCGTATGTAGGCTAATGTTTGTATGAGTAGAACCAGACTGAAAAAATTCAATGCTATAGCCGGGATATGAAACACCGATCTGTCCGTCACCGTCCGGTTGCTCTTAACCATTGAGCTACTACGGTCGACATGACATTAAATTCTCCAACTGACTCGTGTGTTTCCCGGTAGACCACTAGGGGTTCTCATATAAAGTGAGATACGCACCTTCTTTGGTAACTTACTATGTTTTAAGTACTTAAGTCCCAGGCTTCATTGTTAAACCATTATTATTTAAGTAAATTGATGTAAATTAACTATTCCTTCCATACTAGCCGCGTATAGGCTAAGGTTTGGATCAGTTGAGCCAGACTGAAAAAGTCACATCTATGATAAAAGGATACCGGTTATGGCATTGAATTTTTCAGTCTGGCTCAACTCATCTGAACATAAATACGTCGTAACACAAAAATTACTACAAGATTTCAGAAGCGTTGCTATTCCCTTTATAATTATAATGTTTTACTCCTCCACGATGATTCAACGCAGAATCACAATTTTGCTTCCTTACTCGACGGCGTCTAAACGTAGTAATTACCTTTTGTCTTTACTCGACGGAGTCTCAACTCTAGCTGATTTGAAATTATTGAATAACCCGTTGCTATGAAAATTCAATAATTTCTCATTGGTTTACGCCATCTTTAGTTACACAATTTTCATTAACATATTTGTTAATGTTCATAATATTTTCTTTAAATCGCTTTTTAAATAATTTAACATTTGAATAACATTTCTTAAAAAATTTAAACTACAATATAATCATTAAACACGTGAATAATATTCATTTGCCTTTGCTTCCACCCCTTAAATCAGTATTTTACCTCCAATTTTTCTTTTTAATCTCGTTTACTTTCTAATAGAATCTTTACTAATTTCTAATGAATTATTTTCTCAATAAATTTAAAATAACAAAATAAAATATTGACAATATTTTAGGGCAAACGATCTGTATTGGAAAAAGCTTTTTTCTACATAGCATGATGTGATTGGGGCAAATTTAAACCAAGATAACGTATTACCGATTCCTTTATTTGAGTTAGTTCTCTCTAGAAGTTCTTGTTCTACTGGTAAGTTTGTAGCACGACTTCGGGTATCTCATGCGTATTGTTGTCTCATGGCAACCTTTTTATAGCAACTGCTTGAAATATGATTTTCGAGTTTCCAGAAGGTGATTTTTATGTTTATCATGTTCCAAATATCACAAAAAATATATTGTGTCGTCTGAATGAATGTTGCACGTTGATTATATATTTTATTCCCTCTTTCTATGTTTATATAAAGCAACGTGTCTTTTATGGTTCTAATATCGAAATATTATTCCATTTTATTTATGGAGCCATCCTTATTTTTGCTGCACAGAATTTACAATTAATATTCCGGCCATTAGAGGAAATATACTCTCTGCAATAATCTGCCAACAATCTATCTGATGTGATTGTTTTTGAACGTCCTCGTTTATGCATGATTTGTTTTCACTCGAAGCGTATTCCCTGTGTGCTTGTAGAAGCCAATGCAGCGTGACGTACCTCAGTAGGACAAGTTATCTACTAACTCAGATAACAATGTTGTGTACAACAACCTTGATGGGTTTTTGGCTAACTCTCCGGGTCTTATTGATATCACTCAAAAGATATTACAATTTAGGGAAGGAAAAAGTTCCAGGCCTAAATTTAGGCTACTTCCTCGTCATTTTCCAGTTATGAGGATTGAGAAAAACCATAAAAGTTGCTCCGTGAGGAAAATTGTTATAAGTCTAAGAGTTAGATATAAGTGCATTATTTTCGACAGAACAACCTCTTCTCCATACCTAATACCGACATTGATTTTTAAATAATACTCGATACTTTATAAAAAGCTTTTAAGCTGTGTTATAAGCTGTAAAGGTGTATAAAAAGTTGTGTTCTTAATGGTAGTTTTATATGCATAAACGCATGTAATCAATTGCTTTCACTCATTTTCAGATGTCGTAGAATCATGTCTTGACAGCGATAAAAAAGTTCTACTTTGATTTTTTAATAAAGATTCTGTGCATTTCACTCAGTATAAGAATGCAACATGTTTATCTTTATTTTGTATACTTATTATTGCGGGAAAATTATTTTCTGATAATACACCCGCTCTTTTATTCTTGATACTGTGATAAACACTGTGATAACACTTCTATTTGTCACTAAAACGTCAGCTCAATGCTACCGTACAATCAGCTTCTCTTACACAAATGCAACTTCTCTAAACGTCTCTACAATATTCCTTTAAGCATTTTTAGCATACATTCTTCGCGTGGATTATAGGCCCACCCTAACATGGAGGTATACACAATTCTGAAGATAACTCCGATATTCACATGTGAACTGCTTCGCTGCCGGTTTCATAGACGACGATCTCACCCAAAGCCGCACTTCTAATGCTGTGCCCGTTCCACAGCCTGCGATTCCTATCATGGAGCTTGTGAGGTACCATACTCATACAACTTTACACACCACTCTAACTGCGACTGACTCTTGGCGTTATATAGGCTTTTATACATCTGCCGGGCGCGGTAGACCTTTCTGGAATTGGATCCTTCTCGAAACAGGTCTAGAAACACCATTTGCGTATTAGCAACAATGTTCCGCTCCGGCCTCAGGACCTGAGCTGGTAACTGCCTTAAAGCAGCCAATAAGAAAGGAGACGATAATCCTACTCCCGTTTCTTCGTGATGGCGGATAATTTGCCGGACTCTCTACCTCCAACAGAGAGCAAGGGCGATATAATCTCTCATCAGACCACGCGAAAGTCGATGTGACAGTACTATTTCCAAATGTTCCATACTTCATTCACATGATTATTAAAACAATTTATATGGAAACTAGACATACGGTATACCTATAAGTTGCGTACCTGACCCGAGTTTTACTTGCTGAGTACAAAGAAACACATGGGAGGAAAGAGCACATATTTCTATGCAGCGTATTTCTCACATCCTAAGTTCCTATTTGTTTCTGCCGGATTCCAAGATTTTGGAATGTTCTAGGTAAATGTCAAGCCAAACTATTGCAGAAACGTGATTTAGAGCGTCAGCTAAATTCGTTTCATTCCCAACTCAGTTAACGCTTCATGTTGCACGAGTACCTTATCCTTCCCTTATTTGTTGCTTGTTTTTACCTAACTTGAGAGTCTTTGGACCAGTTAAGCTCTACAACAACTGGGTAATGGTCCAGGAACTCCTTGCGAGCCATAAACAAAGAATCGAAAAGTATAGAAGTATTAGACTTTCTTCAATATCACCTGTTATCGAAGTATCTAGGTTTAATATCTAATTTTAGTATTTTTACTAAAGTACCTATTACGTTTCAAAAACAAAGCACAGGATTGTATGTTTGTAACGTGAAAGCAGAGAGCCGCCACTGCTCCGCCATTATCATTGGGACAGCACAAGAAAAAGCGAGCAGAGCAGTGCATCTGAGAGGAACAAGAGGCGCCCAAACTGAGACAAAGAAGCTCTGTCGACGTCGTCGTCGTCGTCGTCGTAGTCACGCAAGTGAGGACAGTAACACGTGAGGGGAAAGGCAGTCAGCCAAACACATAAATATTCCGTTCACTTACAACTAGTGTAGGAGTCCCCTTCCTCCCCAATAATTAGAATAGTTGGCTGCTCGCCTTACCAGGATCATCCCCAAAATAATCCATTTACCTTTACTGTATTTATTTGGAAATGTCACGACACGAAAATTGTAATGTGATTTATTCTTTCTGCATGTTACAAACTAGCCGGCTTATCCCATGTTGAACGGTTAACTTTAACTCTATTTACTCCCCTCGTTTTTAATATAATTATTATACAATGATCTACAGGATTTTTAAGGCGAATACTCCTCTGACCCCTTGTCACTGTGTTTTCATGCGAAATAGCGCTTGAAAAATGCTGTTATTCACGTAAAGGATGTAAAAAACTGGGTGGAGCGTCTTGATTCCATAACTTGAAATACACCCTTTGGCGGTGGAACAATTTCCAGTCGGAATGGTTTTACGAATTATGGCCGGCTACACCTTCTCTTTGGTCCAATATATGCAGTTATCATATAATGCAGAAACCCTTAATATATTCTAAAAATAGAGGAGAAGCTGGTGAATATGAAGATCTTGCACACTCAGGTCACCAAGGAGAATAAACCGCCTGATATCATCGAGAAAATATTCGCATTTGTTCATATAATATATTAGTTTCATAGATTTGTTATGTTAGGAGTTCTTCCTGCTAATACACTTATTTAACACTCCCCGCTAATGAACCCCTTATAGGAAATAAAACAAAACTTTCTTACATGAGGGTTACTAGAATATTCTAGCATTCATAAAATATGTATATTTACAATTAGAGCAACGATTAATATTTGTTTACATACATATATTCAGCATTTGATAAATGGCAATGAAATAATAAATATAATATACTTTACCTATCATTACAAGCAGGATCCGCAAACGCTTTTTGCTGTTATATCATTGTCACTTGTATGTATGAGGTAAGCCGACCAAGTAGCCGGCTTTTGTTTTTATACTCTGTGGCGTAAAATATTTTTCTACTCTTTGGCATTGTCAGCGAAGGCTTTGGAAATTCTTTCTAGTTCTTTCTGTGATTAAAGAATTATTCCACGCAAACAAATTTTCTCCTATTAATTTTAGGACAGTTAAAAGTTCGTAATTTTACGTCTTAGGTTATTTTAAAGTGTACAGGAATACTCTCTGGGGATGTGGAATATATTCCACCGACTCCCAGTAATAAACAAATCAAACTAACCGAATCTAAGACGACTGCGAAAAACTATCACAGTATCCATCACGCCTAAGGAAAAGGCTAAAATGTCCCAAATATTTTATTTATTATTTATTTATTATCCAATTTTTGATTCCTATTTTACCCAAAGGTATATTAGGAATATAGTCTACAAATTTATGAATACAATACAATTTACAAAAAACATAACAAACTCAATATCAAGCTGACAAACAAGTAAACATCAAGATGAATCATTTAGCTTAAGAAATATTTTGTTTAAGAAAGCCATGAAATATTGATAAGTTTTGTAATTCATCAGAATATGTGTAAGTGGCTTTGAGAAAGAGTAACCTAAGGATTGAAGCAATAATTCGAGCTCGTATCTTTCAAAACAGAAAAGCGGGCAATCAAATAAAATGTGAGGGATATCTTGAAGATGATTTCCTCAAATACAATCACATGTGGATTTGATTTTGAATCGAAATAAGTAAGCTGAAAATTTGCCATGGCCAGTTAAGAATTGAGTGAGAACATAGGGTTAACGAATTTACATTTATGTCTGTCAGAAATTGTTGGGAAATATAAATCCTTAGTCAAAGCACCAAAATCACTTTTTAACCAGTATTCATTCCAGTCGTTGATGATAATCTCCTTTAATGTTTGCCTCACATAAGAAATGGGGCATAGAGTGTAAGTCCCTGGAAGATCTGAAGTCGCAGCTCTCTTTGCAAGCTCATCTGCACGTTCATTTCTGGCAATCCCTACGTGTCCTCTGACCCATTTAATACACAGATGAGAACTACATAATAATTGACTTCTTATTTCAGCTGCAATATGACTGCTGTTTTTGGTATCTTTCAAAGCTGCAATTGCTGCTTGTGAGTCACTGTATAAGCGAGCGGTACATTGTAAGTTGTTGCACCATTTCACTGCTTCACGAATTGCTAATCATTTAGTTTGAAAAACTGAACACTCCTTGGCAAGTCTGAACATGGAAGAATGACATTCTACGGAGCGAGAGAATACCACAAACGCACATCCTACTTTAGCATTTTTACTAAGCCCTTCAGCTATCCGAGAGCCATCTGTGTAAATGGAGTACTGGTGATATTCTGCTGCAAAATCTTCAAGGAGACTAGAGACACCGGTGGCTGGATGAGAAGCTTGTTTAACTGGTTGTTCAAGTTGCAGTTGTGAAATATATTGTGGCAAGCTCAGCCATTTCTAATGTTGTTGATATTTGCCTTATATACACCAGTAAGAAAGATGGGTTCGATATTAACAACAATGAGCGCTGCTGGAGTGGAGATGGTGCGGTATCCTCGGATGATTCTTAAGATGTATCCAAGGTATATCTGTAATAATTTAGTTTGTGCCCATCTCTTCTGAAAAATACTTTGCAATGCCCCTGCGCAATAGAGAACCATAGGTTCAACCACCCCTTTATAAATTAACTTCAATAAAGAAGAGTTTAGGCCCCATTTTGGTCTCGTTAAAGCAGCCAGTGTGGTAAGAAGTTTACTAGCCTTCCTGGCTACATAATCAAGATGATTTCGGAACGTCAGACGTCTGTCTAAAATAACTCCTAGATACTTCAAATTATCCACTAATTTAATCTTTCTATTATTCATGTAAAGAGATAATTCTTCCAAATTTATTTTTTAGTGGCTAGCACAGCCAATGTCTTGTTGGTATTAAAGTTCAATTTGTTAGTTACACCCCAGGAATGAATGATATGGAGGGCTTCATTGGCTTTCGTCTGTAACTTCTGAAAGGTAGTAGACTTAATAAGTAATACCTAATTTTTGCTGCATAAAATAATTATCACGAAAATAGCAAAATTATCATGTTTGATGCTCAACACAGTTGTGTTTCAATATGCAGGCAACAAAGTTAGTGGTCGGAATCGGAAAGAACGGTATCGAAGATAGGCATGGGAGACCTACGGAGAGCAGAGGAGATAAATCATAGCGGTTTTTGGAAGAAAGTGAGAACTAGAGTACAAGACATAGATAGGCAAGAGATATGGGAAAGTATAGAAGAAAAGAAATCTTTGAAATTTTGTAAGCAATTAAAGGCAGAATGGGGTAGGGAAAAATATATAGATCAATGTGGCAAAACTGGAAGAGAAGACATAGCATGGATGAGAGTAGGAATATTATACTTAAAACGGTTGAGAAGTAATGAGGTAGGCATATGTGAATTTTGTGGAGATGAAGAGGGCACTGTTCAGTACCTGATAGAATGTAAGGAGTTAACAAATTACAGGAGAAAAATATGGGTTAAGAAATGAGCCAGTGTAAGTAAAGAGGTAGTGGTGTCACGCATGCTAATGGGGATGGGGCAAAAGTAGATGTATAGGAGAATTATTTTATAGGTTAAGAGAAAAGTGGATTTGGGTAAAAGAAGCGAAGGTTAAGAAGAAATGACACAAGCTGCTCAGGAAAACCAAGGTCTTATGGCCAGGGGACCTGAGTCAGCAAGTAAATCTTGGGTCAAAAATTTCATGTATTTTTACGGATGTACGAGGGCTGTTCAATAAAGAATGATCACAATTCTTTTTTTGACAACGTATCTTTACTCATCCTCATAATTTTGATGGTCCTTCTCAAAATAGTCTCACCTGAATGCGATGCACTTGTCCCAGCGTTTCTGTCAGTCTTCAAAGACATGTTGGAAACCGTTTTTGAGAGATCTTTCAAAATCGCCTCCGCAGCCTTCACCACTGCTTGTGATGATGGATAATGCCTCCCACGAAGGCGGTTCTTCAAGTTAGGGAATAGAAAAAAGTCACATGCGGCTAAATCCGGACTATAGGGAGGATGAGGGATGCACTTCACGTTGATTTTTGCAAGATTTCAGCAACACATAGGCAATATGTGGTAGCGCAATATCGTGGTGCAGCATTCAGCCTGCTTCATGTAAATATGGTCTTTTGCGCTTGATATAGACTTGCAATATTTTCAGGACATTCCTGTAGTATAGTTCAGTTACTGATGTGTGTGCAGGTACAACATGCTAATAAACCATTCCATGAATATCAAAGAATGAGATGACCATAACTTTCCCAGCAGAAGCAACCACTTTGGCTTTTTGGGGGGTTGGTGATGAAGATTTGCACACTGCGCTTTGCTGTTTGCTCTCAGGATGAAAATGATGTAGCCAAGTTTCATCAGCAGTGATTGCATTTGAAAGAGACTCCGGATCTTCCTCTAATATAAACTTTAACTGCATGTTATCGCGGTTGGCGATACTGAACATGTCTGAACTTGCCTGGTTCTCACAGGCGGGAACCAGGAGTACCAACAACGAAACTACTACGGTTGTTTGCTTCACGTTAAGCTAACAGAATATAATAAGATTGAATTTTATTGCGCAAAATTATGGCCGTAAAAATTATGATCATTCTTTATTGAACAGCCCTCGTATAATAGTGCATGTTCAATGTTAAAGTTACTGTAGTGAAATTGTAATGGAAATTGTACAAATAAATATAGCAAATATACCGGCAAGCAAGCACGATATAGATATTTCCTTTTATATATTTAACGGTAGAATAAGATAGTCACTTGGTTCATGTACAATGCCTATATTCTCTAATTAGAGCAAGATTTTCCCTCTAGTTAGCATATAAAAATCTCATTAACTCAAATTTTGCTATCACCATTCTACACTAATTATCGGTGTTCTACCCTCTAGCTAATATGAGACGATATTAAAGCCACGGAAAAATAATCGATAATTACTTAAAAGAAAGATGATGTTTTTATGAATACTACATCCAATATACAGAAGCCTAATTATCGTGCGCGAGTAACAACCGTGTGCATGACATTAACTTTAAGGTATAAACTAAAGCAACTTGTTATGTTCCGCTCTATTTACTGTTATAGTGCGTTTTAAGTTTATAATGAAGTTTTAATTACGCTTATTTAGTACCTGAAGTATTTAGAAACAGTTTTACGTAATGAACATTGTCTAGAAGACTTTTACTTCCTCTTCACTTACATATAGTAGTTAGTGGAAATATTGTATCCCATATAACTTAATATCAACATAATCAAATCACTGGAAAGACCCAAACACCTCGTAAATAAATATAAAGAGCCATACTTATCACTGTGAGCATTGTAACTCAAGCGAAAACTCTAATATAAACACAAACTTTTGAATTTGGGTCAGACAATGTAAACGAAAAATAGAGCATTTATTTTATAAAATGCAACTCTCTTTTCAAACTTACCTTTCCAGAAATCTTATTTTACTTCATCACAAATTATCTTAATTATTTTAATTAAAATTGCATATGTTTAAGGGCTCTGCATCAACAATGAAACAAATGTCTTGTATGAGGGTAGGTCAAAAAGTAATACCTCCTATTTTTTTCTCTTTTAATTGCCAAGAAAATTGAATCCAATTTACATAGCTTGAAAACTACAGCATTGACGATTAATTTGTCACCATTCAATATAATCTCCGTCCTTTTCCACAGTTTTGGTCCACCTTTTAACTAGGGCATATATTCCAGTGTGGTAAAACACACGGTCTTGCTTCCTAAGCCATTGACGCACGGACGTTTTCACAGCCTCCTCATCTTCAAAATGAATCCCACGATGAGCTTCCTTTAGTGGCCCGAACAGATGGAAGTCTGATGGTGCCAGGTCAGGGCTGTGAGGTAAGACTTGTCATCCCAATTTCTCAATTTCTGCAGTAGTGTAACGGCTGGTGTGTGGTCTTGCATTTTCATGCGAAAGAAGAACATCCGCCATAGTTTTTTTTGGGCGAACTCGGCGAACAAGTGCTTTCGACTTTCTGAGAGTTCTGAAGTATTGGACAGAATTTATTGTGCATCCCTGATCCAAAAATTCAATCATAAGCACACCCTCTGCATCCCAAAACACTGTCGCCATAACTTTCCCTGCCGACCGCTGAGTTTTGAATTTTTTTTCTTCGGTGACGTTGTGTGCTGCCATTCCATTGACTGCCTCTTTGATTCAGGTTCAAAAAAAATGAACCCACGTTTCGTCTCCAGTAACAATTTTTACCATAAACTCCTCTCCCTCCAAATCGAAGCGCTGCAAGTGTTCGGAGGCTGTTGTTTTCCTTGTTTCCTTGTTTTGGGTGGTTAATATTCTTGGTACCCAACGTGAACAAACTTTTGAGTAACCCAGTTGTTGAATAATCGTCACCACACTGCCTTTAGTGAGGGAGGTAATGCGACACAATTCACCTGTTGTTACCCGGCGATCACTACGAATGATGTCATCGACTCGCTGAATGTTGCATGGAGTCACTGCAGTCACCGGCCTGCCGCTTCGCTTTTCATCTGCCAATGGTGTTTGCCCTTCTGCTTCGTCACAGCGACGAACCCATCGTCTAACAGTGCTGACATCCACCGCTGCATCACCATAAACAATTTTTAGCCTTTCGTGAATGCGAATTGGCGTTTCACCTTCCGCAGTCAAAATTCAATCAGAGAACGCTGTCTAATACGAATGTCGATGTCAGCCATTTTGCAAGGAGAGGCAGTACTGCCACCTGTTGACTTAGGAAGTTACTACTGCAGGTGGATGGAGAATGAGGTTTGAGGAATTGTGCCAAATTCAAAGCTTTTTACATAACTTTATTATTTAAGAAAAAAAAATAGGAGGCATTACTTTTTGACCCACCCTCGTATTTTCTGTGCATAGTACCATAATTCTGAATGCATTTCGTGTAATTTTGAAATGGCTAATCATAGACTTGCACCATAATCTATATTAAACTTGATTAAAAAGGTGCAGAATAACGTTTTCCAGCGAGTAGACCATGGAAGACGATGAATGAAATGGCTGAAATTATGTTAAGGTTAAATCGGGATACATAGAGCTTAACGTTTGTTAATGCCAGGGCTGTTCAATAAAGAATGATCACAATTTTTTTTGACAACGTACCTTTACTCATCCTCATAATTTTGATGGTAATTCTCAAAATGGTCTCCCCTGAATGCGATGCACTGGTCCCAGAGTTTCTGCCAGTCTTCAAAAATATGCTGGAAACATTTTTTTGAGAGATCCTTCAAAATCGCCTCCGTAGCCTTCGCCACTGCTTCTGATGATGGATAATGCCTTCCACGAAGGCGTTTCTTCAAGTCAGGGAATAGAAAAAGTCACATGGGGCTAAATATGAACCATAGCGAGGGTGAGGGATGAACTTAACGTTGGTTTTTGCAAGATATTCAGCAACAACATTGGCAATATGCGGCGGCGCATTATCGTGGTGCAGCATCCAGCCTGCTTCACGGAAAAGTGGTCTATTGCGCCTGATATGGACTTGCAATGTTTTTTAGGACATCCCTGTAGTATTGTCCAATTATTGATGTGTGTGCAGGTACATAATTAAGATAAACCATTCCATGAATATCAAAGAATGACATGACCATAACGTTCCCAGCAGAAGCAACCACTTGCTTTTTTGGAGGGTTGGTGATGAAGGAGATTTCCACACTGAGCCATGGTGTTTGCTCTCAGGGTCAAAATGATGTAGCTAAGTTTCATCAGAAGTGATTACGTTTGATAAAAACTCCGGATCTTCCTTTAACATCAACTTTAACTGCATGTTACTTCCATTGCAACATTAGGCGATACTGAACATGTCTGAACTCATCTGGTTCTCACAGGTGGGAACCAGGAGTACCAACAATGAAACTACTATGGCGTGTTTGTTTCACATTAGGCTAACAGAATGAAATAATATGGAATTTTAGTGCGAAAAATTATGACCGTAAAAAAGTTATGATCATTCTTTATTGAACAGCCCTCGTATTAATCTTTTCAGGATATGGTAAACCCCTAGAAATATTATCCAAATAGTTCTCCTTAACCGAGAATTTAACTCAGGACGTCTTGAATGTGAGGCAGATATCTTACCACAAACTATAAAACACTCTTAAGATAAACTTTTTGGCATGGTCAGCGTTTTATAAAATATTTGTTACATTTTAAGTTTTCCAAGTCATAGAGCATCTATAAAGGTTCATATCTCCCACATATATTCATTAATAACAACAACACTTACTATAGGGAAAACTGTATTTTGCTGTCGTACATGCAATAAAGTTCCTATTGCATAATTTGGGTTTGCTTCCACTCAAAATTACTCGTAATGTGAACAGAACAATATATCGTATATATACACATATATACATATATATTCAAGAAAGAATTGGTATTAAATTTAAAAGTATTCTAGAGAAAAATTAAAGTACAGTTTGTAGAGCAGGAGATAGGAAAGTAATGCCAACGTTACATGAAAGTTTTTATATAATACAAGGCAATACAACAAATATGACAAACTGGTGGATAAATTAAAACTGTGGCAATCTAAAAACTGACTCTTTTTTAACTTTATTGGGTATACTTCATTACATGATGTAATACTACAAACTGTTTTTCATCTAACACCTTTATTGGATTTCTTGCTTGTTTACAGCTGTGGTTTGTCTATATCTATATAATCTACTTATGCATGCGTTCTGGTGTTTACATACACGTTTACATACACGTTTACATACTGTTTGCATTGAATTGCTCATTTAGTTCAGTGTATCAAAGTCTATTTTTAAATACAGAATTAAAATCATATTTATTATAATATCTTGTAAACATGAACTTATCAATAGCAATTTTACCAGTGTGTTTTATTTTTCTAGAGAAAATCAAAACTCATAGAAAATTCACGTATATAAAATAGAGTACTGATATAAAAAGTGATTCTTCCATCTATATTAAGTTAACCACTGGCGCGATAGCCCTTAGAGGGCCCAGGCCTACCAACCCGACTGCCGGCCTCACGCCCACTTACGCACGACAGAGGTGGACGACCATCCAAACGATACGGGAGGAGATGTGGTCAGCATCTCCGCATCCCCCAGCCGGAATGTTGTTTTCCGTGACCAGGGTCGCTTACCTAGCGTAAGCTCCTCACTTTCCTCACGATGCTGAGTGGGCACCGGTCCTATACCCGGGACCTAAAATCACCACCATATGGGTGAGATGGAACCCGGGCCGCTTTCCGTGGCCAGGGACCATGGCATGCTGCTTTAGCCCGCTACGCCACGGCGCAGGACTCATCCATATTAAGTTACTCATAATTAATTGGTGCCTAGGAATAATTTAAAATTAAACAAGAAACGCTTAGTTACATAAAACATGAAACAGTGTTGTAATATTTAGCCATGATGATTAACAGATCAAAAATCAGAACTTTCAAGAATGTTATTTGGATTAAATATCTGAGGCAAAATAAATATTTAATTAAAATATTTCACCAATGTTTAACGCTGATAGGAAGACATCTTATTTGTTATATTTTTTGTTCTTAAGCATTTGACTGTCAAGGGAGTACATATGCAATTTGTGTTGGAGAAACGGCTTATGGGTAGGTTTTCTCACAGTTTTTATGTTCCCCAGCCATTCTCTCGACGAAATACTCCATCATAAACTTTCCTTTCATCCCCTTCTTCTTTTATTATTATTCATATTTTTCTTCAACTTTCCCTATATTATAATTTATCGTGGTGCTATGGAATTCTTGTTCCACTATCCCTTAAGGTCGGGTTGAGAGACCGAAACTCTGGATGGGGATCAGCCCACCCATTGCCTGGTGTAACAGTGAAGGAAGCGGATGACAGAATGAGGGTGAAATGAATGTTAGGAAAGATGATAATGGAGCAATTGTTAGAATGATGGCGAGGGAAATCAGAGATCCCAGAGAAAACCTGCCCCTGCACCATGTTGTCCTTCACAAATCTCACATGCGGTCACCTGGGATCGAACCCGGGCCGCCTTGGTGACAGTGGTGCGTCCCCCATCTTTAGCTTCCTTACATATAATAAATCTTCTTCGGCACTCTTATGCCAAGCCTGGGGTCATTTCCCCTGTAGGTTGCGAAGAACGCATTCTCTAGCCGAGAGGGACTCGGTACGCTAACCAGGTCCCACCCTCCGCTACTTTCCGCAATTCATGACGCCCATTGTGGGTCAAGGTTGGGGTTACGTGCGCAGGTGGTAGGACTTGGAATATTAGTTTACTTATGTAATTCATAAAAGTATTGAAAAAAGATGTAAAAATTATTCATATCTCTACCAGCGGGGGGGGGGGGGGGGCAAGAGCCATCTCTTACACAAACTGAGGGTGCTTATTCGATGGGAATGTATCAATATCATAATTTACTGTCTGTTAAGATGGGTTTAGTGACGTACTTTATGACACCGTTTCTGTAGTAGGTAACTGTGCTAGAAAATTAGCTGATTTTGAATAGTCGCTTTAAATCGCAGACTTCATCTGGCGTCAGAAGTAACGTGATTGCAAACAGATAACGTGACTACTGGTTTTGTTTCCTCTTAATCTAAATAAATATGGCTAAGGATGTAGCAAATTTCAAGGGCAACGGAATGGAATTTCTTTAGCTTTCAGTAATACCTTATCACATTAAATATGTCCGAAATTAGAGTTGCTTTGTATAGCTCCATGAGACGTTGGATTTATCTCAGAATAACTGATTTATTATAAATTGAAATTCACAGGAAATAGATAAAAACCAAGGATAATTACAGCATATGAAATGGCACACTAGATGCCAGTGTATTCCAATTGTTGGTACCTTGCACGCTATTGATTTATGCACTCAGGATGTTGCAACTGCCACAAGAGTACTTCACCAAAGTTCTCTGTCTGAAGCTCACTACACCTAATATCTCCAGTAGAAGCATTTGGTTTCCATATAGTGATCCTTACACATCCCTCGTGACGATCTAAAGCATAGCTCACTTCATAGATAGATTGGATATTATGTAGCCATTATGTCTTACAAGATCATCAGAACTGAATCATTTTGACTTTTTCTTCTGGAAGATATGAAAAGACAAAGTGTTCAAATAACCAATGCTGATGTTGAATCTGCGAGAAACCGATATGGGGAGAGCGCCAATAACGATGTTTGCTAGTGTACCGACTATATTAATTAAGGCAGCGTTTAGTAACTTTTATCGCTCGCTATCACTGCAGGGACACCTCAGGCGGTGGAAAATGGTGAGACATGAAATTAAATGATAAGTGGGAAAGAAACTTTGTAGGTTTATGCTTAGGGTTTAGGGTACTTCGCGGCACTTTCCAGTTATGAGGACCGAGGAAAACCTGACAAAGTCCATAGTTAAGGATCTACTTCCGTTTGCGAGTCCTTGTCTACCCGTTTTCGGTTTAAAGACGTTTGAAGCTAACACTTGCAAAAAAATGATAGACTGATGAACAATGCTTTGAAACGTGTGCATATTTTAGGTTATAATTTACCTTAAGTTAAAAGCTGTAATTTATCTAATTTTCTGGATTGTATTTCTAATAATTTAATTTATTTTTACATGTCACATGGTTTCTAGCTATGCGAGTTTTGAAAGGAAGTTCAGTTTAACGTAGGAATAATTAATAATACGTTGATAGACAGATTATATGTTGCAGAATACATTTATTATTGGACAATTATAAACGCAATGATGCTGAGGGGGAAGTAGACACGAACGTTCTGTTTGTATGGTGTTACGCTGAAGAGAAGATGAAACATGCTTACTGGCTATCTTCTAAATCATATAGAAAACGAAATTGTATGCACCTCCACTATAGCCATAATGCATGTTAAGAATTTCTCTCCCAAAAATTGAAAGGCTTTGCCAAATACTGCCATAAAACATTGTTTCCCAAAATGAACTCAAAATAATGAGTTCTGTAACTTACATTTAAATCAATAAAACACCTTCTCTTCCACCTGGTGTACCAAAACAGATTTTCATCCTTGATATCCTTTCTTCTGATCTTGCAGGGTAGCAGGGTTAGACGCAGTAAACGGTGGTGTGCGTTGATGTTCTTTGAAGAACAAAATATTTTCCCCCCTGGTATGTAATTGCTCAATCCTGTCCGTAAGTATAGGGGACATAGAAGAGATGGGTACAAATGCTGAATCTAAAAACGTTATGGACCTCGATGTGTTTTACCGTCACCTGCAGGCAATCCTACGTACTCTCTCATTCATATATCTCCCTGTGGTTTATTACATGTAATAGGTAAGGTTCAGGTGAATATCTCTTTTTCTAATTAACATTTAACTAAGGATAACTCACTGAGGGCATTAACACTTTGACTTGTGGAGACAAACAACAAACTCTACACTCAGTTGATACATCTGCAGCTACAAGTATACGTAGAGCTACTATTGAGTAGCTGTAATGTCCAAGTACGTGAACTTGGGTTGAGCATCGTGCAGGTACAGCCTCTGTGCAATTTGCTCGCCTTTGATGGCTACCTTGTGGTAAAACACCCACAAAAGCCTGCTCGTGTTACTGTGTGACCAGTACCGCGATTTCATTGCTGAATTTAGGGGTTATTGGATTTCAGGGCAGGGCAAGACTGGTGATGTGGTTTTAATCCAACGTTGGATTAATTGTGGTTGTGTTTGAGGTCGTTTCCTGCGACCTTTTTTGTGTTTTTTTTTTTTTACGGCTCCGTGTAAATGTAACAAGGACAAAACATTCTGCACTCCCGGTGACTTAAACAAATGCCACTCGCTTTTACTATTGGGATGCTAAAAGTTTATCACGGCACCGCTCATTTAACCTTGGTTTTATGAACTTTGTTTTACCACTTTAGCGGCGAGTGTTTCACGGCCTTGTTTGTACCACGAAAGTGACGATTTCTACCACAGGGTTCATTTTTTAACGTAGATGAACCGCCCACTTCACGAGACAGCGACTGCGGCTCTTAACTCGGCCCCGTGGACCTTATTCGCCCTTAAGCTGAACATACCAGGTGGTGCGAGACTACACTGATATATGCTCCTTTTTTCACCTCCCACTTTTACAAACCGGCAACATGAACCACGTCGGACGTCAGCGGAGCCAGCATCTTATCGACAAACGTAAACGAAACAAGTTATACCTATGTATAATAATATATACACAGGTACTTTACTGTGTAAATACCAAAGTTCAAAATCGTATCCGCATTCACAATAAAAATCAATCAGGGATCCAAAAGTATAACACAGATTATTTTGAAAACAGGCAGCACATTACAGTATATGACAGCGTTTATTGAAAATCTTCGTGATCCGTTGTTGGCAATTAGTTAAACTTAAATATTAGTTTAATATTTCACCACTTCTCGTTTTTGAATTATAAAACATACACATATAAGATACGTAGGTATATACATGCATACAATACAGAGTGTAACCTGTAGCTCATAGTACACGTTGGCCATAGTAGCTCAAGGGTTAGAGCATCTGGACGGCAACTAGAAGATCCGTGGGTCAAATCCCAGTTATGGTATTGAATTTTTCAGACTGACTATCTTTCCATACTTTAGCCTACACACGGCCAGTGTGAAAGAACAATTAATTTCCAGAGTGTAACTTTCTTTGTAAAAAAAGTCAGTATATTTGGGTTCAGGGATCTCAAAACACGATGCATTGTGAAATCCCGATCTTGACTGCAGCGCGATTTCAAGATATCGAAAAATGTTGTATATAAGAAAATTTTATTTGAACGGGAAAAAAATTATCAAAACAAAAATTTTTAGCCCCCAAAAATGGCATTAAATTATAGCTATATATTAGTGTTTACCAATCTTTAGGATTCGTATATGCATGCATAGAGGCAGAACAATTAAAACATTGCAAGTATAGGATGACCCAAAAACTGCAATACGATTTTGATGTGATGTACCATGCAATGCAATGCAATTTACAGAAAGGAACAAATCTTGATTTATACATTTCATTAACAAAGTGTTTGTCATTTTGCATAATTGACTAAAATACTTTAATTCGTTTCAATATGGGACGTGATTAAGTTAAAATGCAACTCTGACTACTTCTTGAAAGCATATGGCGTCAACAGTGGCAATGGTAGCTCTTATTCTAGTCTTCAAAACATCAACGCCAATCTTACGCGTTCTGTAGATATAACCCCAGGAATCCTGGTATGCGGTGTTACGTATTCCAGAGGTCAAGCGAATGGACCAGATCTTCCAGTCCAACATGCTGGGAATGTATCCAGGGATCATCTCACTCTCTAAGACAATAGGAGTAGAAAAGGGCTACTGGTTGAAAGTCAATCGCTTTACTTCATCAAAAGTTTTCTAACATATCTAGGCAATTAGTAGTTAATTATTTTTAGAAAAATTTAATGCTATACTGCGATCAACGAAAAATCAGTTCCAGACTTTAAACTAGAGAATGACAACTTTCACCTCGTAGGATTCATCAAGCCTCACATACACAGCTGAATATGACGACGTTTAATTTGAAAATGGAGTTAGTGAACCGCAAATATTCCTGTTATATTTCCAATTCTGCTTAATACAGAAATATGTTTTGTGGACATTCTTTATTTTTTGATAGCTTTTGAAAGAACATTTGTTATTTATCATTAATATTCCATTCAATCATTTAAACTTCATCATGCCCACCTCGGTACCGTTCAAGAGGTCCCGAGTTCGAATCTCGGTCAGGGTGAGCTACCTGGATAAGTTTTTTCCAGGATTTTCCCTTATCCTTAAAGACGAATGTCGGGTAACTCTAAGTTCCATGTATCCTGGACACATTTGAGCATAATTTCACCCATCTCATTCTAAATTCGATATCACTTAATGTTGGAGGACATAAAATTAAAAAAAAATTCATCACATATTTTTCCTGGTTTCAACACTTGTGCATTTTCGATATTTTTACATTTTTTTGATATTGTAACTTGGTGGGTTCGTAGAATTTTAAAGTCTCGTTCAAATTGCTATTTATTTCAGTAAAGTACAACCCTTACAGGCTCTAAAATGACATACAAACACGCAATCTCCAAGGTCTCTCGTTGCTTCACCACACGTAAACAAACAAATGCCTGGCGACAATATTGCTAGATGGTTCATGCAGCTTAAGCTGATGTCTTGTTGTAATGGATTCAAACTGTGTATCACCCATAGGAATTTGCAACAACAGCAACAGCAACAGCAACAATAATAATAACAATAATAATAACAATAATAATAACAATAATAACAACAACAATAACAACAACAATAACAACAACAACAATAATAACAACAACAATAATAACAACAACAATAACAACAACAATAACAACAACAATAACAACAACAATAACAACAATAACAACAACCATCATCATCATACTAATAATGATAATAATGATAATAATAATAAAACATAACACCTGAAACTCGAAAATTTAAAATGCTTGCAGATATGTCAAAATACTTCAAATGTACAGAAATATATTGTTCAACATTATGGCTGTGCTAATGTCAACGAAAACTTTCCTAACAGTTCCAAATTGTTGACACTTATTATTTCATTAGCAATATAAGCATATTATAGAAACCAACTTAAATTAAACAGTAAAAACATTAGGCAATATTCTTCGGTCATGTATCATAAGCCTTGGATCAGCAGACAAGTGAATGGGATACGGATTTTCCACTCCGGTCTTACATTTTACAAATTTGCTTTTACCGTAAGGGTAAAAAGGTAAGCCGGATGTTTTTCACTTGCCCAGCACTGATTAAAACTGCTTGCCTATCCGTATCTGCATACCAGGAGAAGTAAGTGCAGGTAAAACATGTAGAAATGTACACTTCTCTGAACGGCTCGCTGGAAGTCCACTCTGTAGCACAGTGGTAGTGTGTTCAAGAGGTCCCGAGTTTAAATCTCATCAGGGTGAGTGGATAAGGGTTTTTCGTATTTTCCTTATTCTTAAAGACTATTGTCTGATAACTCTAAGATCTATAGATCATGGTTCATTTGGGCATCATTTCACCCATTTCATTCGTCGTCCGATATGACTTACTCTGGAAAATATTTCTTTTTAAACAACTTTCTGAATAAAAATAAAACATTTTTGGAACAGTTCCTCACAGTTTTTCATGCACGAGTAAAAAAGGTCAAATAAATATAAAATATGGCATTTAACTTGAGTAACTTCCAAAGATGGGATTCGAGCATTTTGAAGAGAATCCCATTTACCTCACTCCAAACTAAAACATATGCAAATGTTTTCTATATTTTGGATTTCCTAAATAAAATAATGTGCATATTTTGATTTAGAAAAACCATACATTAAGAATAGTTACATAGATGAAGTACTTTAAATTTTCTGAAAATAAGTTCTGAATTCATTTGTATGACGGACAAAGCATAACCATTTAGTTCAAATAAATTTTTTCGTGAAGGCAGTCATTTTCGAGATATCTGTTATTATTGGTTTAAATTTTCAATATTTCATAGTTTTTACTGTGAAATACTTACTTGTTTCATTTATACCCGACTTTAACTCCAATGGTCATATTGGCGGCCG
The DNA here is from genome assembly GCA_030765055.1 of Mantis religiosa. Taxonomy (NCBI): domain Eukaryota; kingdom Metazoa; phylum Arthropoda; class Insecta; order Mantodea; family Mantidae; genus Mantis; species Mantis religiosa. The sequence goes on from CM060958.1 coordinate 85,508,530, forward strand.
TTCTCCTTTAGAAGATATGGAAGGTGCTAACTCGTATTCTTTGGGTTTTAATCATTAAATCACGCACATATTCGCACTCTCATTCATACTTCCAGACTCTGGGGAAGATGAGAAATTATCTTGGTCGGAGAAAAATCCCCATTCCCACGGCAGGGAATATAACCCGGGACCCTTATCAGAGTAGGCAGGTGCTCTACCAACTGAGCCATTGAATTGTTTCTCGCAATGACATGAACAAAAAGGATTGTGAAACTTGAAGGCAAGTATATAGTGACTCAGTTGTTAACATTTGACAGCGACTTCCTAGCGTGAGGGTGAGGCCCTCTAGCTCTAGTTTCAGGGGTTTCTAGAGTCTGGTGTGTAGCTTTTCCTGGTCGGGGTGGGTCGCTCATACCTTGCTGGGCCCTCCACGTTGGCAAGCCCGGTAGCCTCAGCCACAGGGGGCTCGGCTGCTGGGGCTGGTCGCGCGGTTCCTCTATGGTCCCTAGTGAGCCACCCTGTGTTGTGTATTTCTGAACTGGACCTAGCGGTAGCCTCTGCGTATGATTTTGTTATCCTGCCTAGCTGGCATTTCTGTGGCTGCGCACAGTTTGGCATGGTCTTCATGCATTCTGCGCGATATACGGTGCAACCGCGCCAAGTTGCACCGTGGCCCCTTTTGCCGCATAGCACGCAGTACCGTTCTGCGGGCGGAACGGAGCATGTACCCGAGGGGTATGGTCCGGCGCATTTTGAACATACCCAAGTGGGGGACCTACCGCCTCTCTGCATGTGCCATATTTGCTGGCATTTTCAACATTGTTTTGGCTCAGGGTCGGACCTATATCGTTCAACTCTAATTTTGAAGTGTACCAAGTATTGGAAGTCGAGCAATTTCTGTTCTACTTGGGGGGACCCTGCTACGTGAATGCAGTAAATTCTGCTCAAATTATGGTCCTGGCATTGGAGAAGCAGACATCAACTTCATTGAGTGGCATAGAAATACTTTTAGTTGAGAGTAAGTTAAAGTAGTGTTGTATTATGTATTATTTTTGGAACAGCGTGTATTTTAAAACAATTCTATATATTCGAGAAAAACGGAAACCTTTATTTCAAATGGTGTATCTCGGAAGATACCTAGCATGCGTAAAAGCTGGGAGTATGGCCGTTAGGGGAGGTGAATAAATAATGCTCGCTGTGTGAATATGTGCGTGGGCGACAGTGGAAAGTTTCGACAGAAACACATCCCCAATACGGTATAATGGAGAACCGTTTTATTTGCTCCAAAGTGCTCTCTGCATGACAATGTAAAAAGTTTATCAGCCGGTGACCAAAATAACCGAATATCGGCGGATTCTTGAATAACAAATGAAATTGCAATTAAGTGCTTTCGAAAAGGGATGACAGCACTTAGCTGTACCGTATAGAACGGAATTTACATGCTATCGTGTCCATATGTACGACTCCTTGTTATATGCAAATTCGTGAAATGGAATTTCTCTCTCACGGCACAAATATCCCTGGCTCAAGTGAGACAGCTATAGGATAAGGCTTTCTTTACAGCGAAACACCGATGTAGTGCCCTTCATCGTCATTATCACGATGACCATCAATGTTCAAGCATAAGATCAGGGTATATTACGAATCATGAAAATGTCTACTATGTATAAAGAGCCGACATTCTTATGTGCTCCCAGTAACATTTAAACGTTCCCTTTATTGAGAGTTGGAGCTCCATTTTGGATGTTTTAAATTAAGGCAAAGATACACTGAAAATTCACCGAAAATGTGGAAAATCATGGAATTTTCTTTTTTGGCATTTTTGGTAGCTTAAGGTGTGTAGTAATAGATGGCATGCTATTTGTGTCATTTGGACCATTTTAGGCCATCGTGTGACAACTTAAAGAGACCTTTAACAATCGTTAAAAGTAACAATCATTACTTTAAATTTAAATTTCTGAGAAACTGTTTTCCAAAACGTTTCAGTATACTAAATGCCTTACGCACCGAAGTTTTTCATTTAACTTGGAGAAACTTACAGAATAGTTCCATAATATGTAAATAAGAAACTTCACATTACCCTTTTTTGTTAATGCCCATGTTTTGAAAATTATATGGTGTTGAGGAATAAACACGTTAATATTTTAAAAATTTTGAGAGTTAACACATGGAAAATACTTTAGAATAAGTACTACAAGAATATTCCAAAAAATAAGAATGTGAGTCTTTTAATATTTATCTGTACTAGCCGAAAACAAAAATGCAACTCAAAAGCTCAAATGTTTTTGACACGTAGAACTTTTATATAGCGAGTAATGTTTACAATATTTTCACAAAAATAATTAATAATTTATTAACTATTTCGTGTAGCAACATGAAAATTTACATGCAAGTTTAAAATGATAATCTAATTATGTGGCTTAATTTTCATAACGATAGGTTTATTATTATAGAAGTTGGAATTTTCAATGTAACCTTGTCTTAAAAGTTCCACTAGTTCGCCTCCTGTCAAGTGTGATGTACCTCAGAATATCCTAGTATATTTTACTTTCCGATGCTAAATAAAATCCCCCAGCTAGACCAAACTTAAGAAAAAAATGAACGATGCTAATTTTATTTGAGTAAAAACAATGTGTGTGTGCAATATGATTCTAAAGAGAGTTTTAATCCAAAATAATAATAATAATAATAATAATAATAATAATAATAATAATAATAATAATAATAATAATAATAATAATAATAATAATAATAATAATAATAATAATAATAATAATAATAATAATAATAATAATAATAATAATAATAATAATAATAATAATAATAATAATAATAATAATAATAATAATAATAATAATAATAATAATAATAATAATAATAATAATAATAATAATAATAATAATAATAATAATAATAATAATAATAATAATAATAATAATAATAATAATAATAATAATAATAATAATAATAATAATAATAATAATAATAATAATAATAATAATAATAATAATAATAATAATAATAATAATAATAATAATAATAATAATAATAATAATAATAATAATAATAATAATAATAATAATAATAATAATAATAATAATAATAATAATAATAATAATAATAATAATAATAATAATAATAATAATAATAATAATAATAATAATAATAATAATAATAATAATAATAATAATTCCAAGTGCTAACACATAGAGATAGACAAGTACAAGGATGTTTCATTTTATACGGGTATAGAGTAGCAGTTACAAATTATATAAAGTTCGTTTCAACATACTAGAACCTTATAAGCTATGATCAGTTTCACTTTAGTGTGCCCGAGTTTATCTGGCATCTGTCACCATTCAGAATCGGTACGTGCCCCTTACTTTCGTTGGAACGTCTAAATTCGATTATTAATATAAAGATTTTAGAGATACAAATGAGTGTATAATTAGTTTAACAAATTTAAAAAGAGCAATAAAAATATCATTGTTTGCCAATTCATTTTTCTCTACATGTTTACTACTTAAGTGCTTCTTGGACCACAGAGCTTTAAATTTGCAGGAATGCTTCAGAAATTACGCGCAAATTCAAAGTTGTGCACTAGTTAAAAGCACAAAATGTTTCATGTGAAATATTTTCCATAATTTGTATCGAAGAAGTCAATGAAATTTTATAAAAGCTTTTATCTTAAGCTAATTAATATTAAGAAAAGTCTACAAAATAGTTCTTTACTTATCTATTAGCTTGAAATTAAAAAAATAAGCTACAATGAACTGGAGATCCAAGATGTATTTCGAATAAAAACCGTAATGCCTTTATAACAATTTAACATATGTCGTTATAAAGATGCATGAGGAGTACGTTTTGTGTTCTGAATTTATGGCAAAAAGTCCAACTAATAAGAAGAAAACTTAAGATTTTTTACGGATACATTATCTTACTGGGATGGAGCACACTTTTGCAAATAAACTGGCCATAAGCCTCACACTAAGGTTTGCAATGTACTTTGACGGACTGTTTAATAATTGTCAGGGTTTTGAAAACGTCAGTTTAATTCCACGCGGCATAAAATTTGTTGGTTTGTCCCAACCACGAACAGTTTGAATTAACGGCTCTACTTATATGTTCTCTCTATGTTTTGAACGATCACTTCACTATAACCTATATCATTAGTCGCTTCCAATTCTGAAAGCATGGCTCATTTACCTATATCTTTGTAATTTAGGTACTAAACATATACTCATAAAATATAAAAGTACGGGTATAATCTCAAATACTACCTATGACGACAAAAAATGTATGACATTTGCTTCACTCCAGTGAAATACGTGGGAATGCCGATATTTGCAATCTGATTATAGATATAAGCCGAACATTTAAACTGTGTTTAAGTGAAACAATAATTAAAATACTGCGGTTATTCCCCCACTTTATTATATGAAGTAGATGTGTGCAGTGCAATAACACATTATTTTTTATTGATATGTGCTATGGTAAAAGGTATGCGCGTTTGTTTACACCAGGACTTCTGTTCGTGCAGAACTCTTGAAATAAGTTGTTGGTACTCACCAGCCGGTGGTGAAGTGTGTCACCAGATAAGCGACGTCAGGACCGTTCTGTTTTATCTCCGTACAGACGACCCTCATCTCCTGGTGCTGCTGCTGTTGTTGCTGCTGCCCCACGTCACTGGTGAGACCCAGTGATACCGCCACTGCTCCCCCGCCGTTGTGGTACCTACGTAACATTGCAAAAAAGTTTCATTCAGTACTCATTACGACAGAAAAAATATTTATTGTTTTTCATCCAAAACTACAATTATTCATGGGAACCAAAAATGACAATGATTAACATTACAAGTTTTGATGAAAGTTTTAACAAATAGTGATAAAATACTTAATAGTAATATCTGTTTAAGGCTATAAGTATTTTTACAAATTACCGACAAATTCGCTCACATGACCCATCTAAACCGACATCGCTATAACGTGGTAAAAATTGTGTGAGTGTGTGAGTGTGTGCGTGTGCGTGTGTGTGTGTGTGTGTGTGTGTGTGTGTGTGTGTGTGTGTGTGTGTTTTTGTGAGCGGCATAACTGAAAACCGAAAGGTCGGATGAATACCAAACTTGGTATGAATTTTGATATCTTGAATGGAACAACAAGAAAATTTTAAAGAAAAATTCTACACTCCTACCAAACCTACACTTTGGAAAAATGTTTCGTCATCCTTTTATTTTCTCAGGAAATAGAGACAGGATCGGTATTATTCACAGAAAGGTGAGAACTGAAATGACTGTTTTAAAATGCTTGTGAACAACTTATGTATTTAGTTAAGTGGATTCCGTACAACTGGTAACATACAGGGGTAGAGAGGGACAGAAAGTGACGACATACAGACAAAAAATTAATCCACAATAAATGCAAATGTACATGTAACTAATGTAATATAGATTTTTGTGTCATTGAACACTTCTATTTACACATTGTTATTGGTTTGAATTTGCCAAGTATTGAACGATATATTTCGTTTGTTTCTGAGAATATAATGTAAAGAGTACAACTTCAACTCTAGCAAATAAAACGAATATTAAAGATTTAACTATCGCTTCAACTTTCTGCTTTCCCTTTAAGCCGACTGAGAAGGTTCTAATGAAACAATTTCTGCAATTTTTTATTTTAATTATACTCGTACTAATTTTTTTCATTAATAATTTTTAGGAAGAGAAGCAAATACACGATAGTCAGTAGAGAAAGTAAGGGGAAATGTTTCGTTTCCTATGGTCATATCGGGACATTTTGACTTTAAAACTTAACTTTTAGTGATACCATCTCGATGGATATTTATTCAGTTACGGTACAACATGCAACTATTAATTGTGCGTTTTGTGCGGGGTAGAGAATAGTTGAAAAAAAAAAAAAAACAGTAAAACTCTCGCGCCCTAACCAGATATTAGATCCGTGACTCCGGTTTGAGAGTGCAGAGTACTAATTACTCAATCATTGATACCTTTCCTTTTCATTTCGAAGCCTGCAGATTCTAAAAATGTTTTTCTAGTTAGTGGAGGTATGAAAAAATAACAAATAAATCTGAAATGATAGTTATTGTTTTAGAGTCTTCCGTCTTTTGTTTTCGTTTAAAGGAATAACATTAAACTGCGAAGTAACATTTTAAATTAGTCAAATTGTAAAACTGTAGTATATATATATATATATATATATATATATATATATATATATATATATATATATATATGGTAAAACTATGCTTTGTATGATATAGGAACACTTAAATTATAATTAATATTTCTATACTAAAAATAAATTCGAAACAACGTGCATTTGCAACTGAAGAAATTGATGAAACAACAATAACCAATTAAAATACAGTGCATTAGTGTATTTTAGCTATTTTAGAAGTCGAATCAAGACCTTAATAATTCAGGCAAGAGTAAAATTTGTTTAGACATTAAAAGCGCTGATGTACAGCCAATATGAGTGGTGTTTCAAGGACTAAAATCATCCCTGTACCTCTGACAATTCTTTTTATTTTTCTGCTCCTCTTCCTGCTCTTCATCCAGTTTACGGGGTTGGTATTCCTAGGCCATTTCGTCCTTCAGGAAATTTCCAGGTCTCTCTACCATACAAAAAACTGTCCCTTTTCCTGCCTTCTTATTTTACATTAGTAAAATATTATGAGGTGTATGTTATTTTCCATTTTTTTTCCAAATTATGATACATTTTTGACGAGCATCCATAATTTTCTTTTCTAGGATAGTAAGTCTTCAGTTCGTTCTAATTGATATATATTTTCCTTTGTGCAGTTCATTGTAGATAGCACTAGTTCTATTCTTTGTCGCAGTCCGATGTTCAAATCCAAAAAGCAGGTACATACAGCCATTGTTTTAAATAATTTTAGAGTTTTTTCTTTATATTTTTCCTTATGTAGGAAAAATTTTTCTTATTGTCTCCACACCGAGATTGGAGGTTTGGATAGATTTAATTAGAGGTTAAATTTAGATTTAAATTGGCAGGTTAGTTCAACATTTAAGTATTATAATATACGTATTTAGATGCAGGGCCCTGTGTGTGTGTGTGTGTGTGTGTGTGTGTGTGTGTGTGTGTGTGTGTGTGTGTGTGTGTGTGTTTTGTTTAACGCCCGCTTTTTGCTACATGCGGCACCGCAGACGATGATACATGAAATGAAGATGGCAGGGGAAACCGGAGATCCTGGAAAAAATCCGCCCCAGCGCCGTGTTGTCCACCACAAATCTTACTTTGCGGTCGCCTGGGATCGAACCCGGGCCACTTTGGTAAGAGCCAAGCGGTCTAACCACTGAGCCACGGCGCGGCCCATGAAATGCTCAGCTAACGATATAGTGAAACAAAACTTCTTTGCTATATACAGATTGTTTCCCTTGGAAACACCTTATTCTTTCTTTTTGTTTTATATTACCAAATTCTATTGGTTTAGTAATTTTGTTTTTTTAATTATCTTCTTTTTTCAGTGTTCAGTACGTAAAACTTTGACAATTATTTTGGAAATTTAACCAGTAGTCCTAAAATTAAATTGAATAAATATCGCTGGAAATGTTATTTACAAGAAAAATAAGCACATATAACTTCTTGGTCATATGGCAACGTATACCGTAAATTCATCGGATCACTTCAGTCAACATTAGCCTTCGTTGCGTAATTACTTTCCTATATTACCTCAAACAGGTGATACACGTTACCAGATATAGTCAAATTCATGTGCCCTTTATTTTAGTACTATTACGTGTAAAATTCGAGATAGTGGCATTTCTGGTTATTCTTTGCAGGTACACATTTCAATGTGTTACAAATGGCCTTAACTACTCAGTAGCTTTCCTGTATTCTTTACATTTATTTTTGTTCCTTTTGTACTGGAGATTGAACTTTAAGGCATTCAGTATCAAACCTCTTAGAGTCTAGTAACTGATGAAACCACAGGAAAAAAACCTGGTACAAAGTTTTTGAAGCAATGAGTGCAAGCCATAGAAGCTACTATTTTCAAAAGCAATTTACATTTTATTTGCAGATAATGTGATATGTTTGTTAGACATGTTACGCTCCTACACAAGGTTTTGATATCAGTAAAAGAGCAGAGATATATGTTTTTTCACGAACTACTTAAGGAATTGATTTGTAAGTTTCAAGGTTTCTCATAAAACACTTGTAAGAAATGAGTTTGAACTGAGTTTCAAAATTGAACAGGAAACTCTGCAAACTGAAACATAAGAATTCCCCTAAGCAACACAAAGAGCGTCAAAAGGTGCGTAGTAATCCGCAAATTGGCCTGCTACGTATATCGCAAATGACCAATCTCGCTCAATGTTTGTACAGCTGATTTCTCCGCGATTCTGCGACAGCTACTTCAGCACCCATGTGTTGCGGGTCTGACAGGCGTTGTGTATGCACTAGCACATTTCGCCGTGCCCCTGCGGCAACTACTTCTACATCAATGTGTTGCGGGACAGTCGCACGTAATACGGTAGGCGTTACTTTAGACCGGGCCGTTCCCCTGCGGCCACCACATGTGTATTGCGAACTAGTAACATGTCAGGTGACAGGCGTTGAATTTAATCCCTCGTGTGCTAAGGCAACAATTTCACCTTGCAGGTGTAGTGCGACAAGCATGGAGGAGGCAATACATTAGCTCCAAATTACAAGGGGCGATTAAAATTTAATCAAGCTATTCATAGAGAGCGCTTGTGGACTTCTTTGATTGAGGCAAATCGCTTTGGTATATCTTCACGGTCTAGGGGTTGGCTTAGTAAACACTAGGTCATCTTACACTACTATAAGTCATAAAGTTGTAGAGAACTTGTGTGCAAAGAACTTGACATGTCTGCAAACTTTACAGCTATGTATGTGCTAAAGCGGGAAAGAACTATTCGTGTGTCAGAAACTGGAGGAAAACCCCTGAAGTGCGGGCACATCAGAATATCTTATCCACTTGTAAATCACGTTATTGGTACTACTTTCACTTTACTGCTTTGAACACCTTAGTTATGATGTCAGTTTCATAAAATGGACTGTATTGTGGGTTAAGGATATTTTCCTGAACATTGTGTGTCGCATCGTCGTAAATATGCCACAATTGTTTTTTATTTCAAATCCCAAAACATTATTATTTTGTATATTAGCTATTTTAAATTTAATTTAAAATGTTTAAGAAGAAATTATTATAAATTTTGGAAGTATTTGTGATGTGAAGAATATTGATCAATGTGTGAAAAAAGACGTGTAATATAGAGTGAGTTATGAATATGAAATATATTTGGAGGCGTTTGTCGTTAAGGCAACGCGAATCAATAATCTTGCTTCTCCTCAAAAGAGACGCGGAGTATTAAGACGTGTTTTTGAAATCTGCATGTAAAAGTTATTCCATAATTATATCTTTTACAAAAAATCCAGATAATTTTTGACTGTGTACTCTACAACCATTGGCGCCGGCAGCATGGTATACCCAACAAGATAAGTGAGGCCTTCTCTTACCCATCTCAGTGCAGAAGACTCATCAAGTTTTTCAGAGACATTGGTCTATATTTCAAAATTTTATCTTGGACTTACAACTGATCTTTAATTCAATGCATTCATTCTTAAGGTTTTATAGTGCACTTAATTTAATGTAATGTAACCTCTCTAGTTTAATGTCCACTCTTTCATGGATTTATTTTGTATTAATGCAATGTAATGTAATTTCTATTGTTGAAGGTGCGATAAGACTTTCTAAGTTAAAGCGATAATAAAAAAACTCTAATCCCATGAGGGATTGTTCTACAAAGGGCGACAAAACCTACGGTGGAATAAAACACCATACCTATACATACAAAGAGCTTCAAATGTCATCACAACGTGAAAGTTCAGAAAATCACATAAGTTAAAAAATAATCCTAGGACAAATAATCTTATTCAAATATCAAGTTCGGTATATACCTGAATTTGTTTTATGAGATATAACATTCGGGTGTCTGCACACAACTGTCTATAAATACCCTTTTGGATTCATAGGGTTTCAAAACATGTGTTTAGGAGAAATTCTCAATCTCTTTTGGGTGGAATACGATAATTAGTCACAGGTGAATGCTACAGAAAATAAAGAGGAAGTGAAAGGAAATATAAAAGAAGCAAATAAAAACTTTGCAGTTTGGAAATATCATCTCTTTAAGAAGAAAATATTAATTTGTGTTATATACTCATACGTGCGGTTAAAGCGTTCTTTTCTGATAAATTGTTATAAAACATTTATGGAATTGTCATTCCTATTTCTCTGCTGTTTGTCCACAGTAAACTCAAGATGCATTCTTTTAATTCTTTGAATAACAATTAATTTGAAGTACTATGAATAAAAAAGTAAGAAGAAATGTAATTTTTAGAAAAACGATCATCTGTGTGTTAGCGTGCGAGAGTGTATGTGTGTGCGTGTAAGAAAGAACAGCAGAACTACAGTAAAATCGTGTTACTAAATATGTAACTTAAGTATCTTCCAAAGATACGGTACGAAATATCTGAACAAAATCCCCACCAGCCCGCGTCGGTAACGTTCAAGAGGTTCCGAATTCGATTCTCGGTCAGGATGAGCTACGTGGATAAGTTTTTTCCGGGTTTTTCCATTATCCTCAAAGAAGAATGTCAGTTAACTCTAAGCTCTATGAACCGTGGACTTATTTGAGCATCATTTCACCCATTCCATTCATCATCCGATAAGACTTAACGTTGGAGGACGTAAACGTAAAAAAAAAAAAAAAAAAAAAAGATTCCCCCTATCGTTTATCTTATTGAAGACCTTCAAAATTTTCTAATTTTTTAAAATGTCTAGGAATTGTATTTAAAGAATATGAAGACATGCCCGGAAAAACGGGCTAAACCTCAAAATAAAAAAAAAATTGCGATAAGTTCTGCCCTCTGTTGCCGCAAGAGAGAGCTACCTTTTCTTGTGTTGGTCTATCTTCTAGCAATCATATAACGCTAAATAGAGAGATGTGAAGTTCTTGCGTTTCGTGATATCCTTTTCATATAATGTCAAAAAATGGTTAACCTGTTCATGCTCTGTGCCTGTCATCTAGTGGCACTCATGGTAACTAACATATAAACAGGATAACCAACAGAGCTACAGAAGTTTTAAATGCTTGTATCCTTTCAGTTTAACTATCATATTTTATGAAATCACCATAGTTTTAGTTGTAAGAATAAAGCGATACATGGAAAATAGACAAGTATTTAGCCTACTTCATAAGTAATAATTACTACAAACCGTAGTGCTTCAACAGTGCGTTATGTTGGTAAACTCTACTGTGGATATAAACAAACAATGGCAGAACTAGTACCCGGTCATACATTTTTGCCTTGTGATCGTGACTTCGGCCTTATAGAGAAAAGGAAGAGGTAATCAGCTTACATTTATGTTCCAGATCAGTGGATGGAGCTAGTGAGGAAAACCATTGTAAAGAATCCTTTTCATGTTTTCAAAATGATAACTAAAATGTTCATCTCTGCAAAGCCTCTTCTCGACAAAGTACAGAAAAGAACAGCTTCAGAATCAGGGCAAAAAGTATTCTTGAGCAAGGTGACATGCATGAAGGTATTTCAAGACCACCCCTTTAAGTTATATTTTAAATACAATTACTGTGGTATTGAGGATTACGACACTTTGGACATTCGAAGGAAATAATATCTGGCAAACCATCCCTTACCTATGTGCCATTTCCTTCAAAATACAATGGTCCAAGACCTATAAATCCTGAAAAATTAAAGAACTTACAGGATCTGATGAATTATATTCCACCAATTTATCATGAGTACTATAAAACTCTTAAAACTGAGACCACAGCTTCTGAGAATATTACTTATAAAGCATTTTTTGGTCAGCCTGACTACAGCTAAAAAGTTTGTACCTAGTTTCCAAAATGATACACTTGTTGAAAAGTGGAATAATCCAACGTGTACCATGTATATATGCCAAAAGACACACCTATTAGTTTCACCTAAAATTGTAAAATGTATATAGAATAAAACTTAAGTAAAAGCTGACAAAGGTTTTCACTTTATTTTCGTTATTTTATTTTTATTGTTATTAGATGAGTCATGTTTTGGTTTCTATTAAGGATAACTCTGATAATATATACTGTATTCTTCAGACTTATATTCTCAGAAATGAAATAAAATAATGCTAACAATTTCTTTCAGCCTAATTCACAAAATACTTGTTTCCTCCATTTTTAGAAAAACTGTGGGTTAACCCGTTTTACCGGGCATGTCTTCATATATTCTTAACATATTTATGTGTCAATAACTCATATATCTTGCATTATTCGGGAATGATCCGAAGTCCGCGATATTCGGAAGGAATTTTCCATTTTTTATACAACAGGTAAATCGTAAGAGATAGAGAAACATAGTAAGCTGAAAAGTTAGGTACCTTTAAAATATAATTTATTTAAAGTAGTCATTTAAAAGATATCTGTTAATATTGGTTTGAACTTTTTACTATTTTTCACATTAAAAAGTTGCCGCTATTCATCTATTTCTCGGATTTCTTAAAAACCAAATGGAATTTCTAGGTTGCTATGTAGTGACCGGTTATTAAAAATTTGGCTATCGATTCGATTTCCTCCACTTTTGCAGTTAATCGAAATATTTAATTCAACCCTTTTGCAAATGTTTAATTTGAGTGAAGTGTAGATAGAAAAATTAGTTTTAATTTTCGCCGAAACTATTAAAATATGTTGGGGGAGAAAGTAATGTGTGAAAAAGTCAATAACCAATACACATTTATAAAAACAATGAATTATTTTGGTAAACTAAAAAAGAAAATATTTAGGTTTGTATTCCTTACAATGTTATGAAGTGTGTTGTTATTTGAACAGACTTTACTTTTAGTGATTACTAGAGAATTTTATGTCATACAGACTCAATGCCACTCAAATTACAGAGGTAAACAAGGCAGGCGATGCTTGGAGTCTCTAATGGAGGTTTAAACTCAAGCTTCTACCGAGAGGCGAACTACCTGCTTCTGAGGAACCAAGAATTAAAGGGATATGAAACACTGTAACATGGGCGAAATTATGAATAGTATATGACATAAATTACAGTAATCCAACAACTTACTTTATTAATTTATCGCTTAATTAAAGTATATGAAATATAACCTTCAACCCTGCAATTTCATATCGAAATTTAACCCGAAATAAATCTTCTTCAATCATTTAACTTTAAGGTTGTTTGTCAAAATGAAGTTCAAACTGACACGGGTAGCTGAGCTGGATGAAACGCAAAACATGAACTAGTGAATGGGAGGTCTGCGATTCTAATCCTACACGAACCATTTTCCCTTAGTTCACATAAACTGGGAAATGCCGGGAAGTTACCTTAAATATATGCTGGTGCTTTCCTTCCCAGATATTCTTTCTTTTCCTATTTGTATTTCAGTTCATGTATTATCAATATCCAACACTTGACGTATCGTGCGTAATAAGAAATAGTGTTAACCACTGTTAAAAGACGCCATAGAAATCAAAAGTCTGTTTTTTGTTATACCAAGTAATTCTTAATATTTGCAAAAAAATTCTCTCCGACCTAAAACGTCCTGGTTGCTCCTTAAGTTTTAAAAATCGCTTCGTAACTGAAGTTTCTGTAACTACTGGCAACTCTTATTTCTCAGCATTTAATATTTTAATTTATGTGTAATATGTAGCGAATAAAAAACAGTCGGAACCGAAGTTTCACTGAAGAAAAAGTTCAGAATTGGTATTGAAATGAGTTAATTATCTAAAGCTACACTTTTGGAATATTACGTTATTTTTTGCTTATAATTTCATTAGCTTTGATTAAAATACCAAATGTTTAAGATATTTGCTTAAAATAAAACACCTTTTCTAACATTCTAGCTTCCCTTGTGAAGTCTTGCTGATTGTAAAATCATATCGCTATACGTTTGCATAACAGATAAAGAAACAGACGAAAGATAATTGCACGAAAAATATAGATATCTTAAAACACACAACCTATGTCAACAAATTTTATGAATTTAAACATTTCCAAGTTTCCGTTGGTCCTGGTTTGGATTTGAAAACACGTTAAAACTTGCACTAATTAATTTATTTGCTTCTTGTGGTCATGAAAAGCAAATAATTTTATAAGTAGCATGTAGTGCATGCACGTTCTAAGCATGTTTTTTAGGTTCATGGGTCAGAAAATATTTATTTCCTGTGAAATCTCGGAAAGACATTTGTGTTACTCTACTTACTGAAAGTTCAAAGCAGAGAAAATAGGAATGAAAAGAAAAACGTTGAAATTAGTAAGCTCAAACGTGTTGAAATCTCGATAGTATATTGGTTACATGAAATACATTTTAATTAGTTAAGCTATGAACGAATCTAACACAAAGAAAAATAATAGATAATGCTATTACTTTTATCATATTTAAATGTTTTATTTTCAAGAAAACAATAGTTGCAGTTCTGTTCTGGGGACAGGAACAAACTATAAAATGGAATCATGAATACATTCTTTCTTTAATAGCAGGAATGCATTACCTGCTCTTCAATGGCTTTCAGCTACGTTCGTCTGTAAAGCGGAAAATGTAATTTCCGATTTTGCTGCTTCGTTGCGACTGAAGCTTCAACACGTGTGTTTGGCGGGTCAGTTTCACAGAGGAATAAAGGAGTTTCTAGTGAACTGTATTCTTGCCTCGCACTGGATATTGGACGGAACGGGTTCATAGTCGATCTGCCATTACCTTTACGGGTACGTATGATGACAGCTGTTTTCCAGTATATGGAACATTGTTCTTGGAGGCCATGCTTCTCTTCAGTGAAAATATGGGCAGCATTGACCCTCTACCGCGATAATAGGTTTGTTACTCTACCTAAATAATGAATACGTGCTTCCAGCGAAATGTTGAAATGGAAATTTTCGGTTTGAATAAGAGACTCTACTCTGAGGATGGACACAGAAAGTAAAACTTTGTTCTTTAGAAACTCTGATGAAACTATTTCTCCTATCTCCTCCATGTGATTTTGTGTTTTGCAGTTATTCCGTAGAAGAGTTAGTGATCTTCGAATTCAAACGCAGATGAAATACATGCGGAAGACTGTCATTCAGTATCCATAGTGACCTGAAATTTAAACGCTGATAAAACTCTTTATACTTAGCCTAAACAGTTTTGACACTTTAAATCGTTGATCGAATTTTCTGCCTTTAATACAGCGTTATTCATTCCGCACTACCGGTGCCGATGCGCGCCGGAGCTATCGTGTGCCCTTCACTTGTCAATGCTCGCCACTAACATGAAGGGGCGCTTGGTTCTAGAGCAACCCACTGTCGTGTTTAATAGTTATTATAATTATCAATCACCAAGCCGTGTTCGCACAGAGTATATTCAAACGTTCCTTGCTGAAATGTGTCCTACCGGATTTACAATTCACGAGATTGTGAAGAAATTCGAGACCATTGTTACTATAGGAAACAAATAATGAACGCACAGCGTTAACAGAGGAAAAGTTAAATGAGATAGGCACATGTTTTGAACGTTTACCAACCAAATCCATCCCAAAATTAGCACAAAAGTGGGAAGTTTAGAGTCTTCTGCACATAGAGCAACTAAATTATTAAAGCTAAAACTGTATAAGTGTACAGGTGTCCATGCTTCAAACCAAGGAGACTCAGTATTATATTTGTTATGCATTATTATGAATGGTTTCTCTCATCAGTGAATGACGGTTTAATTGATCTACAGTTTCTGTTCTTTCCCGATGAGGCACGTCCTCGATGGACGTGCCAAATGTCAAAACAGACTATACTGGGCCTCTAAAATCCACATCGCTTTCAAGTAATCCCTCATTAAGACCGGAGACTTAGAGTTTGGGGTGCTGTTAGCGTTAACACATAATCGGTACAATATCCTAGGTGCAGAATGAAGATGCAGGGAGGTACCGAAATGACATTTTGAGCATATTTTATCTTGAACTGACAGAAGAAGAGAAATCATATGGGGCATTTCAACAAGATTCTGTTACTACCTATACATCAGAGGAGTTCATGAATAAAATTAGGGAAGTGTTTGAAGACAGAGTGATTAACTGATTAGTGCTGGGAGTATGCCCTCTCGCTTCCCTGATCTAACAGCGCGTGACTTTTATTTGTGGTGCAATCTTAAAGAAAAAGTTTACGAGAGAAATCCTCATGCGTTGGAAGAACTAAACCAAATATTGGACATGCAATCGGAAACATTACTATGACCCAAATTAATCGTGTGAATCAGAATGTGTTCTTCCAATATAATGCTCGTTTAGACCAGGGTGGATGATATTTCCAGCATCTTCTATAAGGTAAGAGATTTATACTTGCTTTATGCGCGTAGTTTATGTAGGAGCAAAGCCGGCTGTGGTACACCCAATTGCGTACGGGCGAAATGTCGTTACCATTAGGATTTCACTACATAGGCCACCATACTGGGCCTATTTTGACTATGCCCCCAAGTGGGGCACCCCCAGGAGGAAGGATGAGACGAAGGAGAGAGAGGGCGGCCGACTCAAGGAGCCACGGAAGTACAGAGGGAAGGGTCCTTAAAGTTTACTTAGAGACTTTCCCCAGGCCAGGACAACGCACACGCTCCCCTAGTGCGGGACGGCGACGAGCCCAGCAGCCGAGCCCCAAAGGTCCCTGACTGGAGGTTCCGAAAGGATCCCAGCATAGGCACGGAGACCGGCAACCGACCTACCGGAGAAGGAAGTAGTTTTCCTCAGAGCATATCATTCCGCCATGCACCGCCGAGGCACCCGCCGACACTTCTACATTGAAAGAGATCACCAGATGAGAGATGGTGTGAAATGATAATGGAGATGAAATGGAGGGACAGGATATTCGGGAGATGTAATTAACCTACCCAGCATTCGTCTAACGATCCGGGAAAACCCTCGAAAAATCCATGTGTCAGTTAGGTCGGCCAAGGAAATGAACCTAGGCCTACTGAATGCTGGCCAAAGACGAAACCGCCTGAGCCATCCCGCTCGGTGAAATGTCGTTAGCTTTTAAATGAAGAACCCTGTAGCTTGAGAACCACAATTTAATGCATGTAATGCTATGATATATGTCTTTAGGAAAACCGCTACTTCACTTCCGTAGCACTCTAAGATACATTTTAAAAATTATCATAGCGCTGTCCCCTTTTACATACACGTGGGTGCAAGAAAACTAACACAAAAAGAAATGGGGTGATTCGCAGAAGACATGAAATATGTAGCTCTACGTCATCAAACATTTCCCCATTTGCATAGTTCCAACAAGTTAACTGAGCACTTGCTTACATCTCCCAGAATTTAACCGAAGGCTACCGCTGCCAATACATTATTATTAACTTAATGGTAGTCACGTTGAAAGAGCTTATACAATCATGACGTCATAATTAACGAGAACACTACAATATAATTTTAAGTTACCATAAATTATATCCATCGATAGCCTACTTCTTGGTATCTTTTTCCACCAATGGCATTGATGCGGTTGTTCCAGCTATGTCAAGTAATTCACCAGATCTTATATCGCTACATTCCTATTCAATGTTAGACTTCGTGAAGACTTTCTGATATAAACATTGTGTCATTTTATCACTGCAGGTAATTCCTACCTTTAAAAGATTGAGTCTCTAATCATATTATAGTGAGATTGTCCGCTTAATCCCGTCCTCTCTTTCACTGAATATAACATTCACATTTGTTAGCTCGTTAGTTAACGCTTGTTTCCTGGGATGCCATTGACTCAAAATTTAAATGCTGGTTGGAAAAATAAGGAGAAACGTAGCTCCTGTAATTTAGGGGCCATTGTCTCTTTCTTGCAGCCAAAGGCAGGTAAGACGAACGAAAACGAATGGGCAGAAAACCACTGCTCATAGAGGAAGACACAGATAATAAACTGCCCTTTTCTTTGATTCTTGCTCGCTCTACGCCTTGACTCCTTTCTCAAGGGGCTCAATGCCAAGGAATACCGCTAACGCGTCTCGACTTGCACAAGCTAAGGAGCGATAGATAGACTGATGCTCCTCGACTGGTAGGACACGTTGTACTACTTCGCAAACAACACTCAGCGGCTTTGTTAATGCCCCAGCTCTATAAGAAACCGAATAGTACTCCTTCGTTTCTTTGCTACTTACAGGCTTTATATAGATGCAAGTGTTGGCAGTTGGTGTTGTGGAAGAAAATGTGACTGTAGCTTATACATAAGTAGTCTGAAAAGTTTCCGACGTAATAAAAATACAAGACATATTTTTTCAGATTTTTTTTTTTTTTTGTTTTTTCAACATACTCTCCTTGTAACCTCCCAGCGATACTCCCATTTCTGCAACCCGTCCAAGTAGTACCCGGCGCTTTTCTCTGCAAAATAATTGTTCACCAAGGTGATTGCCTCTTCATTTGACGAAAATCTCTGTCCTCCGAGCGCAATTTTCAGATGAGGGAACAAACAGAAGTCGCTTGGGGCTAGATCTGGTGAGTAAAGCGGAGGATCAAGCAGTTCAAAACGTAATTCGTGGATTTTCACCATTGCAACCGCTGAGGCGTGAGACGGTGCGTTGTCTTAGTGAAAGAGAATTTTCTTTTTCGGCAAATGTGGCCGTCTTTTCCGCAAGTTCTGCCTTCAGCTAGTCAAGTAATGACGCGTAGTATGCTCCTGTAGTGGATTTTCCTTTTTGAATATAATCGATTAAAATAACTCCATGTCTGTCCCAAAAAACAGCCACCATCACTTTCCCAGCAAAAAAAAAAAAGCTGTTTTCGCTATTTTTGGAGCCGGTTCCCCCTTTGTAGTCCACTGTTTGGACTGTAATTTTGTTTCGGGCGTATAATGGTGTATCCAAGTTTCATCTACAGAAATAAATCGGTGCCAAAACTCGGATTTATTGCGCCTAAACAGCGCCACCAGAGCGTTGGAAATGTTCATTCGAACAAGTTTTTGGTCTAACTTGAGTAAACGCGGTACTCAATGCCCGGACAGCGTTCTCATGTCTAAATTTTGATTTAATATGTGACAGACACGTTCTTTTGACATGTTCATAGCCTCTGCTATCTCTCTCACTGTAATTCGGCGGTCGTCTAGCACCATTTGGTGAACTTTGGCGATGTTTTCGTCAACTGCCTAAAATTTCACTGTGGTAAATGATGGTGCTGAGTCCCCATACACAGAATCCAACTCATCTTTGATTTGCGTAGGCGTAATTGCCTTTTAAAAATGTTTACTGGCAGCTCGATGCTCTATTTTGTCCATTTTCATAAAAACTCACATCAACTCACTCAAATGACTGTTACATAGCAACTGAACGTCCAAAATGGCTGAAACTTTGATAACTGTCAATATATGTAGAACGAAATTCACTCGCTTTTATTTAAGAGTGGCTGCCATCTTCATGTTGAGGCCAGAAACTTTTCAGACCACCCTCATACAGCTTAATCTTAACGAGCATGTTTTGGTGTTCTGAATAGGTGTTCCTGTACATGATCTTGCTTATATATAATGTTTTGTTGATTGAAAATATAAGATTATATACTGAAACAGCCTACTTACCCTTGAATAGGAGAGCCAGCGTTGTCTGCAGCATGTTGGCCTGGCTGAGACGTGCTGTTGGTTATACGTAAAGTTGTGTTATGCTTATGGAAGGTGTAGGATCGGCGATAGTCCAAGGTGTGCCAATGCTGCGAGGCCGTCAACCATGCTGGGTATTTACACTTGCTCGGCGAAGGAGCTGAAACAGACACATCAACCAATGTTCAGGGAAAACGAGCATTTGTGTGCCAAAGTATTTCATAACGGCAACCTTAAAATAAATCTTTTATTTGTTAACGACGCTGCTAACTGCCAGGATCATACCAGTACTGTCAGTGTTTCGAAATTTCCTACCCTTTCAAATGCTAGTAAATCTACTGATATGGGGTTGTCGCTTTTAAAAACATTTATGAAGCAGCCCTCTGGGCTGGTTTTGAACCTGTGACAGATCAGCAGGCCAGCACCTAATCGCAGAAATGTTTATCTTGGAAACGTTCTTTATGAATAATTCGTTGAGACTAAATAGTCTTTAATGGTTAAATACTCAAATATCACTGACAAATGCGGTCGTTTTATGGCAAGGCCAAGAAACATATTGTACTTCTTAGCTCAAAATAATGGTTTGCAAACCTTCCAAACTGCCCACCTTCCTGGCCCTATTATCATGCTCTCTTAAAGTTATTACAAATGCTTTTCTACGAACATAATGTGGTATACAGGAAACGTTTTCAATATTGAGAATAATACAGTAGCTTTAAGAAAACTACTGTATGCAAATGCAATGCAAACTTAAACAGCTTTTTATTTCAGCCCAAAATATTATTACTCATCTTATATTTGTTATTGTAAATTTATTTTAAAAATCTTTTAGAAGAAATAGCTACGAAATATCGACAGTGTTTGTGATGTGAGCGAGATTAAAGAATGTGTGAAAGAAACATCTGTGATAATGTGAGCTATGAATGTTAAATTACATGTGCAGGCGTTGGTTGTGTTAGCAACGCAAATCAGTAATCCTTTTATTTTTCATTGGAGACGCCAAAGGGATTAGACATGGTTTTTTCTTTATCTGCTTATAAAGTTATTCAGTTATTACATTTTCTTAATAAGAGACAGCGACAGTTTTAAGTAACAGTGTAAATATTGTATATTTACTTTATAGATATAAATTATCGGTGAAAGAAGAATTGGAACAGTAATTATTTCTTAAATAACGCCACGCTTTATCATCTTGAATCCAGGCTATGACCTTAAGAAAAGAAAAAAAATTATTTCGGCAAAAATGTTCACAGTGAAAATATTTTAGATAGGCAAAATTACTCAAAAGCATAAATTAATTTTTGGCTTCAAACAATACAAAGAACCAAAGTTGCTTTATCTCGAAATTTGAAACCTATAATAAAACTTTTCATCTCAACCGGGAGCTTCATCCCATTCTACACAATTAAACTTGAAAAACATTTATGCATGCAACAAAGATATTAATATAGCGATGTGCCTTGGAGTGATTGGGGTTGCAAACTTCAGAACTTCTCCAGAAAGCGCTTTGGTTTTTCGAGTTTAATTAATAAATCCCATAGTGTATACAGTAATTTGGGGTACACTAGTCAATTATTAATACATTGAATAAATAAATGATAGAAATGGAGTCTGTAAATTGAAATTCTGTTTGAGAATTACATTTTTTATGAAATAACATATAGCTCATACATTTCGAATGTAACAGAGGATCTGGCGAAATTCTTGCAAAAATTGTGATTAAAACTATTGCTAGTGAATTCTAAGTATTTGTTTAGTAAGGAATTTACTAGTCATGAAGGCTGGTTGGGGTGACTTTAAGGATAACATTAATACGATTTGTCTATGGTTCGTTTTTATGGGATCCGGGTAAAACATTTCCCTTTCAATATGCACCAAGTATTTGAAGCTTAAGAAAGTTCTGGATTGATTTACAAAAGTGTTACAAACTAGCCACACAGCACCTTGCTACATTTTCCTTTAAACAATTAAATTATTAGTTTTCTATTGCTTTCTTAGAATTGTATACATAACTGAATAAAGCATTGTTTGAGCGTTAATAATCATGAATCTTATGCCTGAGTAGATGTAACAAGGCGTATATTGGCATCCCTGGTATATATTTCATATAAAAGTGACGTCTTGAAACCTAAAATTTCACTACAAAAATAAGTATCTGTAGTGTTACTTAATATTACGTTCACAGTTCTGAAGTTTTATATGACTTCCATAGAAAATTCTTGTAAAAACTTTCCCGTTTCACATTAATCGGGAGAAACATTTGCTTTCATAATACATTTTCGTCACAAAAGGACAGTTAGTTGAAGAGCTAGTCAAAGACTTAAAAATGAGACTTTATATGCTGACCTTGAAGTCTACTTTTTTATTTCCACGGCATCGCAAGGAATAACTAATTGTAAATAGTATAAAATACTGAGAAATTTTAATCAATAGTAACATAACTATATCTCCAAAATGAGCCATACTGCAAACGTTTATATATTTTTTAAATATTCTATATTTTATCTAGTTGAAACTAAAGAGGACTAAAGCTATTCCCAGACAAAAATACTCATTTTGCCATGTAATTATTTTTATATAAAAATTTTAATCAACAACATATAGCCATTTGAAGGGAAATGAAAGTTCACAAAAATAGTTCCTTGTAAAAGGGCATTTGGGATGAGAGCTTTATTAGATATTTTACATGTGGTATCTTGAAATATATTAAATACCAAGAGGAATTTGTCTGATTCTTTGTATTTGAATTACGTTGTTCACATACAACTGATGCATTGTACTCACATGATTTTATTTACTCACTCTTCTATTAATCGAGATAAGTACTCGCAATACTTCACAGATTTCATTGTAGGTTTAAAGCTAAAAACTATATTTTTAAAATACGATAGCTACGAAATGGTTTTGAAATTACACACTCTTAATATGATTACGAGAGGGAAAGCTATTTAGGTATTTGAAAATACGACCCAATAACAAAGAATATAGAAATAGTCATAAATGTTTTTATTTGCGGTAAACTGTATACATTGAAATCAACTCTTCGCACTAAGATTTTATCTATCTCTGGCTGTTTATCAATTTCCAAAAGTCATTCAGGATGAGAAAGTATTCACAGGGTATTCACAGATAATCTGAGATATAAGTAACTTAATTTGTCATGGAAACATCCTAAAGATATATTGTTTAATTCAATCAAAATAGGTAAGAGCCATTTTTGTGGAAATAAAAAACAGTGACACATTTTTCTCATGTAAAGGATAGCTTGGGGTGTGGGAATTTTCTTAAAAAACTCTTTGTGTTGTTTTCTCGGAGGAATTTGTATCCAAGTTTGTTATTTCACCGACTTTTATTTTTGAGTCATATTATTCACGCACATTCACACGCACACGCACATACAGGAACTATTTCCCCCTAATATTTGTGCTTTTTTATTCGGGGAGTCTAAGGAGCTTTGTTTTGATGAAATCTCTGTATTACAATTTCTTTTGGAATGCAATTTACTACAGATAATCAGTAGAGAACGCAAATATCAATAACTAATCGACGTTCCTTTAATAATTCAATAACAAATGCTTAAGTTAACTGATGGAAATTAATCGTTACTTCACACAAGCCGTATATAGGCTAAGGTTTTCGATAGATAAGAGTAAAACTGAAAAATTCAATGCTATGTCAGAGATTTGAACCACGGAGTTTAATGATGAAGCTTGGGGCTAAAGTACTTACAAATGGTGCACCTCGAATAAGAGATCCCCTATTGGTTTGCCGGGAAAATACATGAGTCAATTGGCCATGGTAGCTCTGGGTAAGAGTGACTGGACGGATACCAGGAGATCCGTGGTTCAAATCCCGGAAATGGCATTTTCAGTTTGAACAAATGTTTAATATTGAACTAATATTTGAATTCCAAGAATTAGCATTACATATAATTAGTTACCTTCACCGATGCACCTGAAAACTTTCGCAACAGTTTTCATTCAAATGCATTGGAATGAGTTTTGCCCAACTACAAGTATTTATTTCAATAAAATTGCATATGAGTAATCCTGCTAGAGTACCAGTAGAATTAGTTAATTGACAAAAATGTTTGACGCAGCTGGAGGACATCAATATCTTTGATTAGTGTGTATAGGTTCCTGGACCACTTGGAGTTGATAAGCTCCTGGCAAGCGACCTAATTAGCTGAACGAGTGGCCTGATGCGGTTAAGAAGGATCGTGGACCGACAGTTTGTTAATGACGTAGATTAAACTTTGCCTTTATGCTGCCTGCATTACAGTGGCTGTTTAAACAGATCATTACAATACGAAGCAAGAGGGATATTGTACTGCTATCGATTGCCAGCCGAGCAAATGAAGGTCAACCAGGAGCATTTCCACGTAAATGATCATCCTCAGCAACAGACAGCTGGCCACTCTTGTATGTGAACGTTACCAAGGCACAAGAAAAAATTATTTCAAGTGTGGATTGTTATTTCGGAGGTATACTAAAACTCAATGTACCGGGCCATTTAGACAGTAATTAAAGAACTGAAAACTTCAGCAGATAATGCTAAAAAAGATATACAACCTATCATTTTCCTCTTTTGCCCTCTTCCCACGTATCAGCTTCTGAACAACCTAATGTGTTACGTTCACACCACCTTCCCTCTTTCACTTCCACAAGCTTCGATACTCCTAACCTTACAGGAATGGTTATGATCTAGTCTTTAACAAAATGAATAATAATGAATAAGCAATACAATACCCGCCTCGGTAGCGAAGATGGTAGCATATCTGCCTCACTTTCAAGAGGTCCCGAGTTGGAATCTCGGTCAGGGTGAGTACCTGGATAAGGTTTTTTCCGGGGTTTTCCCTTATCCTGTAAGACGAATGTCTGGTAACTCTAAGCTTCATGGACCCCGGACTCATTTGAGCATCATTTCATTCATTCCATCCATCGTCCGATATGACTTAACGTTGGAGGACGTAAATTACAAAAAAAAAAAAAAAAAAACTAAGAAACGGAAAAATAACAGAATGGAAAAATCATATTTTAAGAATGGACGCGGAACGACTTCCATTAAATATATTAATTAAATCCATAAATTATACAGTAACTTAAAATTTGATTAACTTAAATTTATTATTATGTCGGTTTATGTTTAATTATTCAAATCATAAGAGGAATATTTTTAGCTATACATTATTTTGCTCATATTGATTTAGAGTTTTATATTATATGCCGAAGGGAAAGAGAGATGTGGGAGGCCCAGCTCTACGCTGGAAGGATCAGTAGGCTCTTGAAGAGAACGGAACGGGTCACAGGGCCCCATCCTTGATCTTGATGATGATGATGATGATGAAATGTGTTTTGGGGCGCCGGAGTAGCACAGTGTTTCGTTCGCGGCTTCCGTGCTAAGGGTCCCGAGTTCAATTCCCGGCTCTGGGGTTGGCGATTTTAAGTCAGCCCTATCCACGCCTTCACCTCTGTCTAGCAAATGTGAAGTGTCCCCTATACCCAACGTGGTTCGGAGTCCACGGTATAAGCTGTAGGTCCTCTCGCCTCACCGTCTTCACTATCACCCTATCATTGAAGGTAATGGACACCGCCCTCTGGATGCCTTCACCTAAGAAATGGGTCCGGTCATCACATGGTGGGGTGAGGTTACCCCGAAGGCCAAGGTTGCCATGTGGGGAGTGTTGGAATACACACACATTCTTGATAGACTTTTAAACTTTTGTCCATATCCTACGACTTGCCACTTATAGAAACTTACTTAAGTCATTCCAATGAATATCACTTCATGGACCATTTGCATGAAATTAAACAAATATTTTATTACTCTTCGTTGGACCCTTTATTCAAAAGGTAACAAATAGAAATTTCTGTGTGAAGGCTAATTTGGAGCTATGAGATTTTATTAAAGTTTTTTACTACATTTCTAAAAAATGACAAGAGCCAAGTTTACTAGACGTTTCTTTTCATAAATTAAAGTTCTCCCCAACACTTATGTGTATACGCACAAAAATATACACATGAGCACGCGCACACACATACGTTTGATGCCTCGCTTTCCTTCGACCTTCTCTATCCATTCTTCAATAAAATATTCTTTAAAATCTTATTCTTTTATCTAATACAGGGTATTGAAGATAAACATTTATCGTCCGGTATGACTTAACGTTGGACGACGTTAATTGCAGAAAAAAGTGACAAACATTTATAGAGATGCTTTATTTTATTGTCTTTACACTGGGAATAGGGGAATAAAGTAGGCTTGAGCAATAGTGAAACATTTTAAGAGGGCTTTGACATTTCGATTTGCTTGCATGACGAAGAGAGAGGAAAGAAAAAGTAACAGCTCCGTATTATGAAAAGTATAAGTATCGGAAACATCCAACCAATATTTTACATAAAAAATATTGACAGAAGTTTTGTGATTTGACGAGATGTAGATTATTGCGAGTTTGATTTTGTATTATCCGTTTCGGTTTACCTGTAACTCATTCAGAATAACTAGAACTTCAAAGATTGCTCCCAGATAATTATGTTAACATTAAATTTGTCATAAAATCTATTATAGAAATATACTATTTTACAAAAATCGTTACAACCATTATTGTGAAAAGTAAATTTTGGAAAGCATTTCCATATAAAGGATGAATTGAGTGGAGGCATTTCTGATGCATTCTTAGAAGATGCTGAACTGAAATACGAAGTTAAGTATTTACGTGATTATTTATTTTGGGTTTTGCTGTTCATACACACACACAACACACGCTCTCTCTCTCTCTCTCTCTCTCTCTCTCTCACACACACACACACACACACACACACACTGAGAAACTTATTTTTCTATTTTTTTTTTAAATTACGAAATGCTGTCTGTAGGTACTGTTACTAGTGTTGAAGCAAACAAGATTAGTTTCTTGCATTTTATAAATAAGGACTTTAGGGGTGGTTCATGTGTTATAGGTAATAGGTAATAGCCTCATTTACCTTTAAGAAACGCCTGTGACTCCTCGATGTAATGCAAAACTTCATCTTCTGGCAGGTTAATGATTTGTAGATACAATTAGTTTGCTATACATACAATGGCAACAATGCTTCTTTTGTTTGAACAAACGTCACTATATGGTGTACAGCTTCAACACATAACAAAACAAAAATATCCACAAAATAATGGGCGAGATGTTTATTCCACAAAACCTCGAACATTGTACTGCTCGAGGCTACAATAACCCATAACGGCGTCAAACGAGCTGTTGATAGGTAATCGTTTGCGATATTGGTTCGGAAAAAAAAACGGCTACATGTAGTATATCCCAAAGGGAGATTATAAGCTTCAAAATATAGTCAAAATTGTTTTGCGCATATGGCACAAGGTGAAGTTACGCTGGAACTGCATTAGAAGTACACAAGATGAGTGATTTTATGTCTTACCTGACCTCCGAGGAATAAGTACATGCATTCGTAAATAATCCATTATTTTGGAACATATGTCCAGTGTTATAGAAAAACTCTCCTAATTCATAACGTCAGACATTCCTGAAATTACATAAGCTTATTTCATACTTGTAGCCCAGATCGTTAAGACGTCACGAACGGGAGACAGTAATAACAAGATTAAACTATTACAAAACAGATGAGTTGTATTCATATGTACTAACGTATTAATTTATTTATAACGAACGTTTATTACGCTAACTATTTCTTATTAATGCAGATAAACTTTAATATTGTTACCAAATTGTGTGTGACGTCTATGTTGTCCTCCGACGTTTCTCTTGCCAGCTGCTTCAATGATCTTTATTCCAAGGCATGCGTGGGCGTGTGTGAGGACAAATAAAACTAGTTAAATAGATTATAAATTCGATGGAGACTAATTACGATATATTTGAAGTGAGCTGAGGATGTTTGTGGTTGAAAAATTGGATTGTTTCCGAATATCACACCGATATTGTCATTAGAGAATTAATTAGGTCTGGTACTTCTCTCACATCAATAGTTTAACGTTTAAAAATTATTGTTTCCGTAGTAATAATAACACTGGGCAACAATGAAAATGTTTCGGGCTTAAAAATAGTGAATTTACATGTATTTCCATCTGTTGAATTAAAAAATCACAATAAAAATGATAGATTAGCTCTTGTTTTGAAGATAACGTGACATTTCAGTTTTTACATGGGCTAGTAGCGACAGAACAGCTACGCCTAGCCCCGTCTTATGTTCAATTCTATTTTGTAGTTACCTTAGAGGTTCCGCCGCTAGGTATAGGTATTCAGTCTCCCACTACCTCTCGACCTCCATTGAGGAAGCTAATCTTGACGGGTTGTCTTTGCCCAGATCTCCAGTTGGTTTATTGTTTTTGTAGCTCATGTGTGGAGTAAGATCTGATGACCATGAGTCAGTATGTAGATGTTCACATCTTCACGGTGGCAGTACCAACATAACAGCTGCGTTGCATCATTGTTCACTTTTTATTTACTTTGGTACGATACATATAAAGTGAATGGATACTAATAAACTAATTTTATGTTGTAAATAAGGATTGTGCGGTGGCTTTGTGATAACATTTAAAGAAGTGCAAGAAAGTAAATTATAAAAAAGTTCTATCTAGGTGAGGTAAATCGAGGTCATATACGCAATTTAGAAAACAAGAGAAAATCAACCAAACTAACAAGTAAAGGCATATTTTACATGAATGTACCGCACGTGTTGCAGAATAAACATTCATCTACTATTAAAATAAGACCTGCAGCTTTCCTCGTGGCGAATATATTCAAGGTTTTCTTGGGAAACAAGCGATTAGAAATCGTCTTTTCGCCTGGCTTGTTTTCCAAGAAAATCTTGAACATATGATTAAAATTTCCATCATGGTGCAGAGTAAAAGTAACGGACTATTACGAGACTATGAAAACATCATATTTTGCATATTTGGTATAGTCCCGATGTTCGAACAGTTACCATGTATTTATCTTCGTTAACAGAAATCTCTCAGATAACGCACTGATTATTTTTATAAGAGTAAGAGGGGAACTGTTGCTCTTCCCGGTCCTGTGCTAAGCACCAATGAACCTATCACTTCAGCCAATGGAATTCGCAGGAATCACAAATAACAGGTACGAGGGTAGGTCAAAAAGTAATGACTCCTATTTTTCCTCTTTTAATTGCCAAGAAAATTGAATCCAATTTACATAGCTTAAAAACTACAAAATTGACGGTTAATTTGTCACTATTCAATATAATCTCCGTCCTTTTCCACAGTTTTGGTCCACCTTTTAACTAGGGCATGTATTCCAGTGTGGTAAAACACACGGTCTTGCTTCCTAAGCCATTGACGCACGGACGTTTTCACAGCCTCCTCATCTTCAAAATGAATCCCACGATGAGCTTCCTTTAGTGGCCCAAACAGATGGAAGTGTGATGATGCCAGGTCAGGGCTGTACGGGGGTTGAGGTAAGACTTGTCATCCCGCTTTCTCAATTTCTGCAGTGGTACAACGACTGGTGTGTGGTCTTGCATTGTCATGCAAAAGAAGAACATCCGCCATAGTTTTTGTTGGGGGAACTCGGCGAAAACGTGCTTTCAGCTTTTTGAGAGTTCTGACGTATCAACGGAATTTATTGTGCATACCTGCTCCAAAAAATTTATCATAAGCAAACCCTCTGCATCCCAAAACACTGCCGCCATAACTTTCCCTGCCATTCGCTGAGTTTTGATTTTTTTTTTCTTTTCGGTGACTTTGTGTGATGTCATTCCATTGACTGCCTCTTTGATTCAGATTCAAAAAAATGAACCCACGTTTTCTCCAGTAATAATTTTTTCCAGAAACTCCTCTTCCTCCAAACTGAAGCGCTGCAAGTGTTCGGAGGCTATTGTTTTCCTTGTTTATTTGTTAAAATTCTTGGTACCCAACGTGAACAAATTTTTGAGTAACCCAGTTGTTGAATAATCGTCATTACACTGCCTTTACTGAGGGAGGTAATGCGACACAATTCACCTGTTGTTACCCGGCGATCACCACGAATGGTGTCATCGACTCGCTGAATGTTGCATGGAGTCACTGCAGTCACCAGCCTGCTGCTTCGCTTTTCATCTGCCAATGGCGTTGCCCTTCAGCTTTGTTACAGCGACAAACCCATCGTCTAACAGTTCTGACATCCACCGTTGCATCACCATACACATTTTTAGCCTTTCGTGAATGCGAATTGGCGTTTCACCTTCCACAGTCAAAAATTCAATCACAGAACGCTGTCTAATACGAATGTCGATGCCAGCCATTTTGCAAGAGGATGCAGTGCTGCCACCTGTTGACTTAGGAAGTTACTATTGCAGGTGATTGGAGAAGGTTTGAGAAATTGCGCCAAATTCAAGGTTTTCACATACCTTACTTATTTAAGGAAAAAACAAATAGGAGGCATTACTTTTTGACCCACTTTCGTATATGTTCACTCCACGTGGAGTAATCAGTGCTGTATTTGTTACCAGAGATTAAACCATGGTAACCGTTTGAGCAGCGGGACTATACTAGCTTAAAGCCAATCAGGAGTAGAGGAGGCAAGTGGTGCCTATCTTAATTTGGAGCTAACTACACGTTGGTCTTCTGAATTATTTGATATTATTGCCTTGTTGAATAAAACTTACTCAGTACTCCAATACCGCTTCAAAAATTCGTTAGAGTGGCATTTTACAGTCCAATAATGTATATTGTATTCTTTGTCCTCTTCTCACATATAATTGACTACACATGTTTTAATAATAATCTATGTTTATATATTCAATTATAATTAATTATATAATGCCACGTGCACTACCTCAAGTTTCCCACCGTTTTCAAAATTAAAGCTAAAGTAAAAAAACTTAAATGTTAATTATAATTCTTATTGTACACAATATTCCGTTCTTTATTGAAAACCAAACACAAATCACTACCTGTGCTGTCATCTGTTGGCATTCTCCAAATACTTCAGTACGAGAAATACAGATCAGATGGACTACCTACAGGAGTACATGCATATTCTCCAAATTTTCATAGCACACAACTTGGTGTTCCATAATGACAGGCGATACTACAATGTCTCTAGTGCATTCTAAGGTTTTCCAGCTAACCTTAAGTTGACCATGCCGGCGCGGATAACTAAGCAGTAAGACCGAGATGCAAAATAGAAAACGGATGAAAAACAAATACCTATACGCAGTGGTGGCTCGTGCCAAAAATAACAGCGTGACGCGGGAAAACGTCCATGCAACTCATCTAGTTTGGAAAAATGAAGTCCATGCGCCGATGTTTCTTCATGTTATGAACAGAATTTCTACTTCCTTTCGCTTTTTGCTCAATTTTTAGATAGGTTATTGATTGCCCTAACAGTTTTTTACTAACAATTTCTTCTCATTATTTAATGGTTAAAGTTTTCGTAATATTAAATTACTCATACAATGTTAAGTCATATCGACGACCAATGACATGATGTTCCAATGAGTTCAGGGACATAGAGCTTAAGAGTTATCAGACATTCATCTTTCAGGATAAGAGAAAACCTCCAACGTTAAGTCATATCAGACGATGAATGAAATGATGTTCAAATGAGTGCAGGGTACATGGAGCTTAGAGTTACCAGACATTCATCTTTAAGGATAAGAGAAAACCTCTAACATTAACTCATATCAGACAATGAATGAAATGATTTTCAAATGAGTGCAGCGTACATGGAGCTTAAGAGTTATCAGACATTCATCTTTCAGGATAAGAGAAAACCTCCAACGTTAAGTCATATCGGACGACGAATGACCTGATGTTCCAATGAGTTCAGGGTACATAGAGCTTAGAGTTATCAGACATTAATCTTTAAGGATAAGAGAAAACCTCCAACGCTAAGTCATATCGGACGATGAATGAAATGATGTTCAAATGAGTTCAGGGTACATAGAGCTTAGAGTTACCAGACGTTCATCTTTAAGGATAAGAGAAAACCTCCAAGGATAAGTCATATCAGACGATGAATGAAATGTTCAAATGAGTACAGGGTACATAGAGCTTAGAGTTACCAGACATTCATCTGGAAAGATAAGAGAAAACCTCCAACGTTAAGTCATATCAGACGATGAATGAAATGATGTTCAAATGAGTACAGGGTACATAGAACTTAGGGTTATCAGACATTCATCTTTCAGGATAAGAGAAAACCTCCAACGTTAGGTCATATCAGACGATGAATGAAATGATGTTCAAATGAGTACAGGGTACATAGAGCTTAGAGTTACCAGACATTCATCTTTCAGGATAAGAGAAAACCTCCAACGTTAAGTCATATCAGACGATGAATGAAATGATGTTAAAATGAGTACAGGGTACATAGAGCTTAGTTACCAGACATTCATCTTTAAGGATAAGAGAAAACCTCCAACGTTAAGTCATATCTGATAATGAATGAAATGATGTTAAAATGAGTACAGGGTACATAGAGCTTAGAGTTGCCAGACATTCATCTTTAAGGATAAGAGAAAACCTCCAACGTTAAGTCATATCAGACGATGAATGAAATGATGTTCAAATGAGTACAGGGTACATAGAGCTTAGAGTTACCAGACATTCATCTGGAAAGATAAGAGAAAACCTCCAACGTTAAGTCATATCAGACGATGAATGAAATGATGTTCAAATGAGTACAGGGTACATAGAACTTAGGGTTATCAGACATTCATCTTTCAGGATAAGAGAAAACCTCCAACGTTAGGTCATATCAGACGATGAATGAAATGATGTTCAAATGAGTAC
The DNA here is from genome assembly GCA_030765055.1 of Mantis religiosa. Classification (NCBI taxonomy): domain Eukaryota; kingdom Metazoa; phylum Arthropoda; class Insecta; order Mantodea; family Mantidae; genus Mantis; species Mantis religiosa. Next base: position 85,540,863 of record CM060958.1, read on the forward strand.
AGGGTACATAGAGCTTAGAGTTACCAGACATTCATCTGGAAAGATAAGAGAAAACCTCCAACGTTAAGTCATATCAGACGATGAATGAAATGATGTTCAAATGAGTACAGGGTACATAGAACTTAGGGTTATCAGACATTCATCTTTCAGGATAAGAGAAAACCTCCAACGTTAGGTCATATCAGACGATGAATGAAATGATGTTCAAATGAGTACAGGGTACATAGAGCTTAGAGTTACCAGACATTCATCTTTAAGGATAAGAGAAAACCTCCAACGTTAAGTCATATCGGACGATGAATGAAATGATGTTCAAATGAGTACAGGGTACATAGAGCTTAGAGTTACCAGACATTCATCTTTAAGGATAAGAGAAAACCTCCAACGTTAAGTCATATCGGATGATGAATGAAATGATGTTCAAATGAGTACAGGGTACATAGAGCATAGAGTTACCAGACATTCATCTTTCAGGATAAGAGAAAACCTCCAACGTTAAGTCATATCAGACGATGAATGAAATGATGTTCAAATGAGTACAGGGTACATAGAGCCTAGAGTTACTAGACATTCATCTTTAAGGATAAGAGAAAACCTCCAACGTTAAGTCATATCGGACGATGAATGAAATGATGTTCAAATGAGTACAGGGTACATAGAGCTTAGAGTTACCAGACATTCAACTTTAAGGATAAGAGAAAACCTCCAACGTTAAGTCATATCAGACGATGAATGAAATGATGTTCAAATAAGTACAGAGTACATAGATCTTAGAGTTATCAGACATTCATCTTTCAGGATAAGAGAAAACCTCGAACGTTAAGTCATATCGGACGATGAATGAAATGATATTAAAATGAGTACAGGGTACATAGAGCTTAGAGTTACCAGACATTCTATTTAAGGATAAGGGAAAACTTTGGAAAAAAACCTTATTCAGCTAACTTACTCTGAGATTTGAACTCTGGACCTCTTGAATGTGAGGCAGAGACATTGCCTCCTACGCTACGGAAGCGATAAACACTATTCTGCTGGATGCAGGAAGCTGAGAGAAGTCAACTTTTTATAAACATTTTAACATTTATCTAATTGAGATAAATGCATATTTCAATAAATCTCATTCTAGTTATTTTATTGTTTTCCAGTTTCTAAAATTCAATGACAGAAAAGAAGATTTAAGCAGAAGTATAGAAAGAATTAAAGAAATGTTATTCTGTGTCAAATTTTAATTTATTTCAATATAAATCACCAGTGATCTTTATAGATAAAAGAAACAAAAGAAATATTTGCCTACTGTAGAGGAAAATACCTTGAAAACCTATGTGTCTGTTAAGAACTTGCTTGAATTAAATATGGAGTGCAGATGTTACATTTTGTAAAGAAAAGTAATGATGAACCCTCATGTTAACCAAGAGTATTAGATAATCCTAATTAACAAAAATACTTCAAGATAGCTTTACATACACATTCCCCTTGTAATAGGGAGGAATCCTTTAAAATGTTGTTCAACAAGTAAATTTCCAATACACAGGTCAGGATGCATGTGATAGTAATTTGTGCTTGAAATGATGGTGATTTTCAGATTTTCAAACAGTTTCAGAACACATATAAAAGTTAATCAGTTATTTCACTGGGTAAGATATATAAAAATACATCAAATACAGATGGCAAATACGACAAGATTGTAAATAAAATAAGTAATAGTGAGGTTGTGTTGCTCTAGTGTTTAGTTAATCTTAATATACAGGTAGCAGTTTGATATTGGTTGTTATATTACTAATTATGATACCAATGCCATAACTGTATGACATGTTCAATGTTTCTAAGCTTTACTCATGGTGAGACTCAACGAATAAATATAAATCTTCTCCTGCTATCTAGATTACGTTATGAAGATACTACTTTCAATGAACCGAAAATATTCTGAAGCAACTTAGTAAAAATTAAATCCGAAATATCACTGGTGAAAGTCAAATTACGTCTTTTATTTCTCTTGTTTCAATGCTTTCTGGCTTTACCACTTCAGCTGGATGCCGCAAAACTGGATCTCCAACCTGATATATATCTACAAAAGGTGGTTTATCCGGAGGAGGGTACCAAAATTCTCAGTATAACCTCCTAAGTTTACGCAGAGTGATTAAGTTTCAGTACCAAGAAGCATTAACAGAACACGAAAATCTTAAAAGATTTCCAGACTGCCGAATTACAGTTGTCATTGTATTGATAATTAATATGAAAGCACAAGTTCCTATTCGGATTTCGTTATGTTAGTGAGGTTATGTTGGCATAAAACTTACTTCGCGTTTATTTTTAATGCTAATCGCAGAGCAGCTAATTCCAGCATGTGGTAACCACAGAATACCAACCACAACACAAAAGAACTACAAAGTAAGATTGTGTGGGTAGTCAGGATTTCCAAAACAAACTATTATGCCCGATTTCACCAACAAATGTTGAGACTTAACACGAGTTTAACAATAGTTAAAACAAAATTTGTATTTCACCAACAAGTGTTAGCGTAACACTCGTGTTAAATATTGTGTTAAACTAACAAGCCGAATTTCTAATGTTAAGTCCTTAACAATTGTAAATAGTCAAGATGGCGAGCATGAACTCAGCTGCTGATGTCGATTTGCTATATTTAACACTGTCTAAATGGCATTCATAGTAGAGTACGGCCTATGAGGAGAAATGATTTTGAGGAACTATCCGAAGAAAATTGTTTTACGGAGGTATAGACTGTCGAAACATGTTGCTATGAAAGTTACTGCGGAAGTACAAGAGAGGTTAGAACATGCATCGGAGGGAATATGGCGATCTCGCCTTTGCTTCAAGTATTAATAACCTTGCGATTTTATAATTCACTGAATTATGTGGATAATACATTGTCCACCTGCCGTCTTGAAACGTTCAAGTCATTTGTCCTTCTTCGCACCTCGTTTTAAATTTACGTAATACTGAGTTAGAATATACATCGAAAGGAATATGCCGATCTCGCCTTTGCTTCAAGTATTAATAACTTTGCGATTTTATAAATTACTGAATTATGTGAGTGAGTGAGTGAGTGTGTGGTGTTTTAGGGCCCGTCGACAGCAAGGTCATTTGGGCCCGAGAATTATGTGGATAATGCATTGTTCACCTCCCGTCTTGAAACTTAAGGCACTTGTTCTTCGCACCTCGTTTTAAATTTACGTAATACTGACAAGTTATTTGGTGCGTGTAGTAGTGACACATGCATTTGAATTAAATTCGTTTCCAATATTTTGCCCGCAACAGCTTTCTCTTTTACATTCAGTGTATCCGTCCTCTTATTTTCCACGATATCCTTACATTTCGTCACCATTTCAAATAAAAATTCTTTCTCCGTCGATGAGAAATTTGTCTCACGGCTTAAAATATGATTTTGTTCATCCGCCATTTGTGCAGACGAAAATGAAAACAAAAGCGCATCGAGAATGTTCAGAAAATCATCCATAGCCTTCTATAGCTGTGATATTTACAACTTTCTTGGCGTTAACATAGGTTTGTTAACATTTTAAGAAAACAGGTTGGTGAAATGCTAGAAATTTAACATTAGTTTTAGCGCTGTGACAATTGTTACGTTACATTTGTTAACGTCGATTTTAACATCTGTTGGTGAAATCGGGCATTAGAATTGTACTACGTGATTTTCTAAAAAACTGCCATCTCCCAATCCAAATCGAGTTTTTGTTTACTCGAAAATTGACCTCTCAGAGGTAATAAATGACTGATTCTGTCGGTTGCATTAACGTATATGTGTGTGTGTACCAGCCTCAGGTACTAGCCTAAAACCAATCAAGAGTACAGGAAGCAAGTGGTGCTTATCTTAATTTGGAGTTAACGACACGTTGGTCTTTTGCATTATTTGGTACTATTGTGTTGAAACAGACTTTCTCAGCAGCACCCCAGCAGTCTAATTAAGCTTCAAAAATTCTGCTTAAATGGTGCTACTTTGACTAGTTTTATTTGATAATATTGTCGCGTTGAATCGGACTTGCTCAGAAGCCCAATTCCGCTTCAAAAATTCCGTTTAATACCGTCTCCACAGCCTAACAGTGAAATATCAATCTCTACTGCAAAACATATAACTGAATACAAAGATTTTAATAACAATCTTCATGTGTATATTCAACTATAATTGCTTACATAATGTCACTTTCATTAATTCAATCCTCCCACCGTTTCCAAAATTAAAACTAAATACAAAAACTTAAAAGTTAATTATATTCCTTATGTTACGCAGTATTCGGCCCTTTATTGAAAAAACAAATCCAAATAAATACCTGAGCTGTCATCTGTTGACATTCTCCAAATACTTCAGTGCGAAGAATACATATCAGATGGAGTAGCTAGACGAATACATGCATATTCCCCAAATTTTCATTGCACACAAGTTGGTGTTCTATGATAAGCGATACTACAATGTCCCTAGCGTATTCTAAGGATTTACAACTAACCTTAAGTTGACTATGCCGGCATCAAGGACGTATTTAAGGGGTGGGCTCCAGGGGGAGCCGGACCCTCCCCAAATGAATTATCATTTCAAACTTTTAACAAATAGTTGAAATAAAACTTACTTTAAAATAAATCTAAAAAGTTTATTGAAGCTTCTGATCTTAAAGTCTTAATACTGTCAGGCAGTCATGAAGTTATTTAAGAGATAAACGAAAAGTTTCTGCACAGCAGCTGTAGAACTCATTAAAATACACAAATAATGTCGATTACAATAATTTACTGCAACCTTAACCAATTCCGATATATTATAATATGTTGATTAGAATTTCCAGATACTTAAAGATATGCAATTTTTAACTTATATGTTTCTATTCCCTTTTTCATTCAAAAATAACTAATACTTCAAATGCATCTATTAGTGGTTCGCTTTTTAAATATGTGATTGCTGCTTATATCACTTTATCCGAGGTATATGAACAAAAATGTACAATGTGCAAGGCCTTTCTACAGACCTTAGCGAAAGAAACAAGACACAAACAAACTTTTCTAAGAACAATTTATAGAAGCTTGGGTGGAGAAAGTCATGTGAATATAATATATTACATGTGTTTTTATTTTTTACTAACATTATAAAACACATCTCTGATTAATTATTTATGAAAAACAAATAATTCAACGTAGATTATTTGGACCCCCCCCCCCCCGGAAATTGACTTCTAAATACGTGCCTGCGTTAAGATCCATTTTCTCCACCGCCATCTAGAATTTTCCCTCCTAGTTGTGGAGTTGTTAGTGATGAACATGGGGAGAAATTCCATCGCGGAATTTCCGTTATGGAACAAAGATATCAGGGCCGTTGGAATGAAGTAATGCTTGCGGATTACTGTTGGTCTTTGTATAGGGATTCTGCGGAATTCCATCACAAGAGGCAAGCTAAAAGACGACGAAGTCAATAGGCCACCACATGATTCTCTTTAGACACGACTATCTGCGAAGTATTTTTCCAGCAATTTGGAACTCTTAGCATGTAATTACCAGTTAAGAAAATCAAATGCACTTTCATTGCTGTTAGCATGTATGTAATTAAAATGTATCCTTTTCTCTCAATCCGTTAACATGCAATACTTCCACCTTGTGTATATCATAGAAACTAGAGCTAATAGAAGTTTTTCAGTGCCATATTTGTTTTCCTCAAACCAAAATTAGTAGGAATTGCCTCATGAACTGCTCGAAAAATTCAAAAATTTTTTTTTTTTTTGTTTTCCGGTGTAATTTTATTGCAAAGTGCAGTCGTGAGTCCTAACACTGCTAACGGCTTACCCGCCTTGTAGCGTAGATGGTCGCGTGTCTGCCTCACGTTCAAGAGGTCCCGAGTTCGAATGTCGGTTAGGGTGATTTACCTGGATAAGGCTTTTTCCGGGGTTTTCCCTTATCCTGTAAAACGAAAGTCAGGTAACTCCAAGCTCCATGTACCCCGGACACATTTGAGCATCATTTCACCCATTTCATTCATCGTCCGATATGACATAACGTTGGAGGATGTAAAATTTAAAAAAAAAAAAAATTGCTAACGGCACGAAAGATGGGAAAGGTGCAAATTTCAGAAATACACGTTCTTTTATCAACTTAAGTTTTGCCTACATGACTAACCATACCAATGTTCCTGCATAACACTCCATGTTTACGATAGCTGAACACACTGAATTCCAGGAAGAACCTGAGGCAGTGTTATATACCCAACTACACCAGCCTAACTGCCTGTATTAACTCCCTAAACTCTGTTACTGGTGACTCCCATACTTCTAGATACAATCAATACTTAGAAATTATAAGATTTTGTCAGACTTGTTTCCATTATGCATTATCATTTCTTTATGAAATTATAAACTGTACTTGTCAATAATTATTATATCAATGAATATTTACATATTTGATGTTGAATTAGTAAATAAAACAATAGGCACGTTTTTAAAATGTATCATTATGTGAGGCTTTGAAGTCTTAAGCTCTTTATACGACTGTAAAAAATCATTAAAACTAATTAGCGTCTTGCTAAAGGGATAAACTAAATTCAAAGCAGTAAAATAAATACATCGGAAATGCTTATAGCACAAAGAATGTAGTTGACGTAAGTCGTACGCTATAATGACGTCTATATTTTTATGCTGTAATATTGTCTACGAGATCTACACTTTTGTAACAGCAAAAATTTATTAATATCTTAGAGTTTACCACTTATACAAAAGCTATCAGAGTGACGAGAAACTCCAAAGACTGTTTCCAGAAAATTTAATCTATGGACTTTATTTTTTAAATGTTGTAATTTGTTAAATGATAAATAGTATATATCTTATAAAACATTAGGGACATTTATAGAAATTAAAATAACGGAATATTTGCTGTGTAAGGAGTAGTTTGTGTTGGAAGCATTTTTTTAAAAATATTGGTGTAACATGCTTGAATGATACCCAATTTAAAGAAAGATTGGCGTTTATACAATTGAGTTATTTCACTCATTCGACATCAACTACACGTTTTTAAGAATCTCATGAATTTAGAAAGGCTCTTAGAAAAAAATCTATGTGTGGTATTTAAGTTATAACATGGATATGTTTACATGGATATTAAAAAGGTCTCCAACCTGAAATATATTCCATTTACAGGGAATAATTTTCAAAAAAATTATTTTCTAAAAATTGCTCTTAACGAATTTGATCAAATCACCATAAGTTTAATGCACTTTCATGATCTTAGAAATGTATATCTTGAATTTTCTGGAAAAAATCTATATAGTTCTTTCATTCTCAAAGAATTTGTATAACTAATATCGTATTGAAAGTGTACATTTAATTATAGGATACAATTATTTATGTTAATATTCTTTGAAGTTAACAATTTTCGAGATATTGCCTGCTATTGCTTTGTCATTGTCAGTACTTATTTTATTGTTACTTTATTATCAAATGGGAGGTCATTTATCCTTTTCACTTTGATAGAAAGTTAACATCTTATTGCTACCCATAACGACCATTTCTTAAAATATTTGCCTATCGCTTAGTCTTCTCTATTCTCGTATTCCCATTTTACCTACAAGGAAATTTATAATAAAAGTTTTCCACAAAGATATATCTTGATTAATTTAAAGTAGACAGAAGAAGATGCATTTTTAAAAAATAATATTCTGTAAACAAGTGAGAGCAGAAAATGATGTACATGGAGACATACGATTTTTTAAATCTAGCTTCTATTTATATGAAAACGAAGAAAGACAATATGCGACATTCTATTTCTAGCTTTGAATCAATACAAACAAACCTTCCATTGTGTTTATAATAATGCATGCGATCATTTTGGATTCGTGGAGGTGAAGTCATCATTTAGATGAGAGAACCGGCAAAATAAAAATAAAAGCACACATTAATTCACTCAAGAGGAGATCGAACTGGTGCTGATTTGTTACATTTGTTATAACAACTGAAGTGAAACAACTGAAAACACAAGTTTCCGCGACAATAAAACCGCACTCTGTTGTTATTTTTCTGTAAACTCGATTGTTAACAAAGTTACACGAGTTTCAAACATGTTGACTCTTTTCATCAACTGGTTGAGTAATGGGATAAGAGAAACAAAGAGAAATAGCGAATCGGGAATGAAAACTGTTTTGTCACCATTCGAGTGCAAATCTACCAATCTCATTGCGGTCTTTCTTCACGAACGGTCTGGTCAAACTCCGAATTTACTACAAGAACTGAAGAGAGTCCACAAACTGAAATTGTAAATTAATAACGTTACTCTGAACAAACAGTATTTATTGAGTAAAAGCTGAAGTATGAGGCTACAGCAATAACAATAAAAATACGTAATATAAACATAAAAGAATCTGGCGTGTTCCACTCTAATGACTTTTTCCACTCACTCTTGTAAATCTGTTCTTAAAGTCTTCTAACTTATTCAAGTAAACGGAGAAATAGTGTTTGTAGAAATAGTGTGGTACACGTTTATTTATACATATAATGGGAGTAGAAAAGTACAGCAGGCTTTAAACGATAGCCCATACTTTTATGAGCTGGTTGCTATGTGATGAATTCGTCGAAAAGTCTGACGTTGCATTCACATAATATTCTATACTCACTCCTTACAAAACCATATTAATGTACAGAACGATCCATATAAACCTGAACAATTTCAATACGTCATAACGTTTGAACCAATAATAGGACACACGTGCAACTTTGGGAGAATATAATAAACAATTGGGAGATTACATAACACTATTGACATCTCAGAGAAAATGTTGGAAGTGTCCTCCACAAGCATCTATACATGTTTGCACTCGTCTCACCATATTATCTGAAGTTTTACGGAGAGTATCCTCGCCAATGTTACTTATTTCGGTTCAAATGGATTCTTTGAGAACATCAATTGTAACTGACCTATTCTTGTACACTCTATTGTTTAGATAACCCCACAAGAAAAAATCCGGTGTGGTTAGGTTAGGGGATCTGGGAGGCCACAAACATTTTGAGATTATTCGATTATCAACGAAATTGGTTACAAGTTCCATGATGTGATTAGAAGTATGGCACGTTGCTCCAGTTTTATGGAAATAACCTTTTCTCAATTCGATATCATCCAGCTACTCCATATAAACTTCAGTGTCTACAGTCGTATCAAAGAAAATGGTCATTTAAGACTGTCAACTGTCAAGAACTATAAGTGTTGTCAATTGTCCCAGAGCCACTGAGACCATTAAAACAAATTTCTACATTCTACGAGCTTTCAAAGGGAAATTATGGCCTATTGCAATTGACCGCACTTTGTCTATTTAATGTTAATCAAGGTTAAAATTCTCAGAAATTGTCTTATTGCGTACTAGCTGGAACTACCGGTGTTGCCCTTGGTTTAACAATCTGTACTTTAAGATTTAGGTTAAAGTTGCCCAATGCCTCGAGTTTCTTCGAAAATATTTAAAAAAGAATATTATATAGGGCATTTATACAAAGAACTAATGAACAATTTTTAGCACTATAAAGAACAAAATGTAAACAAAAGGCTCAGAAAGCATTACGTAAAAGTACCAGTGAAGAACTGTAAATATTATCAGAGAAAAGTTTACGTTTATGAGTTTAGGAACCAGGGTGTCACTTATATCACTTCTGTAATACTTTAAGCAAGCGTTATTTATTATTTTTATAATAATTATTTGAATAGTCACAAAATATAACCAACCCAATTTAGGATGCCATTCATTCAATAGTTCTTGTGTAACCTGAATTTATAGCGTGCCTTATGTTAGTTTACCAGGCTTTCCCAATGAGAATATAGTCATTCAAATATCTAAATTTATGAAAAAGCTACTACACTTAAGTCAAATTATATCATACGTATCTATTAATATACGACCGATTTTTATTTGCTACGATGTCTCAGTGTGAATGAACGGGATGACAGGGTCATTAAAAAGATAACATCTATTGCTGTCAATTAATAGATATTGTCATCCGAACGTCGGAACTCCCGATAGAACCGGCCGGCAGTAGGGCCAGACGGTAAGCATTCAGGTCACGCCTACCTATTTGTCTCGTGTCACTAACTGAAGGGATGATTAGGAGAGCGGCAGGAGCCCTGTACCTTCTCTTTCCCCTCCCACCAGACGTCTGGAACCTTCGCGGTGATTCATTGAAACGAGAGACTTCCAGAAACAGTGATATTCCTATAAAAAGGGGCTGCAGTTGGCGAGTCAGTCAGTTCTTGGCGAGCAGCCGTGAGGAGCGCCGAGTGAGTTAACGGACCGGAAGACTGTGAACGTGCATCAGAGGAGTTTTACGTAGCTGTGAGCGTGCAGTGGACCTGTGACAGACGAAATGGTGAATTGTAATTTTGTTCATTGCGTAATTCTGTGTAATCGGTAAGTGTTCCGACTGTAATTCGGTGGAAATAAAGAACATTTTTGAGTTGTGCAATTGGACTTGCAATTTCACTAACCCACAAAGTTACAATATTTCTAACAACATATGTAAGCTTTTCTTCCTTTTATATACTGACTCAACTATAATAGCTTAGCCAAGTTTGTTTTATTTGATAGTAAAATTTAAACAAAAAGTTGTCATTAATAACCTGTCGTTGTCCGTTATTTGATAGTTCATTCATACAACATTTAGACTTTGTTGTGATTGAGCAATGGCCTTTAGCATTCAACATACACAAACCGAATTTATACTGTTTTCTTAACATCCGCTGGAACTCTACAAACTTTCATGGTTCTTCACAAGTACTGGTCTGCAGCAGCTCATTTCATTCAGTTGATCATTTTCACAGATTATTTTTTGTTTAGTTCTTTAATTATTTGTCTAACGTATTGTGAACGCTTAATCTCCATTACTTCTGATTTCTTGCGTGGACTGACAGTGGTGCACTAATATGCTTTTCCCAACTGAATGAGTGATCAGTCCGATGAAAGTGGGTAGAGAGTTTGTAAGAACATTTTCTACAAGGATGAATAAGTGGATGATATACATTTATGATTAAATGAATGAAAGGAAAGGCGATTATGAAGCAGTCGGTGGAATGAATAGACAAAAACTTCAGAGAAAACCTGACCAGAAGTCGCTTTGTCCAGCACAATTCCCATATGCGTTCTACTGGGATTGAACGCGGATCCCTTTGGTAGGAGGCGAAAAGCTTAACCACTTGGTCATGGCACCGCCTGATATACGAGGGCTGTTCAATAAAGAATGATCATAATTTTTACGGTCATAATTTTTCGCACTAACATTAAATCTTATTATATTCTGTTAGCTTAATGTTAAACAAACACGCCGTAGTAGTTTCATTGTTGGTACTCCTGGTTCCCGCCTGTGAGAACAAGGCAACTTCAGATATCTTCAATATCACCTTACCGCCGTAATGGAGGTAGCACGCGAGGAACAATATGCGGCTTTGAAATTCTCCTTTCGTCTCAACAAATCTTCAGTTGAGGCCTATACAATGTTAAACGAGGCCTATGGAGAGTCCATTCTTCCCCACAGCTCAGCTCGAAGGTGGTTTAAAATGTTAAAAGAGGGGATACAATAAATTTCAAAGGAAGGTGGATCCAGTGCTCCAGTTACTGCTCCTACGGAAGAAAACACCAACACTTCTGACGAATTACCTTAAGATCACTTTCTGAAATACTGAACATTTCATTGGGTGCCACCCACACGTGACAGAAAAATTACACATGAGACGTGTTAGTGCGCAATGGGTTCCAAGACTGTTGAGACTGTTGAGACAAAAGGAGATTGCCATGCAGTTCTGCATGTAGTTAAAGTTGATGTTAAAGGAAGATCTGGAGTTTCTTTCAAACGTAATCACTACTGATGAAACTTTTGATCCTGAAAGCAAACAGCAAAGCTCAGTGTGGAAATGTCCTTCATCACCAACCCCACCAAAAGCAAAAGTGACTGCTTCTGCTGGGAAAGTTATGACAATACTACAGGGATGTCCTGAAAACATTGAAAGTCCATATCAGGCGCTAAAAGACCACATTTCCGTGAAGCAGGCTGGATGCTGCACCACGATAATGCGCGGCCGATTATTGCCAATGTTGTTGCTGAATATCTTGCAAAAATCAACGTGAAGTGCATCCCTTACCCTCCCTATACTCCGGATTTAGCCTCATGTGACTTTGCTATTCCCTAACTTGAAGAAACGTCTTCGTGGGAGACATCATCCATCATCACAAGCAGTGGTGAAGGCTGCGGAGGTGATTTTGAAGAATCTCTCAAAAAAGATTTCTAGCATGTCTTTGAAGACTGGCAGAAACGCTGGGACAAGTGTATCGCATTCAGGGAGACTATTTTGAGAAGGACCAACAAAATTATGAGGATAAGTAAAAGGTACGTTGTCAAAAAATGTGATCATTCTTATTTGAATAACCCTCACACATTATCTTGTTGAATAAGTATTAGTATTTTGTAATAATAGTGGAAGAGTATAGAAACATGTGAATGTAAGCATATCAGTCAGATCTGGATGGATTTAAACAAGTTCCTATTTGGCATACAGAATTCGTTGGTCTTGTGTGCTACACAGAGTGATATAAGGTATGTTTGATCGCCCAGAGTTTGGCTTGAGCCACTATGGGAGGTACATCAGTTCTACCAACCGTGCAGCCCAACATTTTCGTCATTTGTTCGAGACACCGGTGAGGACACAATTTCAAAATGCTTTAATATTCCATCTTGCCTGGTGGGTACAAACAATGCATACGCATATGGAAATCAAGGTGCGGTATGCTCGCTGTGTTCTTGAATTGCTACATTTGGACAGATGGATATGGAGAATTAATATGCAGGCCCTTTCATTATGTTCTGTACACAAGAGAGACGTCGCTGCTCTGGAAATGAAATTATACCAGTTTGGTTCCGGCGCTTAGCTTTCGTCATCCAATTTACCGCTGTCGCGTTCACAATCAACAACGTAAACTGTCTCACAGCATCTTGGGAGATGAGCCGCAAACGAGAATCTTGTTCGCCACTTTCTCGCGCATCCGTAGACATTGGCAAAAGCAGGGTTTATTCTTATCCTATCCTATTGCCTAGGAGTATTGCATTCCATCTGAAAATTCTATACGGAGATGTCAACCGGAATAGGTATTTGAAGGATTCTGGATCCAACAAGAAAGCATATTTAGAAAAAAGGTTCCTCATGCTTGTATGTGTGTGTTTTTACGGCATACCACAAGCATGAAACGTCCTATAGATACTATCGAACTTCTATTTAAAGTTCAGTATCTTCGAAGGATGCAGCTAGATTTTGAAGGAACACTCTACACCCCACACTAACTATTACACAACATATTTGGACATGTTTTACGTTTATTTTCTCTAAAATGGGTACAACATTTTGATTAAGGAAATAGCATAAACTTAAGATAATTATATGCCAAATAAAATATCTTGAATTCTGCAGTAATTATTCGCGGATTCCTATTTGTTTTGGAGGAATATAATATCGACCATTTTTTGAAGTATTAAGTTTATTAAAGCGCGGTTGCTACTCAGTTTATGCCGAAGCCATGCAAATCGTAAGGAATTTGAAGGCATACAGAGGTGATCCGCTTCTGTTTCTTGTATCCCCTTGTAAATACATATCCTTAAACCTTTTACTTTCTGGATATTTGTTGAACATTGTTAGTTATAATGGAACGTTACTTTGCATGAAATTCATTTTTTTTCCTTCTGAAAAATAATACAATATGTAACATTTTTAACTTTATAAAATTCAATTATGCGTTAAATTATGGAAATCCTAAGACCACTTGATATCAAGAAAGGGATTTCTGAGTTACTTTATCCTCTTTAAGGATCGATTCTGCATATGTGAACGGACGTGAAGAAAAATTGCATAGTGAGGGACATTTTAAATTATAGAACTGTAAGAAAAATATATCAGATGTTGGAAAATTCCTATGGTTTTCATTCTTTATTATTTTAAGGAAAGCTGAATAGAAACTGATTAGATTAGATTGATTTGCGTTCAGTAGGTTCACTTGTAGCCAGAAAAGGCTGTGAACATTGAACATGTCCTGAGGTATAAAGTTTAATAGCATATATATGTACAAAAGTTAACATAAGACACACATTATAGTATACAGGCAATATGAACAACAATATGGAAAACAAAGCAGGGATAATTATATATGATACAAAATAAAACACTTTTTAACTCAGCTTTCACTTGTCTTATGCCAGTACATCTCAACCTTTTGCAATGGATACCATTCTGGTTATTTCTTAAATACATATACATTAAAACTAAACTTTCAACATGCATCAAAGACTTATTGCTAATGATTTGTCAATGAAACAGTTAGATACTACTTACGCTCTGTAAGCATTAATGTTACAGAAGCATTATCAGGATAATTTGTCATTCAGATAATCTTGTACAGAATAAAAAGATTTAGAGCAAAGGTTCTCTCTTAACAGCATTTTAAAAGCACCGAAATTATCAATTTTTTCTTTAAGAACATTAGGAAGTGCGCCAAATATTTTGATAGTTTTATAATGCACACCTTTCTGGAAGCAAGAAAGTTTAGCACTGGGATAATGGATATACTTTTGTCTAGTGTTTATTCTGTGAATTACATTATTTGTTGCAAATAAGGCACGATTGAATACAAAGAATTTCAGGATCGAGAGTATATACATGCAAGGAAGCGTTAATATCTTCAAACTTCTAAAACGATCTTTACAGGAGCATCTGTTGTGCGTGTTAGTAATGATTCTTATAACCATCTTTTGCATAAGAAATGTTTTTTTACTTTCTACTGAGTTGCCCCAAAATAATATTCCGTGTTCCATAATAGAGTTAAAGTGTGCATAATACACTAATCTAAGTGTGAGAACTCACATTAACCAGCTCTCGGATAGCATAACAGGCAGTGCTGAGTTTAGATAAGATATAATTTATGTGAGCTTTCCAATCTAAACATCTGTCCACTTGAAGGCCCGGAAATTTTATGCTGTCAATTTCTTCTAATAACATATCATTAATCCCGATATCTATTTGAGTATGTTACGTACGACAGGTTATAAATTTGACCACTTTTGTTTTGTCTAGATTCACAGATAGTTTGTTCGCTTTAAACCAGCATGACATACAGTTCAAAACATAATTCAATTTAAATATACACTCGTTTAAATTTATACTGGTCACCAGGACACTAGTGTCATCGGCGAAAAGAACTGTACTTGCAATGTCCTTTATATAATATCCTTTATGCAATGATACTTTTAAAATCAAACATTCTTGAACATTTTATTAAACTGTTATTTTAGCTACCGCTCAGAGTGAACATGTCTTATTTTGATTTTCATTAGAATTTTCTGTATGTCCGATAATGGACAAGAAGATCTTTCACCACAGACACTGAAGTTGCTCAGGAATATTAGTTTAAACTCTTAAGAAGTTTTCTTTCTTTTTGATGGTGAGATTATTTAGTAGCGGACTCAATGATAAAATTACCAAAACGACATTGTTAACTTATGTGTGGTACCCTCTTTTAATGGGAGTTTTCCTTTAATTTTGTTTATGTTTTACTATTAAACCAAAATATATGAAGTGCATCTGCCATTTTTATGTGTGAATGCTTCATTATTTCACAACAAAATTGTTTGAACAGCTGTTTATGTGAATTATTTTTTGGTATAAATGATTAACTTTGCCATAAATTATTGAATCTAAGCAAAATTAAACTCTATAATAATAAAAAGCTTCTAATTGTTGATATAGAATTGGTATTATAGTTTGGTGTTAATAATATTAGTTATTTGAAAATTAATTGGCAAAATTTTTTAATAAAAATGGGTTATCATTAAAAACGTAATCCAAGCTTCTTTAATAAACAGCTAACTGTAAAAATTTAGAGCAGAAGGAATGTCTCTACACCAATTACAAAGTTCAGACTAATATCTTGAACAATGTTCGGAGATAATAGGTAGATTAACATTTAGTAGATTTAACACTGGGAGTATAGTAATTTCCCTGAAGCCTCTGCCTGTGCAGAAACTGATCTCCTGATCTGTCAGTGCTGGCAACCTGCCATAGCCAACAGTCAGACATGTTGAACCGTGCAGATGCCATTATTCGTGCGGCTGGCCGCATCACAACACAGGCACTGGCGCTGAAACTGCCGTTAAGCAATGAAGGCATGCGTTATTGTCAGGACTCTCGAGTATCTGAAGTTGGACTCAAACTAGTTAGTTACGGCAGATGATGCTACTCTATAGCCCATATCACCTGTTTCACTACAAAACCTGTCTATTTACATGACTAGCCTCTGTGATTAGGCATACTTTATGCTTCTCTGTGTTTCGTGATGGATCGTCTATCCCAGGGCCGGGAAGATGAACACCCGAAATGTGAAATGCTTTACCCTTACAATCACCCACTCCTTTTTTATCTGTCAAGTGAACGGTGTCGGTCCTTCAGCTCTTCACCAAGGTGAGGAGTTGTGGTCCTTCGGGTTTTGGACGTAATCAAATGCATACTTTGAACACGATATTTGGATAGAAAAGTACAAAGAGGGAAGTGGCACTAGATAATTGAGTGAAGGACGTAGCGACAATCATATTGGCATTGTGAGAGAAATCGCTCACAGTACTGACCTAAGTCAAACGTTAAGTTGACAAAAGTAGTTCTATAGAATTAACATGTTTATTGCCTTTGTTTTGTTATACAATAGTTGTTATGCAGTTACCTTTAGCTGCTAAAGACATTTAATTTCTATAAGGTATCCCTAAAAATAATCATCACAATCTACCCAAAATACATTTAAAGTGCTTAAATCATCATCATCTTCAAGAATTGGGCCCTGTGACCCGTTCCGATCTTTTCAAGAGACTACTGATCCTTCCAGCGTAGAGCTGGGCGTCCCATATTTCTCTTTTCCTTCAGCATAGGTACAATCTATAACTCTTCTTGGAAGTCGTTCCGCGTCCATTCTTAAAATATGGGTTTTCCATTCATTTTTGTTCTTTATTATTTTACTGTTTAAATTAAAAATCCCAAGCTCTTCTCTTATTTTTTCGTTTCTTACGTGGTCTATTCTTTTATAACCTGCCAAGCTTCTCAAAACTCTCATCTCTGCCGATTCTAATCGTTTGCGTTGGTTCTTTGCCAGTGTCCATATTTCGGAACCGTTTGTTAATGTTGGGACTGACATTATCTTATAAAATTTCATCTGTGTTTCCTTTCGTGTTTCCCTGTTCAGCGTTCTTATTATAGTCCCACACATTTGATTAAATCTGTTTAATTTCATATCCATACCCTTGTTGTTATTTGCTACTGCTACTGTGTAGCCTAGATAGTTAAAACTATTAACCTGTTCTATTATTTTATTGTTTATAACTACTTTTGCTCTTATGTTGACATTTCCTCTAAAAGCCATTACTTTTTGTGTTCTGAGATGGAAAGGTTATATGTTTCCGCTATGTTGTTTAAACTATATACTGCTTTTTGCATGTCATCTTCTGAGTGGGATATTATCACTTGGTCATCAGTAAATAATACTGTATTTAAAATTATGTTTCCATTCAGTACATTTATTTTATACTTTGCTGCCATTCTTGTACCATATTATCAATATAGACATTAAAGTGTATAGGCGATAGAGGGCATCCTTGCCGTACTCCTTTATTTATTCAACTGCTTCTGTTTTCCTTACATTATTTATTATTCCTACTGTAGTGTTTTTATACATACCTTGTACAGTCCCTATTAAATGTGCCACAATTTTCCATCGCTATCCAAAGTTTATCCCTTAAAACCGAATCGAAGGCTTTAACATAGTCAACAAAAAGCATAAATGTGTCAACATTATATCCTTTTTGTTTTTCAATTAGTTGTTGAATTATAATTATACTATCCGTGCATGATCTTCCTCTAGAATATACATAATTAAATAGTGACGTATTCATAATGATACTACCTTGCTGTTTTCTTTCAAATATGGGTTTCCAATGTCCGGCTGCATACTAGATGGCCTTAGATGTACAACACATTGAATATGTCCATCCGAACCGCTACTGGATAGCAGGTTCTTGCTCAGTGTCAATGTGCTATACGCTGTTTACATTGATAACTAGTACCAAACATGGTCAATAATTTGCTTGGGAAATGTGTGTACAAATCCAATACTTTCCCGAACTGCGCAGTGGTGAGTTGCTTTGAAGATTTATGGGCTCCAGCATGAGCCGAATTGAAATGCCCCCTTACAGTGAAAGCTCATAATGTATCCAATGTTTGTAAGACATTTCAAGGCGCTTTACCATCGGGAAAGAAAACTTTTTACTGCCGGTCCTGATTAAACATTTGCCGTAGCACATGTATACCACCATGTATTGATAAGACTACTACGCCACTATAAACATACTCAATCAGTTCATCTGTTTGTTGAAAGTAGTGGAGGTGAAAGTGTGGGTAAATTCACACTTATATTGCCTTCCTTCCCGGCTCTATCTGTTCTTTGAACAATGCGCACTATTGTTTTGACTTCAGACTTGGCTAATTACCCAGCGTAACCATTTCATTTATTTAAATTTTCCAATAAGTATGTAGTTCTGTGGAATGTTAAAATGACTGTAATGCAAGGAGGAATAGGTAGCATACGCATCACACAATTTGAAAGGATTTAAATGATTCTTTAAATCTATTTAATAATTTAAGTAAAAAGAATTATTTAGAATATTGAATAATGGTATGAAAAAGTTATTATCCAAAATTTATGAAGAAATGTATAAAAGTTGAATGATATTGATTTGTCGTTATGGTAACGGCAAAAAGACTATATAAGCACCTGGACTGGAGGTGATTCTTTCTTCTTCATTTGCTCAACATGGTGAAAGGACGTGTAAGTCCGCAAATAGATGCTCATGTGCAAAGGCAATTTTGATGTGTAAGAATATATGTATCAGTATATTTTACTTGGTGCAACAGAAAAGTAATTATTGGTGAACAGTTAAAAGGATTGCACCAGAGAATATTGATATCCATTGATTTATGCTAAAAAAGTTTCATTCATAATAAATCTCAAAGTTTCGAGATTCGTTGGGGAAATTATAAATAATGTTTTATTTAAAACAACATTATGCTTCCATATCCGCGACTACCCCTGAAAAGAGTCCATGCAGATACCAGAGCAGCCAAGGGACGACTAGATCGAACTCCGAGAACTTTGAAGAAGTCCATCGTCTCCCAACTTCTTTCTACACCCCACATTGGAACATTTTCTTTCAAATTTTACAAAGTACTAGAAATTATACTGACCTCGTTTAACTATAATGAGGTTAATGCTGTTATAAACAACGTAAACAATGTGAACATTAGGATTGTTTTAATTTTGCCGACAGAGACACCCAGAACGATATGGACAGCAATATCTTCACATTGTCCGCCTTGGTAGCATGTCTGCCTCACGTTCAAGAGGTCCCGATTTCGAATCTCGGTCAGGGTGAGCTACCTGGATAAGGTTTTTTCCGGGGTTTCCCTTATCCTGTAAGACAAATGTCAGGTAACTCTAAGCTCCATGGACCCAGGACTCATTTGAGCACCATTTCATCCATTCCATTCACAGTCAGATATGACAACGTTGGAGGACGTAAATTAAAAATCTTCACATTGAGAAAAAATCTGAAATACTTTAGCACAATTATCTTCTCAAAGAAATTCTGGATAAATATGTAGCAAGCTTGGCATTTAACAATAGTACCCTCCAAATATGCGATAAGATAATTTAAGAAAATATTAGATGATCTCACAAGTGAAATATTTTTTGATTTTGTTGTTTTGGAAAATTTATTGTGTTTCTTTGGTTCGGCAATGCTATTTACAGGATACCATGGCTAGTCTAAAGTACATTGAGAGCATGTATCAATCTTCAGTTGTTAGTAAAGAAAACACAAAATGGAGATAAAGTTTGAGCTTAGCGTCCTTTTAAAACACTACTGGAAACAAAGATTATAAAGCTCTTGCAACAACTCGAAACATATTTGGAAGGAGAGCGTGTGGCACAATGATGGTTCCAAGATTACAACAATGGAGACGAAATCACTAAAGATTCCCACGTGCTGGAAGACAAAGTATGGAATATTGAGGATACATGGCAAGTTTTGCGAGAAAATCCGCAAAAAACGTACTCGTAGTTCTTCAGAAAAAGTTGGTGCATCAAACGATATAATACATCGTTACATAAAGACACTTGGAAGACCGTATAGAAGCTTTAGATCTGTACCTCATGAACTGACACTTCAACAGGCTGAACAGTGGATATCTGACGTCAGTTTATCCGTAATCCCATGGATGTTAAGTCCAGAGGTTCTACTCCTATTATTCCTGGACCCATAGGACCGAGGACCCCGGCCTCCTACCCGGGAGCGATGGATACGCCACTTACGCGCGTAAACCCTGCAGGGAAGACTATCGAAAACCTCGGTGAAGCCGCCTGGTGATCTAGCACACTTTCTACTATCTCTGCAGGCTAGTAACCGGGACTTATTAGGCGACCCTCTACCCCTTCCGGGCGGCCGTAACCTGGCCGAAGGTACCCAATTCCCCGTGGATGTCGGGAACACACTGCCCCCTCGAGTCCAACCCAATCCGAACAGTTCCCCAACGGGAGGGGGTCGGCAGTTCGGCCCAAGGTTCCTCTAGTAACGTCAGAGGTACCACGAGTGCTAAGGATCCGCAGCGCCCGCACCTCTGCAGCTGAAGGAGACGGATCCCCTCCGCTACGGGATCCCATGGATGATAGATTTGTCAGGGGAATTGTCACTTGTGATGAAAAATGAGTATATTACCGAAATCCTGATGTCTCGAAACGGTGCTCGATCCCCGCCAACCTGCCGAAGTCATCGTTAAAATAAATCAATTCGGTGCCAAAGTAAAGTTGTGTGTCTGGTGGTTTTGAAGGTTTGATTCACTGGAAGTTTGCTCCAAACGGGCGGGCGTTTGATGCGTATCTTTATTCTCAACAACTGGAACGAGTTCATGAAATTTTGAGACGTAGATACCCAGTATTAGTTAACCAAAATAGAGTTTTATTGCAACAGGACAATGCAACACCTCATATTGCACGAACAATGACTATAAATTATGAAATATTAATTATTCGTAATAGTTTGTACTGGGGTAGCAACGGATTCTACTGTAGACAATGAAAGATGCGGTCGGTTCAACATCACACATCTTCCTGTCGTGGAGAAACTCAGGTGTAAGAGCTAGTTTTGCTTTATTGCTGTCAGTCTAGATTGTATAGTAACATTTTCTCTCGTATAAGAAGGTATAAGGAGGCGCTGTTGAAACGGCAGTCATACTGAGCGGATGTTGATAATAATCTGCAAGTAGCGGTAAATCGGATAATTTAGAGAAAGGAGAAATCTCTGACTGAGAGCAATGCAAGCAGGAGCTCACAAGTGGCTAAACCAACCAAAGGCCGCGCTTTAACGAGGTTGACCCTTTTGAAGTATTTGCGGCAGCTCTAACGAATCCTCTCTTTGACTACGACCAAGTAAGGAAGTATTCTCCCCGCTTTATCACGGTATGGCTATTTTGCTGTGAAGCAGAATCGATTTCCGCCCAACGTCTTCTTCATGCCCACTGCTGTGGGGAAAGCGGCATGGATTCCACAAAGCCTTTATATCATGCATACGTCCTATACTTGCGAAATAATTCCAACGTTCCAGAAAGGATACAACCAACGAGAAAAATGTTACAAGTTGAAAAATTCTACATAGACGTATATTTCGCTGTGCCGTACATTATTGCTAGTAGAAGCGTAACATGAAGTTCGTATATTTATTTGATACATAGAGAAGAAAATGGAAGTTAAACAAAAAAATTGTGAAATATAAAATTCAAAGTTAAGCATTCTTTTTCGCTTTGTAACGTTGGTTACTTGGACAGATTTTAACTGAAACGTGTGAAGTGTTATTCACGGCTGTACAGAACAAATAAAAATGAATAAATCCTAATAAATTTTATTATACTATGTGAGTAAAAGGTATTGAAAAATGCCTGTAACTTCGCTGTTGCAACTCTATGAACTAACAACTTTCTTAGAAAAGCTGTAAGACATCAACAGCTCACACATTACAGACGTGTGCAAATTAATAGACACAGTCATTTTTTTACTTTGCTTCAGTTTAACATTCAAAATAAGTTATTTACCGCCGTAACCTATTTCAATTTGTCGTAATTCTTTTCCTTGCTATAATATGAAGCATATTCAATGAAATTTCTCTCTTAATAATAGCTGGGGGATTTTTCTTTTACTTATAGTAATATGGTGGTAGCTCTGAATTAAGAGCAGCTATTTTCTTCATGTCTCTTTATCCAACTGTTTGGTGCTATTGCTTTCATTCGGTGAATGTAGTAACTAAAGATTGTTAATATTTGCATTTATTGTGTTTTATGGCTAATATATCCTCAGTATTTATTATTAACTGATCTAAGCCAGGTAACATCATTTATCTTATCCTCAGCATTTACATTGATCCAAAAGTGAGGTTATGGGTAAAACTGCTGACATCCCCAAGAAAAGTAGCTGTAACTGAGAGTCTTTTGAAGGAAACTCTTTATTCATAACATGAAATAGCTAATAAATTGTGTATTTCACAAAAATCTGTTAGTCGCATTAATCAATCTTTAACATTCGGTGAGAAGTTGGCCTCACAAAGGGATGAAAACTGCGGGAGGAAAAGAAAGCTATCGCCAAGGATGCAAAGAAAACTTGTGCAGGTGGCAAAAAAAAAAAAGAAAGAAAGAAAGAAGAGCAACTAGCATTGACCTCAGTAATCAACTAAAGCAGTACGGTACAGAAATACCAGCCTCAGTAGTTCGCAGAAGATTATGCATAGCAGGTTTACCAGTACGCAGGCCTTGTAAAAAGGCTAAACTCACACCTGCAATGGCAAAAAAAAAAAAAAAAAAAAAAAAAAAAAAAAAAAAAAAAAAACGTTTAGAATGGGCCAAAGAGATGCAGAAACATCCGGTGGGATTTTGGAGAAAGGTAAATATTATGAAAATTTTATATAGCATAAAATTAAAATATGTACATGTAAATTGTATGGACATGAAATAAACAGTCTAAACTTTGTTGCTCTCATTGCTGGTTTTGTTATACTATCTTTGAGCAATTTTAAAACTGTTTAATATTAATACAAAGGTTTTTATTGTTTCAGGTAATTTTCTCAGATGAATCCATGTTTGAAGTATGTGAAGAGAGCAGCCAATATGTGAGAAGGACAGATAAAGAAGCATTTTCCCCTCAGTGTGTCGATCAAGGAATAAAGCATCCAACATCAAAAATGGTCTGGAGCTGTATGTCTGTCCATGGACCTGGAAGATTATACATAGTTGTGGGATCTATGGAGCAGAAACAGTATCAAGGTGTATTAGAAACAAGACTATTTCTGCAACGTAAAGAATGGTTTCCAAATGGTGGTTTTGTGTGCATGCATGACAGTGTTCCCTGCCATAGAGCAAAATCTGTAACCCAGTTCCTCAAAGAAAACAATGTAAAAGTACTACAATGGCCAGGGAATAGCCCTGATTTAAATCCAATAGAGAATCTGTGGGGTTTCGTTAAACAGAGACTGAAAAAATTGAAAATAACAACAAAAGTTCAGCTTATTGAGGGCCTGTTAAGCATTTGGCACAGAGATGAAGAAATAAGGAAAAGTGCTCCACCCTTGTAGAGAGCATGCCTAGACGCATCAAAATGGTAATAAAGGCTAAAGGAATGCATACAAAATACTAAGAGTTGGAAAAAATATTCAGTAATATTATTTCTGTTAAATAAATAGAAAATAAACGGTATATTTTAAAAATTTCACCATTGAGTCTAATAATTTGCACCCGTCTGTACTATGATTACAAATAAAAGGCACGGTTTTTTTTGTTTGTTATATGGTAACATCTATTTTTTCTGCTCTCCTCCAGTCCTTAAGTCAGGAACGTACAAACAAATACCCTTTAAATAGCTGTTTAAAGTTCTTACGTCCTTACTGCATGTGTATTGAGCAAACAAAGCGCACCATTACTTCAAATTGAATAGGTTTTGAATTAAAGAATACAGTAGGCTATTTCAGTATGTGGCTTTGGATTGAATAAATACAGACGAAAGCTAAGCTAATAAGAAAAACAATGGTTACTTTATTGCAAAATCTTTCTGAAAGTAATTAGCAGGGCTAGGAAGTTTGTACTGCCCGCCGTTCCCTATACAGGTTGCGACTGACCTTCTCTCGACATCCAAACAAGTCATAGATAAAACACAGCTGAGAGGCATTGAAACCGGTTGCCTGGAGAAAAAATAAGATGACTTATGAGACATTCGTAAATGCACATCTATTTACATCATTATGTACAACACACAGATTCTTATGTAGTACATATACAGGTTTGTCTCTGGCTGATGTCATTATTTAAATAGGCACATTGTGGCAACACCTAAGCAATTATAATGCGGATTGTAACATTTCCTGGTGGAATGTAAAATAATATACAAATCATAAAATTTATTTCTTAAATAGCTAAAGACTCTTACTAGACAAAATGCCAAAGCAGGAATTTTACCACTTATTTACACATCTGCAGCAGTATTATTAAAACAATAATGTATCGCTGAAGCCTTTCTAATGAAAACCTCATTCTATGTCCCGTAAAACAAGATTTAGTAGATTGATAATCTGTTGTAAATTCGTTAATGATTTCAGCTAATTTAGTTTCTCGATCTGGCTTTTCTTTTTTCTATTCTTGCTGAAGTATCCCACTGAAATGTAAATAATGAAGTAAATAAGGACATGAATAAGTACACTACTAGAAAACATACAATGGTTGTACAACAAATTTTGTTGCTCATCTTTGAAGCACAACAAAGATGTTATTCGAATGCCTTCCTTCCTACCAACGTGCTCTGTGTCATGAAGTTACACCTGTTTTGCAGTAATGAGTGGCATTCTACGATGAACCTTGGCCCTTGCTGGTAGTGCTGCATTGTATAACCATGCCTGGCCGCTCTTACACTGCTCAAGGAAATCGGCACCGACTTCCTAGCTCTGGTAATTAGTCATGGCACAACTTAACAGAAAGACTAATGATGATTGGTAATGTTGATAGGAGGAGGACCCAAGAAGAGGTATGTTTCTTGTTTAATAAAATACATCCAGAACGAAGGATATTTATTCAGCGGACCTGAAGAGGAAGCATTGAATGGCCGCCAAGATGTCCTGACCTGAACATCTTAGACTTTTTATTGTGAGGATATTTGAAGTGTAGGGTTTAAAGGACCGACCAAGAGATCCTAAAGAGTTAAAGAGAAGAATTGGACAAGAAATGCAGCTGATCAAGCGAACAGTGTTGCTGGAAGCATTATCTAATTTCAAAGACAGACATTGGGCATTGTTTGGCAGTAAATGGAGGCTATTTTGAGCACCTTTAGAAATGATTTCATCAAGTGTTACAACATAGCACCACAATTTTAAGGAATGTGTTTTCTTGGTTTAAATTTCATGTGCTGTAATCGGTCCTAATGAATTTAAATTAAAATTAAAAAATGCATATACCTGTACGTTCCGAGACCTGATGACCCAGAAAAACTGAAAAAAAATTGTGGACATTGAAAACAGTCTTGCCAAATTCGCAATCGTAGAAATATGAAAACATGTTGAAATCTTACAGTTTTTATAAGGAATATCACTTCGCAAAATTATAACAAAAAAGCTACAAGCATTGTTTTTTACTCAACCCGTATGTTGCCATATAAGAAGTGCAGATTAAAAAATCTTTATAAGTTAGGCTTATGGGTGTCAGAATGCAGCAATGACTACATCACCGTCACAAGATCTAGGATCTCCAGTGATGTATCGCAGCCATGGGCAGCATATCCGGAGTTCGGAATGAATGTCTATTTGACTTTTATGGTCCAAGACTTCTGCTTAAGGAGGTTTGTTTGGCACTATAATGTATAACTTTATGCAAAGAAGGTTAGGATGAACTTCCCATCAGCTACTGTTTGCCCAGCCATGGCGCATTCATGCGGCTCAAAAATAAACCTCTTTAGTTAACTGGATGAGTGAAAGGGAAACGTTTCATGGACAGAACGAAAGAGATGAAGTGAAGCGATAAGGTTGTGGGTTTCATTAGCTCATAAGAGATGTGGATATCATCGGTTTAACAAAATAATACTTGAAAAGCAATTCTCACTTTCTCCTGCGCTTAGTAGTAAGTGTGAGAGTATTGTTGCAGAAGAAAAAAGAAACTCATCTCACAGAACTCGGCCTGGGCAGTATCTCTCCCCTTGACAAACATGTAATTTCTACTTTTTTTTAAACTGCTTGCTTAGTTACTCCGTGCTTTTTATGTCAAGTAAGATTATTCATTATTTTGAGCGCTCTTTTAGCGTGTTTCTCTCCTACAACCCCTGAGATATATTCCTCAGTCATTTACGATCCTAATCACCTGCCCAAATAAACTAGAATCGTTAAATGTATTATAAAGAGAGTGAATTTGCCTGACATTTTGCTCAGCATAATTTCACAACTGCTCTAAGGATGTTCACAATCATTCAGTGGATTAAAATCTTAATTCCAAGGGCGGCGCTTCGCTAATAATGCTTTTCCAAGTTCCTTCTATTTAGATTTTATATCTATCTCTGGCTAGAAAATCATATTTTCTATTCACTATCACTAGATTTCTTCCTAGTCTTCTGCAGAATTTTTTGCGACACTCAGCATTCTCTCCAGAGAATCTCTCAGTAAGTATATCTTATGCCACATCCTAGCGAACGTGCCCCCTACCTTTGACAGTTTCACCTCTCTGTTTCCATTAAATAACCACTTAAACATTTCTTTGTAGTTTTAAACCACCTTCGTTACTGACTTGGTCTCTCCCTTTCAAAGGTTACGTTCTTCCACATATTGACATTTCAAACTCTTCACTTCGTGTCATCGTCGAAGATTTATCACTTTACAGCTCACGCTTCATGCGCTACATAACCTCTCATTTTAGGAGTACGCCGGTCTATGCTCCTTTTGATATTAAACAGCTACCTTTACCATTACTATTTTGACTTCTTGACACCTTAAAATTCATCCCAACATTTCTATCTGAATTCGAACGGTTTCTTTTCCCTTTACTCTTCTCCAGTTGGCATCATAATTTAACTGTATTTCATACTTCTCAACGATTAACCAACTGTCAGGCTTAATTAAGAATTGTTTATATAAGGAAGGTCATCTTCTTCCTCACAAGGTTTAGATCTTTAGAACCTGTTCCAAAGCTAAGAAAACTGGTCAGTCCATCTTTTTCGTTGTCTTCCAGCACTTCATACACCTGAAAGTTCATAAAATAAGGCTTGCCGTGGATATCTTGAAGGGGGCGTTCACAGAACGTGGTCTTTCCATCGTTTTTGACACCTCTGAATTTCTTCTGTAATATTTTCTTCCATTACAGTGTTCCTAATCCTACCTCTTCTAGTAATTCCCAACAATGGTCATAAAATCTCATTTGAACTGCTACCAATCTTGACTTTTCCATGCTTCACAAGAGTATATCAGCACTGTTTAGATATTATGTTGTGAAGTCATTACTTTACTCCTGCCCTTTTGATTTTACAAAAATGTCGTTTTATACATCCATCTAATCTATTGTATGTTTCAATATTCTCTTCAATATCTACTTTGGTGTTCAGAATTGATATTTTGACCCTAAGTATTTGAATGCTGAAACTTGTTCTGTAATTTCTCCCATCAATCACTATTGCGACTCTTATTTGTTCTTACGCTATCATTGCCGTGGTTTTATTGTTTCTTCCAGGGATTCTCATATTGTACTTTATTCCTATTTCATTAAACTTAATTGCTGATCTTTGCAGGCTTTTTTTTTGTAATTTACGTCCTCCAACGTTAAGTCATATCGGACGATGAATGAAATGGGTGAAATGATGCTCAAATGAGTCCGGGGCCCATGGAGCTTAGACCTACCTGACATTCGTCTTTCATGATAAGGGAAACCCCGGAAAAATCTTATCCAGGTAACTCACCCTAACTGAGATTCGAACTTGGGACCTCTTAAACGTGAGGCAGACATGCTACCATCTACGCTACCGAGGCGGGCGCTGATCTTTGCAGTTCCACTTCATTATCTGCTAATAATACCTGGCCATCTGCAACAAGTATTGTTCAAGTTGTTCTCGGGAAGCAAGCCAGGTGAAAAGACGATTAGAAATCGACGTTTCGGGAGTGTGCATCTCTCCCATCATCAGGATATTTATTAAATGTTACAACCACAAATGATATAACACGAAGACAAAACACTATCAAAATTCGCATTAATGAACAAAAGACTGTTTTCAGTAAATTAAATGGAAAGCTTTAGGTGTTATTTTAACAAGTATTGTGTTTATATTCAAGCTGTTTACAGTTATCTCTTTTGACTTGTAGGTTTCTCATAATTCTTCTGTATGTATTGTTAACAAGATGGGCGATAGTCTACATCTCTGTTCTAATCCTCTATTAAATTCTATATTTTTATTCTTAAAACTTATACTGGAGGTAATTATAATAATGTAGATGTTTATTACGGCTTACAAAGTTTTAAATATTTGGGATTCTCTGTTTTAAAAATAATTATTCTATATTTATTTTATGTGCATTCCCAGTAAATCCTCAATAATGAAGCCTTGTGTAGAATACAATAATAAGTACTTTCTCCGCGTACTGTAGGAAAGCAGTTAATAAAATAGCATCTCTATCAACGAGGAAGCTCCTGGCGAAATTTGAACTGATAGTGGAAGTACGAACGAAGTGGTTAGAAGACGATTCCAATATTTACATTTTATGTGATTGAAGTTATTGCTACAACATTTTTGAAATGAGAAATGGCAAGTGTATAATGAGAAATGGCCATTGCCAGTGAAAAGCAGAGAAGATCGGTTGTTGAACAGCATTACGGGTTCCAGGAAGCTCACTATTGTTGGAAGTTAACGTCAGATTAGAGTACAATACACAAAGGGAGAAGCAGCGTTTATTAACCCAAGTGCTTCTTTGTGCAGCGTTGCTTGAGGAGTCCGAGCTAACAAAAAATGCCACCTATTAACTTGCTCCTAGAACCCAATTATGTAATTGTCTGCTATCTTAACATGCATTATTTGATCCCATCTTGACCCTAGCAAGTATACGACATATGAAACCGCAGATATAAAAATGACTCACGAAAGCGAACCGCTTTCCCACGGTTAAGCGCCTTCTACTATGTTTCTAGAAGAAGTATTGAATTTGGTGAGAGAAAAAGTTATGAATTACATTGTCATGGCTGTCTCTTCTTCTTTAACATATGGTTACAAACGCTTATTCTTTAATCTGCTTTTTTTTTTAATCGCGATTACCGGTACCCTACAAAAACCGGTACGCCTCACTGCAATCATTACATTATATTGTGTTAATTCCTCAACCAAGCAACTTCTTCACTCCATGGTTTGGGCATATCGCTCGTTCCGGCTTCATAGATCTCTCCAGCGTTTCCTGGGTCGTCCTCTGTCTCTTCTTCCTTTTGGATTATAGTTTAATACTGCATTTGGATATCTTCCATCCTCCATTCTTAATATATGTTCATGCCATTGTTGCCTTCGTTCTGATATTTTGTCATGGATTGGTTCGATTTCTAATTCCTTTCTAATATCCTCATTTCTTATTTTGTCCAATATTGTACAACCTTTAACACTTATTACAAATTTCATTTCTGCAGTCTCTATTTTATTTAAATCCTTTTGTGTTGGCACCCAGGTTTCGCTTCCATATACTAAAGTTGGAATAGCCATTACCTTATACATTTTCATTTTTGTATCCCTTCTCACTCTGTGTTTTTAAACTTCTTTGGATTGTCCCACATATTGTTAGGAATTTGTTTACTTTTTACTCTATATCAGCATCGTTTCTAAAACTCATGTTACATCCTAAATATTTAAAACTCGACAATTGTTCTAAAATCCTATTTCTTCAATCAATTTTTTCATCTTACATTATAATTTCCTTTAAAAGCCATAATTTTTGTTTAATCTTCTGATATTTTAAAATTATACTTTTGTACTATATTATTTAGAACATACATTGATTTTTGCAGTTGATTTTCATTCCGATGAATCAATTTGGTCATCCGCAAACAGCAGGGTATTAATACAAATATTTTATTTTATTTTGATTCCTGGGTCTACTCAAATCTTCCATTCATTTAGAATATCGTCCATATATATATTAAAAAGAGTAGATGATAAGCTACACCCTTGTCTTAGTTCAGTATTGGCAGAAATTTGTTCTGTTAATCTATCCCCAGTATCAATTCTTATAGTTGTATTTGTGTATATGCCTTGTATTGCATTAATTATGTATGTATGTATGTATGTATGTATGTATGTATGTATGTATGTATGTATGTATGTATGTATGTATGTATGTATGTATGTATGTATGTATGTATGTATGTATGTATGTATGTATGTATGTATGTATGTATGTATGTATGTATGTATGTATGTATGTATGTATGTATGTATGTATGTATGTATGTATGTATGTATGTATGTATGTATGTATGTATGTATGTATGTATGTATGTATGTATGTATGTATGTATGTATGTATGTATGTATGTATGTATGTATGTATGTATGTATGTATGTATGTATGTATGTATGTATGTATGTATGTATGTATGTATGTATGTATGTATGTATGTATGTATGTATGTATGTATGTATGTATGTATGTATGTATGTATGTATGTATGTATGTATGTATGTATGTATGTATGTATGTATGTATGTATGTATGTATGTATGTATGTATGTATGTATGTATGTATGTATGTATGTATGTATGTATGTATGTATGTATGTATGTATGTATGTATGTATGTATGTATGTATGTATGTATGTATGTATGTATGTATGTATGTATGTATGTATGTATGTATGTATGTATGTATGTATGTATGTATGTATGTATGTATGTATGTATGTATGTATGTATGTATGTATGTATGTATGTATGTATGTATGTATGTATGTATGTATGTATGTATGTATGTATGTATGTATGTATGTATGTATGTATGTATGTATGTATGTATGTATGTATGTATGTATGTATGTATGTATGTATGTATGTATGTATGTATGTATGTATGTATGTATGTATGTATGTATGTATGTATGTATGTATGTATGTATGTATGTATGTATTTATTAACTGCAATTGGGTACTACCCGGTGGCAGAGTTAAGAATACAGATCAAATTACATATACTAGATTTACAACAATAATACAGTAAACAATACAAACGTGATATTATTTTACTTTAGTCACTTAAAACTTATCTAATTACTTCTCTATTTACATATTATATACCATTATAATTCAAAAGTTAAACTATAAACCATCTAGATTTTTTCTAAATTTCATCAACGACAGGGTACAGCCCTGAAAGACTGCTACAGGCAATTCATTCCATTCTTCAATGGTTCTATTAACAAAAGAAAATTTTCCTACGTCGGTTCTGTATCTTCTACCCTTAATTTTATACCTATGATCGTTTCGTCCATAATAATCCGGATTATCTAACCTTACATTAACGTCCACCCATGCCTTTACACCAGCATTAGCTTTGAATAACGCTACCAACCTATGTTTTTTACGCCTAATTCTTAAATCCTCCCATTTAGTCTCATCTCCTTTTATAGGCCCAAAATACTTGCCTCTTTTTATGAATTTTATTGCCCTCTTCTGTATTTTTTCTAATGGATCGATTTGGTTAGCTCTATACGGGTCCCAGCATGCTACTCCATATTCCATAACCGGCCGCACTAAGGCCTTGTAGGCAATTTCCCTGGACCTAGCGCTCCCCTTTTTCAATATTCTCATTACGAAATGTAATGCCTTCCACGCATTCCTAGTTGTGGAATTTACTTGTTCGTCCCATCCAACATTACTTGCCAGGTACACTCCCAAGTATTTGCAGCTGTCCACCTGTGGAATTTGCACCCCTCCCATGTGATAGTTAACAATAATTTTGCCCTTAGTTCTACTAAAAACAATCGACTTACTTTTCTTGGCATTAATTGACATTTTGTTAGCCGCAGCCCAATTACAGATTTCATTTAAATCATCCTGAAGAGCGGTTTCATGCACTGTATTCCGAATTTTATTATAAATGATACAATCGTCTGCAAACAACCTTATCTGGCAGTTAATATTAACAGCAATGTCATTAACAAAAATGAGAAACAGTAAAGGCCCTAGTACTGAGCCTTGCGGCACACCCGAACTTACAGTTCCACTATCAGACAGCTCTTTACCTACTTTAACTTTTTGCGTTCTCCCTTTCAAAAAATGTTTAACCCATAATACTACGCGTTTGTCAATTCCTGTATTAGCTAGCTTACAAATAAGTAAACTATGTGGCACTACATCAAAAGCTTTAGAAAAGTCAATTACCACTGCATCAGTTCTTCCCCCTGCATCTACCTCATCTGCCAAATCTTGAAATAATGAAGTAATTTGACTTTCGCACGAATACCCAGGTCTAAATCCATGTTGCGCTTCATTAAACCACTTTTTATTTTCTAACTCCTCTCGTATATATTCTGCAATTAAATGCTCCATTAATTTACATACTACTGAAGTTAGACTAACTGGCCGATAATTATTTATTTCTGTTTTATTACCCCCTTTATAAATCGGAACTATAATAGCTGTTTTCCAGCCTTCCGGTAAGGCACAGTTGTTAATTGACATGTTGAACAAGAGCATTAGATAGGGAATCATGGCTTCACCCCCAAGCTTTAATATTTCAGTAGGTATATCATCTGGTCCCCTTGATTTTCGGTTTTGCAGCATCTTAATCCTTTTGCGTAATTTGGGCGCCATTATTCGAAAAATCGTTTCTCCACTCTCCCCAATTTCCTGTTCGGAACTATCGTCGGATTTAAGAAAAACCGATACAAAATGCGAATTTAATATATTAGCTTTGTCCCTATCACTTAATACATCTATCCCATTAACGTTAAAATCTGGTATGCTCTCTTTATTTCCCCTGCGTCTTTTTACATAATTGTAAAATGATCTCCAACAATTATTTGTCCCGCTAAAAACGTTATCTAAGAATCGTTCCTGCGCTTGCAACTTTTCGTCTTGTAATTGTTTAGCTAATTCTTTAAATTTGTTAAGATGCCATTCTGATATCTTCCTTTTATTATAAGCGTGCCTAGTCTTTCTTTTAAGTTTCCTAATACATTTTGTATAAAATTCTGGATCCGCTTTATGTTTAATAACTTTAAAAGGTACGTGTTCTCTAATTGTTTCCAGGATAAGTGTTTTGAAATTAACCCATGCTTCATTTACACTAGTGGCATATTTTACAAATATCCCATATTTTTCCCGGAGAAATGTTTGGATAGCCTCCCCGTTCGCCCTATGGAAATCCCAACTAATTACTTGTTCCGTTTCAAACCGGTTTGTCTGCCCTTTCCAGTTTATGTCTAATTGCACACACTGATGGTCAATTATACCTGGCAAGACATCGCATGCAGAAAACAATGACTCAGGTTTGCATAAAAATACGTCCAGTAATGCTGTTTGTCGAGTAACAGTTTTCACTACTTGAAATAACCCCTGCTCCCAAACCAGAAAGTTAACAAGCTTTTGAGCTTCACCTCCTATTAACTGTCCGTCCCAGTTTACATTTGGCAGATTTAGATCCCCTGCTAATGTAACATTTTTTTCCCCTTCGGAAGAGATTTTCTCCACTAGTTTATGAAGTGTAGCATAATCAGTTTCTCCAGGTGGTCTATAGCAAGCTATTATTGTTAAATTATTTCCTTTGTTTGCTTGATCAATAATTTCGATTGCCATAATCTCAACCTCTTCTTCTACCCATAATGCTTTGCTGTTTAGCTCTGATTTAGCGCAAATAAAGATTCCCCCTCCGCAAATAAAGATTCCCCTATGTAGTGGCTAACCCTTACTTTCTAATATTTGCCACAATTTTGATCTATTTATTCTATCAAAAGCCTTTTCCAGGTCAATGATTGCGATATGTGTATCCAAATTCTTTTCCCTTCGTTGTTCAATTATTTTATTAAGGACAAATACGTTATCTGTATAGGATCGGCCTTTGTGGATTCCACTCTGCTCTTCAACTATAAGACATTCTGTAATAGTTTAAGTCTATTATTTATTATTTTAGTATATATTTTGTAACTTGTGTTAATTAAACTTATCCCTCTATAATTTCCACAGTTTTTGCGATTTCCTTTTTTGAATATATATTTGGTTAGAGCTATTGACCATGATTCAGGTATTTTAAATTTTTGCCAACAATTATTAATTATTAATTTGCACATTATTCCACTGTATTTTATATGTTCTCCATTCATTCCATCTATTCTTGGTGCCTTTCGATTTTAATAGTGTTCTATACATCGTCTAATTCTGCAAGGGTTATTGGATCTACTTCTTGTTGCTTTGCTTCTTCTTTTGAGATGTTTTCTTGTAAATCATTTTCTGCATTACTAAAATACAGGTTATTGTAGTGCTCTATCCATTTATCTTCAGTTATTATATTTAATCTTGCTACATCTTTTTCGTTTTTATTTAAATGCTGAATTAGTTTATATCCTATTGTTTGTCTCCCATGTATGTCATGCTCTACCTCAGTTATAAATTTATTCCATGAATCTTCATGTGCTTGTTTTGTCATTCTTTTCGCTTCTTTTCTTTTCTCCTTGTATACTTCATATGCTAGCTTTGTTTTCATCTGTAAATATATTCTATAGGCTTGATCCTTATTTTGTATTGCGTTCTTAATTTCTGTATTCCAAATTCTTGGTCCTCTCCTGTTTCGTAATTTCCTCTTTTTCTCAAATACTTCACTTGCTGTTTTATTAATTATTTTTGATATATTTTGCCATTCTAAATTTATTACTTCCTTTGTTGGCAATTCTAGAATATTTCTTACCATCCTACTTTCGTATAGTGTTCTTATGCTTTCATCTTGCAATAGATAGACTTTATACACTTCCTCATTTTTTGTTTATGATTCATTTTAAATTTTTTCCATCTTGCTAGCATTTTAATTTTAGATATTACTAAATAGTGGTCTGAATATATATCGCTGCCTCTGTGAACTGTTACATCTTGAACCTGTGAGCATAATTTCTCGTTGACTATTGTGTAATCTATTAATGACCTATATCCTCGACTACTCCATGTATATTTGTGAATGTCTTCTTTTTCTAAAGAATTTATTTGTGACTTCCTATGTAAATATGGCATAAATGTGGTATAGGCCAGATTTACTGACTATAATTAGTATTGAAAGTGCCTTCCACCGGTATCCAAGTAGCGCTGTGCTCTTACGAGAATCTTCTGGTTGACACGCTGTAATTCTTGAGGCGAAATATCATTCATCTTATTAGTAATGTACCATATCGTTGAGGGTTGTTTGCATAAACTTTGTTTTTCAAAGCTCCACATAGGCACAGCGGCATTTGAGATCTTTCGTTAGCACACGATGGCTTGTACGAGATACACAAACTTGCTGAGACAATCTCCTTATTGATTTATTGGAACTTCTCGTTATGTTTGTTCGAATTCTATTGATTACCGGTGGTATTCTCACCATCGTACGCTTGTTCTTCTTCATATTTACGATGGATCATTTAGTCCTCCATTTCTTGTACAAGTATCAAATTGGGCTGGTTGTGACTATCTTATCATGACGGTATTTATCACAAACGTTTCTTTAGACTCCCGGAGTCTGTTCTTTTCTAAAATTCCAGTATATCAATTCGTTTTTCAATTGAGAGATGTACTATTTCTCTATCATTACTCCACGATGATCACGAAAATTGCTGTCAATCTAAAACATACAATTCCAGCAATGGGTGACGCAGTGTAGCCAACGTTACTTACAAGAAAATAGGTGTCAAATATAAATAAAATGTGCTAGGCACAGTGAAACTACGAGGTTTTATATGGAACAGCTGTACACTATTTCTTTATACGTTTCTTTGCAGATGTAGGAAGATTGCAGTCACCTAAGGAGATAGAAAAATCTATAAAAAAACTTAATTGAAAAAAATGATAACAAAAGAAGGTAAGCCAAAGGAGAAAAAGAAAAAAATGAAAAAAAATGGAGTGGAGTGTCGAGTTTCAGTTCAAATATGACGGCTTATTTAACAGATTTTTCTTTTATTCTGAGAAGATAAATGTCGAATAATTGAGCTCTAGTGACCGCGGGCGCATTTGAGCATCATGTCAACAATTAATTTCGTAGAATTAAAAGTCCAATTTGCAGAAATTCTAAATGTTCTTTATTCCCGTAGAAATACACTCTGTACAATTCTCACAGAAGCAGATTACAGCAGAATTACGTTACATACACAATCACAATCTACCAAGATCGATGCCCACAGCAAACTTCCACTGTTTACAACACTCCTGTTACAACTCCTGTTTACGACTGACTCTTGGAGAGTCGTCGCTTCCTTAAATACCTCATCTGATAATTCGAGACTGTTCTGCAACAATCAAGAAATCTAATGTTATATCACCAGACCAAACTAAAAACTTCCAGACGTGAAACCGTATCTGTGCCGGCAAGTCCTGTATCTCCGCGCTATCTTTATTTTTTCCGGCATACTCTTTATCTCCGAGCTGCCCATCAGCTCCTTTGTGTGCGCAATCCACACTATGTATTACTGATGACTAACTAGCCCTTGACCGAAAGAAAAAAAAAAAAAAAAAAAAAAAAAAAAAAAAAAAAAAAAAAGCAAAACTACGTAGTTCAATAAGAAGTATGAAGATTTACCAGCCTTAGCGAGATGTAACGTTTATTTTTCATAGCAATACAACGTTTATCAACATTTTAGCGCCATTTTTGATAAATTGAAGTTTTTTTTTTAACTTGGATGGGATGGAGCGTGATAATTAACTCAAGTATCAATTTCGACGTACTAACTGAAATTCTTAACCAGCTACCTAGAGTAGGTGGAGGAATTTATTTCATTGCATCCAAAAAACTGATATTGTGGCTTCAGCAGTGACCTTTGGTAACCTGAACCATCCCCTTACAAAAATGCTGGATCGTCAAATGTCATTTAACTAGTTTAAGAATGCGACAAAAAGGTTTTAAGAAGGTCTTCTGTAACAAGCCCTTTTAGTTTCGCAAATTTATTTTTATAAAACGTCTTAACGATTTTAATAAAAATGATATATGTTTATAGATATATTCAGAACACTAAAAGTTAAATATTAATTTTGGTGAATAAACTCTTCTGTGCTCTTCATACTGATTGAGTTTTGAATATGTTTGTACAGCTAGAAAGTAATGATGCCAAATCTTTAGGGAAAAGACTAATTAAAGTATACGATTTGCCAAATAAATTTTTCTTAGCATTATTCGGAATATTCCGTTTCAGTGTTCAACCATTCCATTCATCTGAGGGAACATGCTTGAAACATTTTGCTTCTGTATTTTTACATAGTCTCTGAACATATCAGTTCTGTTTTATATAACCTAATACAGTGCGATCCATATAAACCTGAACCATTTCAATAGGCCATCACTTTTGGACCATCAATAGGACACACGTGCAGCTTTGTGAGAATATAATACACGATTGGGAGTTTACATTACACTATTTACATCTAACAGAAAATGTTGGAAGTGTCCTCCACCAGCATCTATACATGTCTGCACTCATATCACCATATTCTCTGTAGTTTTACAGAGATGATATCGAATTGAGAGAAGGTTATTTCCAGCAAGATGGAGCAACGGACCATAATCTAATGCCACCATAGAACTTTTTCTTTGATAATCGAATAATCTCAAAAGGTCTGTGGCCCCCCAGATCCCCTGACCTAACCTCACCGGATTATTTCTTGTGGGGGGTATGTAAAAATAGAGTGTACAAAAATAGGCCATGGTCCATTCGAAACGAAATAAGTAACAATGGCGAAGATACTCTCCGTAAATCTCCAGAGAATATGGTGAGACGAGTACAAACATGTACACATGCTGGTGGAGGACACATCTAACATTTTCTCTAAGATGTAAATAGTATAATGTAATTTCCCAATTGTGTATTATATTCTGCCAAAGTTGCACGTGTGTCCCATTATTGGTTCAGGTTTATATTGATCACACTATAGTTATTGTTTAATTAACAAATATTAATTGATTTAATTTATCGTTGATAAATATGTGCATTTTCCATATACAGAAACATTTGTCTGAATGTTCGCAATAGGGGCAGTGTGTGTGTATTCCCCCAACCCACCTCAATATAATACTACATGAAACATTTTTCGTAATTCAGTTCCTTCTCAAACTGGGTGTAAAGATTTTCATTTCAGTATACACTGTAATTTATAATATGTTAACCTAATACATATCTTGTATACCCGAGGGAAAGTTTTTGAAGTTCCTTAATTCTGATTAAATATGTATGCCTTTGTATCTACTTATGATACAACATAAAAAAATTTCAGAACTTTAAAACTTACCCAACTGAAATGCAGATATCTTTGAAATATATAACTTAAGTCAGGTAGCCTTTTAGTGCAATTAAGGCTTCTGCAACAATGATTGCTTCATCTGTGCAAGTTTTCCCAGGTTTAAGTTTTATGCGGCATGTATTATCTTATGCGATTCATTCCTCTGAATATTTCTGGACGAATTATTAACAAACTACTGTGCATATAACCAACTTCATATTACTTAACTTGAAAATGTAGTAAGTGTATGTGCAGAAAATGTATGTGTTTACTAAATGCGTAAAAAGTATTTAGAAGTCCTTTAGTGAGAATTTTTGGAGTTCAAAGTAGTAGGTGTACAAAGAATGTGTGTAAAAACAAAAGTAGTTTACATTTTACCCAGAGCCTATGTAAATAATTGATCACAGACGCGGAGTAACACTTAAGAAAGACATAGTTAAAAATAGCAGTATATACTGTTTATGAAAGAAAGAATCCTATGACATGTTTATTTATTTATTTTACTTTTATTTTATTTTAGCCTATGGCATCCGGTAAGTGTTTAGGTTTCTACCTTTTAGCATAGTAGCTCAAAAAGGCTCATTAGGGTAAGTAAATTCTATGCAATATATAATGCAAAACGGACAGAGAGACAAGTATTAAGGAGAAACTTTTAAAAGTAGTTAATGTAAAACTGTGATGTTAATATGGATGTAAAGGTATGTATCCTATGGAAGGATCAAGAAGATATTTCTTTATCACAGTTTTAAATGTTACTTAACAAAATTTGGGAGTATACGAGCAATGAGTCAGTATCAGAACCTCTGAATAATTATTAAAATTCTATGCATGTATGCTATGAAGGTTTTTGGTTCCAAAACTTTCCAACAAAGTTCATGTAAGCTATATATTTTTGTACTTGTTTCGTAATGCATTTCGTTAAAATGGAATGAACAGAGAAAATTGCTAACTTTAGAAATCGGTAACGAACAAGTAAACAATTATTTCTCTGGATAATTCCAAGAAGTGAGTCTTTTCAAGAAGGTCTAACTTGTGGTCTTAGAGTAGGGAATCTTCATATTCACAGCTTCGTGTTTATATCGTTGCATAAATTAAGGGATTCTAAATTATAAGGAAAGTATCTAACTTTTATGCCAATAAAAATATGCAAGAAAATATAAGGTTTAATAGATAGAGTAAACATGAAAAATTCAATTTCATGGCCGGGATTTGAACCACGGATCTCCCGGCTTCTGTCCAGTCGTTCTAACCCATTGAGCTACCATGGCCAACGTGCCGTCCTGACATTAAATTCTCCAATTGATTCAAATTTCCCCGGTAGACTCTCTAGGGGCTCTCCCATCCTAGATACACAGTTTGTATCGCAAGTACTTGAGTCCCAGGCTTCATCATTTAACTGTTATTAGTTTAGTTAATTGATGGCAATTAATCATTTCATCATACTAGTCGTATATAGGCCAAGGTTCATGATAGAGTCAATCCCGGCCATGGCATTGAATTTTTCATGTCGACTCTATCAAAAACCTTAGCCTATATACGGCTAGTATGAAAAAATTATTAATTTCCATCAATTAACTGAAATAATAAGACTTAAATGATGATGCCTGGGACTCAAGTACTTACGATAGTAAGTCGCCACAAACGGCGTATCTCGGATGCGAGAGCCCCTGGTGGTCTACCGGGGAAATATGAGTCAATTGGAGAATTTAATGTCAGGACGGTACGTTGGCCATGGTAGCTCAATGGGTTAGACCGACTGGACGGAAACCAGGAGATCCGTGGTTCAAATTCCAGCAATGGCATTGAATTTTCATGTTGACTATAAAAAACCTTAGCCTATATACGGCTAGTATGAAGAAATGATTAATTTCTATCAATTAAATGAAACTATTCAATATTTTCAGAACTTGGAAGACTGTCATGGGGAGCATCAAGAAGTCAGAGGTAATATGGGATTTTTCACCCGTATTAGAAGTAAACGAGTTTCTAAAATACTACAACTATAAGGAATAAAGAGGAGGAGTAGAAACATAGAAACCCTCGGGTTCATTGTAAAATGTCGTCATAAATAACGATGGAGATAAATGAAATGTTGCTTTTGTGATTTGTGTTTAATAACCTAACAGGGTGAGCCAGCTAGTTAAGGGAAAAACTGTAGCAATGTAATATCTATTTGTACGTTCGAAAGATGACACTTGAGAAATTGAAATCTTAATTTAGTATTTAATGGGTTTCCTTTCAGAGTTTCCAACCCAAACGTCTAATTCTGTGATGTTTTAGATTTCAGTCCCCAGTTCACCAAGACTAAAACATCGAGAATATGATATGGAGAAGGGACCACCATCTCATCTCCATTTTGTATTAGATTAGCAGAAGACGAAAGAGTAATTAAAAGGAAGCAAAGAAAACCTGTTGCTCTGTGACATCAGAAGGATTCTCAAGATAAACCAAATGTCTAGTGAAGTAAATACAACTGTAAATAGCGGCTTTTGCTGTTTGTGTTGGGAATTTCGTTTGACATCTGTTACATTAAAGGGCACATAACGATATAGTCATATTTTGTCTGTCTTTACTTCAAACATCATTCCAGTGAAAGAGACCCCACATCCGCCTCAAAAGCAAGCCAATTAAAACGAGGAACGTTAGTTTAGATGCGTTCGCGGTACATTACAGGCTTGGATGGTTATTTAGACTACCTGCCTTCTAAAAGACAAGATATTTAAATTTCTCAGTAAATTAGCTTCAAACATTTAACAATGTTTACACGGAAATGTATACTAATGCTAAGAAAAATAACATTTCTTTTTTATTCCGGCGAACAAGTTTATAGGATATTTACAAAACATTTAAACTGTGAGGTTTAGGAAGGTTTTCATGTTCGTCATACAATTTAAACCCGGTTGGTTGAATATAAATTATTAGGGCAAATGTTTGGTGCTTTGTTAAGAACACGCATATGTTTTCAATACTTTCAGTCCAAAAGGGAATACAAGTTGGGCCTTTTTTATCTGTTATTATAACGATGGAGTTACATATAGGGTTATACCAAAGTTTCTTATTTGTTTTCCTGAACTTGGTTATCAAGGAGTATGAATGAATGAACGAATGAATGAATTAAAGAATGAAATAATGAACGAGTGAGTGAATGAATTATGATGTATAGATGAATTAATAAATGAGTTAGAAATTTTCAATTCATTGGACTAAATTTGTAGATTGTAAAGGTTGAAAAGGTAACTTGAGTGAAAATAATCTTTTGTCAAGTTTACAGTTACTGCAATGGAAATCTTTACATTTTAAATGCAATGAAAATCTTTACACACACAATACGCTTAGTTTGTCCTTCTCCCATCAGTGAACAAACCGACGGGTGGAGCTGCAAATCATGTGATTCTCTAGTGAACAGCAACAACTTTCTTTCATTAGCAGCCCAGGTCTCAGTCTGCCTCTGGTATTTGCTTACAGCAAGTTGTTTATAGTGTATTGTCTTCCGTATTTTTATCTCATTGCTGTTTTTGAAGGTGTGTATTTCTGCATCCAATACACAAAATGGGAAGCAAGAAGCTCATTTGTGAGGAGAGGACTCATGCTTTAACTCTGTTAGAGGTAGGTACCTCTGTAATTTGCATAGATGCTGACTAAAGGTTTCAAGACAAGTCATTTACGACCTAGAAAAGCGCAGCAGCAACTTTGCCACAACACACCATAGCAACTCGAAAGACAGGCTCAGGTATTAAAAGAAATACTTCAAGGACTGAACACCTTTTAAAACGTGAAGTGATAGCTAATCCATGGATTACAGCAGCAGGTTTAAAAATGAATCATCCAGAACTGCTCAAAAGTTTTGCAATCCAGACCATTCAAGCTCTCTTTCAAAAAGTCTTAGGTGTACCAATTCGGTGTGCTGCCAAGAGGCCTCTTCTAAATGAAGCTGTGATGAAGAAAAGAGTACATTTCTGCAAAACATATGAGCACTGGACATCAGAGGAACGGCACAAATAATGTTTTCTGATGAAAGCGCTTTCAATTTGGTCAGACGAAAGTCCAAAAAGGTGAAAAGGCCAAAAAATGTGTCACGGTATGATCCAAAACTGTTAAACATCCAGAAAGTGTGATGGTATGGGGTGCCTTTAGTGGTAATTGTGGTAGAGATGACTTGTACTTTCTCCCTAAAAATGTAATGAATGGAAGTAACTATTTAGAAGTGTTACAACAGCATTTTGGTCAATTCATCAGTGTCAGTCCTTCCTGCATAATGGTGCCCCTGATCACAGAACAAAGATGGTTCAGAAGTTCCTAAAATACAATAATACACCTGTATTTGACGGCCTGGTAACTCTTCTAACCTAAATCCAATAGAAAATGCTTGGAATCAAGTGAAAAATAAAATAGAAGAAGAACAGCAACCATAAAATATTAAGGAGCTACAGGAGGTGTTGAAGACGTTATGTGTGGAAATGGACAAAAATATTTTGAAAATCTAGCAGATTCAAAGCCCAAGAGACTCATGAAGGCGATAGAAGTTAAGGAAAATATGACCAACTACTCCTTGCACAGAGAAGTTCAAAATAAAACCATGTAAAATCAGTGTCTGTTGTTTTTATTACCATATAAAGATTTCCATTGCAGCCACTGTAAGTGTAAAATCTTTGTATTTAAACTTAATATTTAATTTACACAATGTATAACCACCTTTACGAGACGCTTATTTAACATTTTGCAGCATGCGCAGTGGGCAAGTCAACTGTCCACCCAATACAAGAAGGCAAGGCAGAGGAATGTGTAACGTAATAACTTTTGCTGTGCTCATGCTCGCCTTCCGGATGCTAGGTTCATGTATAGAGGTATTTTTTATGCGTGACGTATGACGCAATGTTGCGCAGTAGTTTATGATAGAGTCCATTTGTTTATTTGGAAGAAAAAGGGATGTCAGGTTAGTCATCTAATCCACTAGCTTTATCAGCATTCTGCTAGTGAAAGCAGAAATCTAACCCTCACCATTGAGTTGCATGACCTCACTTGCGCACATCCGAGCAAGGTCACGCGCCCCCTCTAAAACTACCTTTGTAAAATATACAATGCTCCAACATAACTCACCCACGCATAATACCTAATACTGCAACGAGCATTCGATCTGGCAGCATGGGTGACTCATATACGCTGTCGTAGTCATTTTGTAGTAAACAGATCCACCACCAGAGCTGATAAACAGTTTAACCTCCTCTCCCCTTCATTCCTCACTTGCCGTCTTGTGTGGGCAGACATGCCTCGTTTCCCTTTTTCAATATTTTCTCAATTTTTTCTCACATTTTTTACATATTTTGATCTGATTTACATATACAGTTCTTGATTTGTCTATATACATTTTAACTTAAGTTGTCTTAACTACGAGTATTGGCAACCTTTAACATTTTCTGGTATTAAATTCCCTCTTGATTTTCCCTAGCAGCCACTACAGGATATAATGCTAGTTATTATACAACCTATAATTGACATCTCCGTACTTCTTCTCTCTCTTAGGCCACTTATACACCTGTCTTTGCATACCCAGTCTGGCCCCTTTATTACATATTTTGCTCTTCGCTATTCCGTTTTTGAACCTATACAATCTTCAATTACCCTTTGGAACTTCTTGCTTTTCAATATTCTTCATTCTTGGTCCAGTTTCTTTCCAACAACCTTCATATGTAGTTTATTTCTGCCCATGCTTTCCCCTTTCATATTTCGTCCAATGTTCTAATAAATACTTTGTAAGCATTTATACACTTGGTTTTACAGAGCGTCTCTTAAAGTGACTATCCATTTCAATGAAAACGCAGTATTTTGTTTCTTTTCTTTTCAGATATTGGTATCTTAGTGCAAGATGTTTAGCACAGAAGAACGGGTTGCCATTGTTTGTGCACGGGTACGCGGATTGTCATATGAAGAGCCAGAGCGGAATTTACCCGTAAATTCCAAAACCAGCCCCGTCAAGGGCATACATTCGTCTGCTTGTGAACAAATTTAAGCGTACCGGCAGTGTGTGTGTGTGATGAGCCACGTCCTGGACGACCACACGTCTTGGCAGAAACAGTGCAGCTGGTTCAAATTGCCAGTGATAGGAGTCCGAAGGTATCAATTCGACGCCTCGGTAGGGAAATGAACGTCCCTCGGAACACAGTGTAGAAAATTCAACGTTTCACTCTACGAAAA
Source organism: Mantis religiosa (assembly GCA_030765055.1). Taxonomy (NCBI): domain Eukaryota; kingdom Metazoa; phylum Arthropoda; class Insecta; order Mantodea; family Mantidae; genus Mantis; species Mantis religiosa. Next base: position 85,585,626 of record CM060958.1, read on the forward strand.
CGTCCGTATCACATTCAAGTTCTGCATCATCTTGAGGACGAGGATTTCGCCTGACGTCGGGCAATGTGTTATGACCTCCTGGAATGTGTAGAGAATGAGAATTTAATGGACAACATTTTATTCTTCGATGAAGCCACTTTCCATGTTTGTGGGAAAGTGCACAGACACAACAGCCGAATATGGGCATATGAAGAACCACATGAGGTATCGGAGTGGAACGTGATACACCAAAAGTCAATGTTTGGTTAGGTTGACAAACGCAAAACTGTATGGCCCATTTTCCATTGCCGAAAGGTCAATAGCAGGTAACATCTACCTCAACATGTTAGAACTGTTCCTTGAACCGCAGTTTCAAGAGGATGGCATACTGGATACAGTTGTTTCAGCAAGATGGTGCGCCTTCACATTTTGCAAACATCGTCCGTGATTACCTGAACAGAACCTTTCCAGGGATATGGATAAGCAGAGGTACACCTCAACTGTGGGCTTACCGTTCACCGGACCTTACTCCTTTAGACTTTTTTGCATAGGGGTACATCAAATCTACAGTGTACACTAGCAAAGTGAATGGTCTGACTGAGTTACGGAATCGTATTAGGAAAGCAGCAGGTCGAATTACGGTTGACATGTTACAGTCTACGTTTCGCTCCACTACTGAAAGATGGCGTATGTGTTTTGAGCTAGATGGTCATGTAGAAGGGCACTAGAATATGTTTAACACTTCAAAATAATATTGATTTTTCAATCACTGTCTTCCTTCATTGAAATAGATAGTGACTTTAGAGACACCCTGTATAAACCCTTAAATATTAAAAAGTTCCAATAAACACAATATCAGCCACAATTTTAAAACCCAAATACGCAAACTAACACATTTGGCTAAAGAGACAAAAAGCTTTGTGCACCAATATTTTAGCAGCCAAAGAAAATTACATACCGCCCAATACACAAACACTAACGGCATCTTTAATCCCTTGTGTATAAATCACATATGGGCATACGCCATAACAGTAAGGGATTAGCGACAAGGGAGGAGAAGCAGAGGACGTCCTAGGCAACGATGGTTCCAAGAGTTCAAGGATGGGCTAGATGCAAAGTGGAATAAAAGGGCAAAAGACAAACCTCAATGGAAGCAAGTGGTTGCAGCTCTAAAGTGAAAGGGACAGTGAAAGTGCAAATGTACAGACATTTCTACTATAGTGATAGATATAGCGATACAGCTAATACTAAATATAAGTAAATGTAAGTGTAAATACATATTAACAGAAACATTAGATTATAGTAAGCTAGAGTGGAATGATGTGATATAGACTGCAAGTGATAACATTAGTTTTCATTAAGGATAGATAAGTAGGAAATAAACGACAACCAGTACAAAGAACTGGTATATTTCAGGGAATTTGCTCACCCTGTAAGAAACGGCCGAGCTGATCCAACCAGTTTGTGGGAGGCCCTTGCTCTTCAGGGATGTTATGGGTTCAAACTAATCCACTGGCGCCATCTATATCTGAGGCCCGGGACTTATCAGCCGACCCTCGTATATCCAATTATTTTAAGATTATTTACGAACAGAATGTTTAATAAACAGTATTAATAAAACTACTACAAACGATTTGACACTCCAAATCAGGTGTGAGAATATTACTTAAACAAGAATTTAATAATAGACATCCGTGATTGGTTCAAATTAACAAGGGATGTGTTTTAGTTTGGTGAATTTTATATGTCGGGTGGATTTTAAATGGTCCAACAGATACACTGGAGAACACTTAAGACTAAACGCCCGGTACTGCAGAACGTTAACAACCACTATCATTTAAACGATTAGTAGCAGCGATTTAACAGGATTATTAAAACAGGACTAATGGGGAAGGGACATAACAGATAAAACTCAGTGACAAATGCTCCAATTATAGCAAGAAAATGTGCACAAACCATGACAGGAATTTTTTCTACGACCTACATCAACATAAAGGGAAGTTTTATAGTTCATGATGTGCAGAATTAAACAGGGATTACTATGTTTATTGCTGGTAGTCTGTGATGTCATTGGTATCATTCACTATCACGGACTGATGGTCAACAATATGCTGTAAGGCCCTTTTAATACAACCTGCAAAAGTTCGCTGTCATTTTAACTCCACTATAAGTTCATTTTGTAATAATTAAACTGAGTTATAACTAGAATATTCATAGCAGTAAAGCGGAATCAGCTCATATCACGCGATTTATTCTAAACAGGGAAGATACTCTTATGTCTCTGATTAGCTAAGTTGGATATGAACTGATTACACTGGGCAACAATGAAAATGTTTCGGGCTTAAAAATACTGAATTTACATGTATTTCCATCTGCTGAATTCAAAAATCAACATAAAATAATAGATTAGCTCTTGTTTTGACATTTCATTTTTTAGAGTGAAGATTTTAAATTTGGGGGAATTTTTTTGGGAGCTGGCACACCTGTCAAATAACAAAACACAATTAAAGAGAAATTTTAGAAATTAAGTGATGCAAAAGTTAAGTAAGGCATTTTTGTCGGTCCACAAATAGGAGAACTTGTAAAGGATCCTGAATTTGACCCAATTTTGGAGGGGAAAGAAAAGGAAGCTTGGGAAGCCTTCAAGGGTGTTGTTCATGGATTTCTAGACAACAAAAGAGATGACAACTACAAGCATTTGGTGAAGTGCACCTGGAAAAATACCGTAACGTTGGATGCAACATGTCCCTTAAGATCCATTTTCTCCACTCCCACCTAGACATTTTCCCTCCTAGTTGTGGAGCTGTTAGTGATGAACATGGGGAGAGATTCCATCAGGATATTTCTGTTATGCAACAAAGATATCAGGGCCGTTGGAATGAAGTAATGCTTGCGGCTTATTGTTGGTCTTTGTATAGGGATTCTGCGGCACTCCATCAAAAGAGGCAAGCTAAAAGACGACGAAGTCAATAGGCCACCACATCATTCTCTTCAGACGTGATTATCTTCGAAGTATTTTTCCAGCAATTTAGAACTCTTAGCATGTAATTACCAGTTAAAAAATCAAATGAACTTTCATTGTTGTTAGCATGTATGTAATTAAAATGTATCCTTTTCTCTCAATCCGTTAATATGTAATACTTCCACCTTGTGTATATCATACAAACTAGAGCTAATAAAATTTTTTCATTGTCATATTTGTTTTTCTCAACCCAAAATTAGTAGGAATTGCCTCATGAAGTGCTCGAAATATTAAAAAATTATATTTTTGTTGCCCAGTGTTATTTACTACTGGATGGAAGCAGCGTAGCAACAAACCTTACGGCAGTCAAAGAAGGTTGTGGGCACTCCCAGTAAATGAGGTGATAGGAGCTGGTTCCGTTTTATTGCTGTGGACATCCTAGTTGGATGCCATCTAATTATATATACTTCCGTTATTTTAGAAGTACTTTGAATTTGGCAGTCACAAAGAGTTAAACCCTGCTAGTGTCATTATTTGTATAATACTGATAGTTTATTGTTCCTATTAAGCATACAATTGTGTTGGTGTAGCTTATAAGCAACACAATACATTGTAACACATACGTTATTGACTACTTTACATATACGCCACTATCCTGGTCTACACCAATCAAGTACTAGGATTCGTCAAATACCAACCAATCGCTGATCTCTAAATCTATAGTTGTATACCATGCACAAGTATCGATCAGCAAATTTTCTTCACATGTTCCTTCCTTTACTGTTTTTTTTTTTTTAAATTTACGTCCTCCAATGTGGAGTTGTATGGGACGATGAGTGAAATGGGTGAAATGGTGCTCAAATGAGCCCAGGGTCCACGAAGCTTAGAGTTACCCGACACTCGTCTCTTAGGATAAGGGAAAACCCCGGAAAGAAATTATGCAGATAACTCACCCTGACAGAGATTCGAACTCGGGTTCAAGAGGTCCTGAGTTCGAATCTCGGTCAGGGTGACTTACCTGAATAAGGATTTTTCCGGTGATTTCGCTTATCCTAAGAGACGAATGTCGGGTAACTCTAAGCTTCATGCACCCTGGGCTTATTTGAGCGTCGTTTCACCCATTCCATTTATCGTCCGTAATGAAAAAATTACAAAAAAAAAAAAAAAAAAAAAAAAACCTTAAGGGCCACGAACCTTATGAAGTGAACTGGGTTAAAGCCCATAGGGAATTTAACAATAGCGTGTTGTGCTTCCGAAGATTTACCCGAAGTTAGGTTAAGATCAATTCGTACATACGAAATGGATTAAAATAAGGAATATGGTACACAAGTAGCCGGGCATGTTCAATCTGTAACATCGGTATCCAGTATCACCCGCCAAGTTAAGAAAGGTGTTACGGACATCTTTTTTAAATGAACGTCCTCCAACGTTAAGTCATGTCGGACGATGATTGTATTGAATTAAATGATACTCAAATGAGCCCACGGTCCATAGAGCTTAGAGATGCCCAACATTCATCTTTCAGGATAAGGGAAAACCCGAAAGAAACATTATCCAGGTAACTCACCTTGATCGAGATACGAACTCGGGACCTCTTGAACGCCAATACCCATGGCACAGAGGCGGGCAATGAAAATCTTATAATACCGGTACTAACATACGGATCACAGACATGGTAACTAATCAAGATAGATGACTATGCTGCAGCTTTGCCGGAAGAAAATGGAGCAGAGGCTGATCAACATCACACGCAGAGACTAGATAAGAAACATTGACCTCCTTAGGACAACGAAGTTGAAGGATGCAACGGAAGCAGTAATACTTTCTAAGTGGACCTAGGGAGGCCATGTGCTTAGAATTGATCCCAAAAGGTGGACATACGCCGTAACTGAGTGGGGACCTTGGACAGAGAAAAGGAGCGTGGGAAAGAAAAGAATGCGGTGAAAGTGATATTTTCTAAAGCCAACTATGGAACATCTGGTTCAGAACAACGAAAGATATAAAAAGGTGGAAGGATGCCATATATGCAGATGAACTATTGAAAGACCCGAATGACGCCGAAAGGGGAAGGGAAAGTGGTGTTCAAGTGTGATAACTTATAAGTTAAAAGAATTACGGCAAAGATGGCCCGAGGCAAACTTAGAAAGCCACTTTGTTGGGATGGTTGTGGAATAATGGTAATACTAACAACTAATATCGTTGGGTTTGGAGTTTTCCCACAGCATGTGCAGCATAAATAGAAATGAAATACTGTCTTATTAGGTATTCACATTTCCTCTTAATGACCTGCATACTTATAGTTGTCTACAAAGAACGAAATATATGAATGAGAGGAGGATATTACGGAATGCCATTTACATTTCTAAAAATAGCTTAACTGGTTTTTAAATAAAAATAACTAATTATCACAAGTACATATTATAGCTAATTGTGGTGAATTGTCACTTGTAAAAACTGCTTTCATTTTGTTGTTATAAAAATAATGTACTTAGAAAACTGTTACAAATGGAGGTTAATATGAAATAGTCGGAAATTAATTTGATTTCATAATTTCACCAAGAACATGAAACATTATTGGCTTAAAATACACAAAACATAAGCTTGATTATTCAAAACATTCTACAGAAAATTTATATGTCCTAAAGTGTACATTTCATTGTTGACAGCCATCTGAACTGGTCAGTGTGATTGCTGCGATTGAAAGTGACGAAAAAAGAGAGTTTCGTGTTGTTCTTTGAATGGCTGGTCTGCCACACAAATCAAAACAGAACTGAATGAAGTTCACGCGGACTCTGCAGCAACATTGAAGACCATTTACTTTTGTATAAATAAATTTAAACGCTGTCGTAGAAGCACCGACTCTGGTCGCCCAGTTGAGATCACCTTACAGGACACCAAAATCTACGATCTGGTTATGCAAGACCGCCGAATAAAAATTCTTGAGATTTCTGAGGCTGTAGGTACCTTAAGTGAGCGAGTGCACAATATCCTGCATGAATAATTGGTAATAAAAAATCTGTGTGCAAGATGGGTGCCGCGATTTCTTATAGTCAAGCAAAACCGCATCCGGAAGAGCACTTCTACCTAGTGTCTGGTGATGTTAATTGCAATCCATCAGAACTTTTGCACCAATTTGTAATGGTGAATGAAATTTGGATCCATAATTATACACCAGAGTCAAAAGGGCAGTCAAAATAATGGACAAAGACTGGTGAAAGTGCACCAAAGAAGGCAAGGACCATTTTGTCAGCTCGTAAGGTGATGGCTAATGTTTTTTTTTGGAATTCTCAAGGAATAATCGTTATAGACTACTTGGAGAAAGACAGAACCATAACTGGAGCCTATTATGCTTCATTGTTGCATCGTTTCCAACGTGAGTTGATTGAGAGGAGACCGAGATTGAAACACACAAAAAAAAAAGTGTTCTTTCACCAGGATAATGCATCATCGCACACGTCGGCAATCGCAATGGCGAAAGTGTATGAGTTGGGCTTTGAATTGGTTCCTCATCTACCTTATTCACCAGACTTAGCCCCACCAGACTTGAAAATTTGGCTTGGTGATAGGCAATTTTCATCAAACGAGTAAGTGAAGGTCCTCGTCAACAAGTATTTTGCAGAACTTGATGGAACCTATTTTTCCAAGGGGATGGAAAAGCTGGAACATTGCTGGACCGGGTGTATAACCATAAATGCGAGTATGTCGAGAAATAAGGTGTGATGTTCACGTATATGTATTCTTGTTTTTTTTTTAATCAGAATTATCAAACGACCCTCGTGTATAAGCGTATTTAAAACTTATTTGAATGTGTTTGCAAACATTTACTTGGGAATATTATGCTAATGTTGGCAAAGAATTGTGTCCTTTTTCATCACATCAGAGATGAAAACAGGTGCGATAGTATCAAAACACGTAAGTCAAGCCGGTTTTCGGGCACATATACGCAAATTTTGTCAACAGTGTCGCAATTAACTTCTGTTACGTGCTTTTAAATTCAGGAACATTATCTGACATGTTTTTAAAAATGGAGGCTGTAACAACAACAATTGACATCACTACTGATCGGGGACATACATTCTACAGTATATCTGTGGAGTCTGTAGAATATAGGACGGTCCTTCAATAAATAATCGAACTAATTTTTTAATTAACATATAATGTCCTTATTTCACTAACATTTTCTACACGTTTTCGAAGTATTCTCCCTCTGATGAAATACAATTATTCCAACGATTTACCCATTGTTGGAAACACTCATTGAACCCATTTTATCACAGTCTGTTCAGGATACCCATGACAACATTGTACAACTCCTTATCACTTTGAAAATGGCAACCACCAAGCTCCTGTTTCACTTTTGGGAAGAGGTGAAAATCGCATGGTGTGAGATCCGGAGAGTAAGGTGGATGAGGCATGATCTCAATGCCCATTTCTGCGATGACATCTTCAGATGCACAAGCCCGATGAGCAGGGGCATTATCCTGATGCAAGATCCATCCTCTCGTTGCGAAATCTGGCCCCTCTTCGGCGATTTTTTCTTCAGTGGTCCCTTCAGTACGTCACAATAGTAAGCAGCAGTTACTGTGCTTTGATTAGTTACATGATCATACAGAATGCCCAGTTTGTCAAAGAATACGAGATGCATGGTCTCTCCCGCACTTTTCTGAACTTTTACTTTCCTAGGCCTAGGGCTCGATGAATGTTTCCACTGCGAACTCTCCTGTTTTCTTAACCGGTCGTAATGGTGGAACCAACTCTCGTCACCAATGATGATCCTATTCAGAAAGTCTGACCTTCAGAGCCATTCTTGACACGTCATGACGCGGTGAGCCTTCTGTTTCTCGTTCAGTACGTGCGGTGCCCATTTCGCTGCAACTTTTCGATAGCCAAGATCTTTGCGAATTATATCGTCTACAGTTCCAACAGACAAATGCATCATATCTACAACTTTCTAAATTGTAATGCGACGATCTTCTCGCACAATTGCGTCATTTGTGTTAATGTTTTTTGCTGTTAGGAGTCTTACAGAGCCCGGAGAACCTTGAAGGTCTTCATGACCCCCTTTGAGACGTTTATACCACTCAGAGACTTGTGCTTTGCCTAAAGCTTGTTCCTTTTATGCTTGCTGCACTATTTCACAACTGCGCGTTGCTGCAGTTTCAGTTCCATGGTGGGTGCAGTAAACACAACCTCATGTATCGGGCTCTAACTCCCAACTCATGGACTCTATATGACTGGCACTCACAGCACTGCTAGAGGAAGGATTCACCTTTCCCCCACTGGTAGCCATGGCACTCCAGGACGGTTCATTCAAATACAATAAATCACTTCGGTTATTTATTGAAGGACCCTCTTACATTATAGGTGTGAGACGGCAATGAAAATTGATAGAATTAACAACTGACGACTCTAAACTCAGCACCATAATTTACCTTAAAGTACTTTCAAATACTTCCAGTATATTATACGCAACTTCAGCGAAATTTACGCATCCATTAACGTATTTTACTGCATGTTGTTTCTCTTGGACAAGGAGTATAACAGTCATTTCCCACAGCCATGCTTGTGACTAGGTACGTATGCATTTTCGACTTCCATGGATACAGAGTAAGTTTCCAGACTGTTTACAAATATTTATGCTATTTTTGCATTTTTTATAAAAATTTGGTAATTTTGTAGAAACAATTTGTATTTTTGCTTGCGGATGATTGCATGCAGATGAGGATTAGGCTTTAGACGAATTTTTCTTCCTAAATTTATCGTTTTTTATCAACTTCCACGCATTGTAGAAGGGAGTAATTAATGGAATCAGCATTTTTCAATAAGATGTTCCTCTAAAATGATAAATACCACAAGCATACGACTAACATCATGTTTAATAGCTATAAAGTTACTCACCTTTCTTCAAGGTCATGGTGCGAGAGCCCTCCATGGGACTGAAGAGCCCGTTACAGGTGGCATCTCCCGACTGCGCTACCCTGTAGTCCACATCATCGTCCTTGGCCGCCACGATGCTGCTGTGGTACAACCCTTCGCCGCCGTTCAGTTCGCTGCCCCCTGCCACGACGGGTAAGGTCGACTTCTCGTACACGAAACACCTGAAGCGATCCTCGTTAGATGTGGCGTGGTTGTGATGAATCTTACCCACCAGGTAGCGCGACGAACCTTCCTTCCAGGTGGCCAGACACTGCAACTCCTCCACTGCAACAAGATCGTAGTAATCCAAGTAAAACAGCTGATGGGATCACTCACAGCATATTCGATACACGGATAAATTAACATATATTATAGAGTAGTAAATATATATATATATATATATATATATATATATATATATACATAATGAAAATATTGTACAATAATCTTACATTGGGATGAGATGTGATATAATTTAGGAACGAAGGAGGAACACTTAACCCATCACGATCTGGTAGGATCTGCTGCCAACTGCCATCAGGGGAAAGGGATAAGGTGCCGTCAGAGGGCAGAGTCAACGCAATCGCAGAGACGTTGAGAAGTCTCTAACTCTTTAAGCGATATTTGCGCCTGCCCATTATTCTAATATAAAATAAACTAGTAGATGTTATTGATTCAGGAGCTATTAACAATTATGTAAATAGTTTACTCAATAGCAAATATCTATGATTTTTAGAATAATATTTGTATGAAGTTATCACATATATAACTTATGTATAAAATGATGTAAACCTCAAAATTATAACCAATAAAATACATAGGCATAGTTTTCGAGGAATGTCTGCTAGGTTTCAGCGCAAGTAACGGGACAACTTCCGCTGTTTCTTAACCCTTGTCATGGCCATAAGGGTTATTTACCTTCCCTTTTGCATAGCCAAAGAAAGGAATTTGCTGTTTCTTGGGAGTTTAGAAAAAGGCAGTGTTGGAGTAGAATCGGGGCAGTCTGGTGAATTCTACGGTAGGGCGAAGTGTTAGTCCATAACAGAAACATCAGATAACGTTAAGAAATGGGTCTTCCGTGAAGCGCGAAGGGCGTCCGTCGATATCTAGAGTATTCTCAGATTAAGATAAATATTTTAAAGCTTCGAATATATACATTTACGAGTACATTATGCGAGTGGCGCCTAAACTACCGAAAACCATGCAGACATCCGAGTGATTCCACGAGTATGACAAAAGCAGATCGTCGCTTCGAAGCTCGAAGGAGCGAGTAACCTTCCAGATAACGCGACACTGTTGGATAGATTATCCTATGCAGAACGCTGGGAGAGGTGTATGAAGTGACCATATCGGCCTGAACAGCAATTTAAAAGTGATAAGAGAATTTACATACTATGCGCATCCGTACCATCTGTCCGCATCCACCAGAACTTACATGCTGATAACCGAATTTGAAAGAATCTGAAACGTCAAAGGGAGTGAAATAAGAAAGGAATGGAATTTTTGGAATAGAGAATCTACCATAGCATTTGTATATTGGCAAGGAAAATGATGGAAATACCCTAGTCGACGGAGATCGAAGTCGCTACCTCCTGAATGCGAGTCGCAAACTTACTGCAGCACCATCTCCACAATACACCTACAGTCACTACAGAAACGATCAAATTGTGCATAGTTGCCAGACGGCTTTGAGTTAGGCCAGAGGACCATGGAATAACTCACAGAATTGTAAGCTAGTGATGGAAATTTTTGTCGAGACACTTTGAAGACTGCTGCTCAACATGTTGCACACTGGCTGCATGACGAACGATGGAAAACTTCGCTGACATATATGTATACTTCTGAATGTACCGCCAGTTCTTTCCGTTGACAAATCACACAAAAATATTCCAATAACAATAAAAGGTTGATTTCGGTATATTGGAACCTCCGAACATTCGCAAATTCGTCTCTGCTGAAGAGATCAAATTGATGGAGCTCCTAATAAAACTTCACATTGTCTGGGACGAGTAAAATATCTTTCTATTAACATAGTTGAGATTAAAGATGGCGTTTCTGAACTAGAAGACAGAATGTGCATATTCTTTATTTAAGCATTATAACCCGATCCACTATTACTCCAGTACTTCATCCTGTCATACAAATATCTTTGTGTAAAATATTAGTTTAGTTTTGCTTTCTGTTTCAGTAGTCATATCGGTGGTTGTTAAACTTTGGAATATATTGCCATCGGTGATGCCGTTAAATGGTGTGCATTGTCATTCGAAATTTTTCGACTCACATTAGATCACACACAGCGTTCATACTCTCAGTCATACTTCTCGATTCCGTAGAAAAAAAGGTAAAAACCTTGACTAGAGAAAAATTCCCAGCGTCTAGATGGGAATCTGGGGGTCAAACTTTTGCTGTCTGATTTTCTACAACAAAAGATCATTTAATGTTACTTTGTTTTCTTTCGAAGAATGTGCCTCTTATTTTTATTAACGTATAGGAAAAGTCATTAGTGCAACATATTTCAATTACCGCCTTATTTTGACTTTCGTTTGATTAATACGTGCTTGTGTATTTAGGTAGTAACAAATACCAATTTATTTATGTGGAGTGTATATATGCTAAAGCTCGATGTACTATTGGCATGGCGAAATGAACATGTCAAAAAATGTTTACATTGCTTACAAACATTCGCTTCACAAATTCAATTACTGTTACCAGTACGTAATACACACCGATTTGGCGGTACTGCAGAAAAAAGTACAGTCTGGCTTTTAAAGCTGTCATAACTTTTATCACCTATATATCTATCTATCCACGTTAGATCATTTACGATACTCTTTTGTTTAGGGAGGCTTTTAGTTTAATCATGAAATCCTTACCAAAAGCACGTGGAATCAGCATTCAAAACTTTATCCGTGGTGACAAACACTTTCAATAATTGAGCATTCACAGGTATTTATGTACTCACTTCTATAAACTAATCCTACAAAATTGTATCTTACGTACTTCTGTTGCAGAAATATCAATGATATAGGAGATAGAGCGACAAAGTTTTAAATTGCCAAGGGACTGACATTGAAATTACATGCTCTTTGCATGACCATGGGAAAAGGTGTATAACTTATCACTTAAAAAAATTGAAGTTATACCCATATTCGTTTTTCTACCTACTAATATTTTTAGCTTCCGTCGTCTGCTCTTACAAAGTTGAGTTTTATATCTAATTTACGTTAATCGAGATAAACCTTGCAAAGATGGGGAAAAGGTGTATAACGACTTATCACTTAAAAAAATTGAAGTTATACCCATATTTATTTTTCTACCTACTAATATTTGTAGCTTCCGTCGTCTGCTCTTACAAAGTTGAGTTTTATATCTAATTTACGTTAATCGAGGTAAACCTTGCAAATATAGGTTCATCATACGTTCGTTGCAGGTAGAAAGATGAGTAAAGAAAACCAGGAGAAACTTTCTTTTGTGCGACGCGAGAATATTTTATAAGTCCAAAGATGCACGTATACGCATGCGCAAGCAGATGAACAGCCGGTTCTGACGCTGCAGCCCACATGAGAAAGATATGTAAAACTTGTAGCCAACCTCTGCAAAAATGCCCCAGACATAGGTGACGCATTTCGTGTGCAAAGGGACATGGTTTGAGCATGCTAAGTTATCGCCCGGTCAAATTCTGTTACTCATGCACTGCTTTGCACATAACAAATCCTACGACACCACGATAATGGAGTGCTCCGTAGAAAATACACGTATGAGCTCACGGACTGTATCGGACTGGTTCGGCTACTGCCGCGAAGTGTGCATGATGTCAAACGACACAAAGTATACTGCAAGCGGGGTAATTGGAGGTCCCGGTCATGTCGTTCAAATCGAAGAATGCAAAATAGGTCGACGCAGGTTTCATCATGTGCGCGTCGTAGAGGGCAACTGGATCTTTGAAAAGATCGACGTGGAAACCAATGAGGTGCGGATGACGATATGCCCCAACAACAGGAGGGATGCAGATACGCCCTACAGTCTAATTGCAGTGCCCACGACGAAACTCGCGTCGCCCAATTTTGCATTCGTCAATTTGAGCGACGTGACCGGGACCGCCAATTTTCCCCCTTGGTGTCATATACTTGTTGCCATTTGATATCATGCAAACTTTGCGGCAGCAAGTCGAACCAGTCCAATACAGTCCGCAAACTCATACATTTAGTCTGCTAGATAGTGTATTTTCGGGACAAGTAATACTATTGGCAGCATTGCTTTCAGTGCAGAGACAAGCATAGTTTGGCTGCACTGAATTCTTCAATATGACTATATTACGCAGGAGGTAAGTAAATGAACAAACAATAACGTTAAAAGAATGCCCTCCAACACGAAATTGCACTAAAAGTAAAGAAATTATATTAAAAATCATGGTTATATAAAATCATCAAAAAATGTGAAGGAATTAGAAAGAAATCGCCGCGTCACATATTAGAAAGAAGAGCCGAAAACCGAATCTCAGATACTGAAATGAAAATCGCTAAATGCTGGCCTGAAAATTACATGCTATTTCCATGACATTCCAACGAACAACTGAATACTGAAAACATTCTAAAAATGACAAAACACTGAGCAATATTAAACCAATAATAATATATACTTATTTCGGAAATGGCTGATGTCAAAATAGTTAATCAACAAACTATTGATGGGATTAGTAAAATTATTAAATTCTTTCTGTATGATGCTTTTTATTTACTCTAGTATTTACCACTTAGATACACTTTTAAAAGCTTCATCAGGATGAAGTGGACTTCACAAGGAATTTCTAGGAGATTTAAGATGTATATTTTCATTGTCTTGGTTATATTTTATATATCTACTTATGATTTAACTTCGGTTATCTGTTGCGTTATATCGAAGGTGACTCACTCCATCAGGCTTTAAAGCGACGTTGTACTCGTTGACTTCGTTGTACTCGTCGCTATTGTGGCTGAGGGGACGCAGTTACTTCAGGGTCTGCCTCGACGAGTACCTATATCATTACTGAACTAGAGAGTAGGTAATGTGGTTGGACTGGGAATTAGAGTTTTTCTCAGGGTTCTTGAACAAGAAAATCTTCTAACAGTTTTGTGTCGGCGTTGAGTTACTCGGACGTCTGCAGGTTTTAGTAATTGAGAGGGCACTCGCGGAATATACTTTTAACTATATAAGCTCGAAGCTTTAAAATATATAACTTAATTTGAGAATACTTTGGATATCGGCGGATGCAGCTCGCGCTTCACTGGCTGTTAATGTATTAAGGTCAGTGGATGCTGCTGCGGCATAACTTTTCTTCCTACCCTAGACTTCGCCAGACTGCCCCCGATTCTATTCCAACACTGCTCTTTTCTAAACTCCCCAGAAACGGTAAATTCTTGTCTTTGGCTATACAAAAGGGAAGGCCAATAACACTTATGCCCAATTCTAAGGGGTAAGCAACAGCGGAAGTGTAACGTTAGTTGCCCCGAAACCTAGCAGACATCCCGGAGAAACTAAGCCTATGCATTTTATTGTCTGCACAATTTTATAAATCTTTTATACATGGGATACCTTCTTACAAATACTGTTACAAAAATCATAGATATTGGCAATCGAGTTAACTGTTTATACAATTATTAATACCTCCTAAATCAGTAACACCTACTAGTGCATTTTATCTTAGTATACTGGGTAGGCGGAAATATCGCTACATATCTTTGCATGGCCAACATACCAAAACAGAAACAAAGCATATGGCATATTAATTAATTTTTTTGAGAAAATCTAAATACCATAAAAATGTTATGTAGAGGACAATGTATTGTGGGACATATGTTGCATCACATCTGTAGAAAATGCTAAACTATAGTATTTAACCGAAGTTTTTCTGCTTAG